>CM002516.2:5977580-6402580 GCA_000576495.2 Oryza glumipatula | reverse complement strand
ATATAGAGTGGTGGCAATAATTTTTATTGCAACGATGTGAAGTGTTGCAATATGATTTTTTGCCACATACATTCCATGGTAACATCGAAATTTATTACCATTAAATAAAAATCATTGCAATAACCTATTACCACCCTATTTATTACCACGGCTGTAACACCCTGAAAATTCGACCAATAAAAACAAAACTCTAAAAATACGGATTTTCGAAAACTTTTCAAATAAATTGCATCATGCTGATTTTATTCGCCTATTTTATTTGATTCGATTTTGAAGTTCACTAATCGAGTGTGGAGAATAATTAATTGCTTATAATCCTAAAAATAAATTGGTAAAACAAACATAATTTAAAATAAAGATTAAGTGTGGATAGAGATAAATAAAATATTCTCGCGATCATATTTGTATCAATTTAATTTAAACGCAAAGGGAATAAGAATTAACACTAATTAAAGATTCAAATAAATAATACAAATAAAATATGAGCAAAATTTATCTAGGGTGAATTCATTGGTGAGAATAACACACATAATGAATAAAAATCAATTTTACAACATTTAGAAATTGTGAAATCAAATTTAAATGGAAAATGGGCTAAAATCGGGAAAATAGGAAAATGGCACTGTTCATTGCCCGCAAAGTGCTCGACGCGGAACCCTAACCCCGCGCCCCTGCCCTCGCATTCGCGCCCCTGCCGCGTGCGCGCCGAGCGCCGCTCTGCCTCCTCTGCCCCGCGCGCCATCGCCGCCGCCGCGCGCGCGTCGTGGTCCCCTAACCCGTCCCGTCGCCCCGCGAGCCGTGTCGCTCCGCCTCCCCGTCCCGTCGCCGTCGCCATCATCACGCCGCGCACCGCCACCCGCCGCGCCGCGCGAGCCGCTGTCGCCTCGTGCTGCCGTCGCGTCGCCGTCGTCTCAAGCCCGCGCCACCCGCGCGTCCCGTCGCCGCGCCGCACGCGTCGTCGTCGCCTCAAGCCCGCGCCACACGTGTCGTCGTCGCCTCGAGCCCCGCACCGCCGCCCGTCCCACGCGCCGCGCCGCCCTGTCTCGTCGACTCGTCGTCTCGTCGTCTCGTCGTCTCGTCGTCACGTCGTCACGTTGCCGCCCCCACACGTCGCTCTGCCTCCCCGACCCGTCGCCGTGCTGCGCGTCCGTCCCGTCGCGCCTCCCGTCTCGAACCCCGCATCGCCGCCGTTCCCCCGTCGCCGCACGTCGCTCTGTCCCCCTCCCCTATGCCACAGCACCGCGCGCCCGTCCCGCGCGTCGCACGTCGCTTTGCCTCCCCATGCCGCCGCGTAGCACGCCCGTCCCCTCATCGCCTCGCGCCCCGCGCAGCCACGCCGCCGTCGCGTCGCCTTTAAGCCGCCGCCGCCCTCTCCTTTTCTCCCTCTCCCGCGCCCTATAAAACCCGAACCCCCCTCTTCTCCACCCCACACCCATCCCCATCTTTCCCCTCTCCTCCTTCTCCACACGCCGCCGCCCTTGTGCTGTCGTGCCGCCGCGCCATCGTCGTGCCGCCGCGTCGCCGCATTGGTGCCGCCGCGCCGCCGCCTCCGTGTGCCACGCCTTGCGCTGTCGTCACCGCCGCCGTCGCTCCATCGTCGCCGCCGGTGAGCCGCTGCCTTTCCCCCTTGCGCCATCACCGTCGCCTCGGGTAGGGAGAGAGAGAGAGCCGAGTGAGAGAGAGGGAGGGGGAACGAGCCGAGAAGGAGAAGGAGAGAAAAGAAGAGAGAAAGAGAGAGGAAGGAGCCGGGGGAGAGAGAGAGAGAGAGAAGAAAAAAAGAAAGAGAGAGAGAGAGAAGAAAAAAAAAAGAAAGAGAGAGAGAGAGAGGAGGAAAAAGAAAAAGGAAAAAGAAAAGAAAAGAGAGAGAGAGAAGGAAACAGAGAGAGAGAGAGGAAAGAAAAATAAGAGAAAAAGGGAAAAGAAAAGAGAGAAAAGGGGAGAGAAAAGAAAAGAAAAAGAAAAATAAATAGATAGGAATTAGGGAGAAATTAGGGAGGTTTAGAAAATTTAAAATAAATTAGAATTTAATTATAGATTAATTATAATCGTAGAATTGCAAAATTTAATATAAAATATTCTTGGTAATTTCTATGAAGAATCAATTCGCGGTGGTAATTTAGATATAAATTAATGACTAAAAACAATTAGATGAATTCTTATAGATTTTTATAGGTTATTTGGGGGTAATTTCTATAAGTAATTGATTCACGGTGGGAGTTCGGATTTAATTAATAGGGATTTTTAGCCGTGTATTATATTTAATCGTTTATGCATAGACTAAATTAAATCGTATAATATTATAAGATAATTTTTGGATTCCATCCGATATTTAGATCGCGATATAAATTTCTAACCTATTATTTGGATGCAGTGCTCGGGTTGACTAAATTAAAAACTTATAATAACAAAATATTTATACCGTAAAAATAATTTAGGATATATAAATCGAAATTGGGTTGGCCCTAGTTCGCGAATAGTAAAGTTAATAAAAAGAACCGATTTCCGCATTCGACTTCTATTTGGATTTATTTGGATTTTTATTTGAATTCTAACCGAATTCAAATCAATTTTCGCACGTAACTATAGAGCCCGAGGGAGTTGCAGATCCAAGTGAAGGCCAAGACCCGCAAGACCTTGAGCAAGGCAAGTCATCACTATCCCTTGAACATGTTGATCCCAATTGCGAAATTATTTTGTTTACAAATAAAATTGCATGCAATGAAGAAAATCCCACTTGTGATTATGCCATGCCTTGATTATTGTTTACCCTTATTTCCTTCGTAACCATGTTTACGTATGAGTCCTTAGTCAAGTATGACAATTGCTTAGAAATGCTATTCTAGAATCATGCATACTCATATTTATCAAATGCTATATGCTTGGGCAATTACCTTTGGGAAGGTAATTGAGATGCGGCATGTGGAGACATGAGTGCCACATTGCCATGATGTTAATGACACGATTTGTGAAATGAGAAATAAAATTTAAACAAATGTTTTCGACTGGGGCGGACGGAGGATTTGGGTGGTATCCGGAAAAGGCTAGTACCGTCCCCGGTCAATTAAGGACCGAGCCATGAAGTTAAGCATGAAACGACCCTCGTACAACCGCACTTCTCGTATGGGTATAGACCTAGCGGAATAGATAGCTGAGCAGAGGCAGTATCCATGCATAGTGGTTTCTTGATGTGTGAGGCAGGGGCTCTACGGTGGGGCAGCCATTGGTAGAACCGCGAGGCGGGTGTCTACAGTGGTGTCGCCATCGGTAGGACTGCCATGTGAGAATTTAAACCTAATTAACTTAATGCATGTGTGAGTCTTTCTTTCCCGGGTGCGCCAGAACTCCTCACACTGCTAGAAACCGCGTACGCCTAGAGTGTATGAGGATGTAAAGTTCATGGAGCGGGTACTGCCAATGCGAGGTTATCGAAAAGCTTTGCCGTGACGCGTCTCATGTGTTGGGACGAGGCTCATGTGTTGGGCAGTCGCGGAGTGCGGGTAAAGTGTACATCCACTGCAGTGTGAGTAAACCAAAACTATTCGAATAGCCGTGCTCGCGGTTATTGAGCACCGGGACATGTATTACACTTGGCTAGACTCTGAATTCTTAACTTGTGTGGGTTGGGATATTGCATGATGATTTATATGCTGCTGGAGCCACTTCCTGAGAGTAGGGAATGTGGACGTCCTCAGAAAACCATGACGACTCAATGGCGGGAAGCCATCCTTGGGATCACAATGGATGGTGGACAGAACCGTCATTGTCTAATATGAACACTGGTATTAAAACTTGATCAGTCTATGCTAGGTCTTAGGGTTGTGAAAAGAATTATAAAACTTGCTTTACGCAAAAGAACCATAACCATCCTTCAAATATCCCTGTCATGTGCATTGTTGCTGTGGTGACTTGTTGAGTACGGTTGGTACTCACCCTTGCTATACACAACCTTAATCAGAGGCTGGAGATGAAGCGTCGGAAGATCCCTATGCCTATTATCAGGAGGGAGATGAAGACGATGGGGTCCAATAGGTCTTAGATACGGTCGTTGCCTGTGGCAATGGCGTGCCGCTGCCTCCATTTCCGCTGCCTTACCTATTCTGTTTTTGAATGTATTCCGGACCATTCGGTTCGATGATTTAAGACTATGCCTGCGGGCTCATGATGTAATAACTCGTTCTAGACATTCGTGTATGTGTACTCGGTATTTCAGCTATGAATTCGTGTGTACCAGACTACTTGATCCAGGGAAATGGTACTGTTTACACGATTGATTCCTGTTATAAAAACGGGGGTCCACAACGGCTAGCAACGTTTTTAAAATTGCGGTACTATGTATCTATTGCCACAATTTTTGTATTGATGCCACGATTTTTTTTGTGGCGACAAATGATTTTTCTAGTAGTGCATATAAGAAATGTGTAAACTTCATAAATTCATAAATAATTTATTTTAAATCCTTTTTGAGTGAACAAAACTTTATCAGAACCAGTCAAAAATGCTCTTTGTATTAAAAATATTGTTGGAAAGCTGCATGTTTCATGCTTATATTGAAAATTTATTTGTGATGGTGATGGCTAAAATTGCACGTGATGAAAAAAAAAATCAATTTTCATATGTTGCATCCAATAGCTATATTATTACTAAAATACCTATCATTGATTTTATACCAACTCAAATGTGTCTTTTTTCTATAAAGTTAACGGTCAACTAGCGGTGGAGTGACCGCAATGGCACAAAAGGGAGGACAAGCTTGAAATGGTGGCATAGAAGGGATGAGCCAATTTGAAGTGGCATATAAGGAAACCGGTTACTTTGGAGTGGCATATAAAGGTTGTGTTTAGTTCCACGCCGAAATTGGAAGTTTGAAGAAATTGGAACGATATGACGGAAAAGTTGGAAGTTTGTGTGTGTAGGAAAATTCGATGTGACGGAAAAGTTGAAAGTTTGAAAAAAAAAGTTAGAATCTAAATAGGACCAAAGAATCTATCTATTATATTATTAAGACAGCTTTGAAAAGAGACATCGCATTCACTGTGGTGGCTAGAAATTCCCACATTAATTGAAGAAAAAGAAAACAAGAGTCCAAGTAGAAATACAATTTAAAAATAGCTGAAATTCGGAATTAAAAATAAGCAATATTGAAAGAAGAGTCCATATAAGAACCCAGTACAGGATTAATCAAAATTTCGGAATAAAATTAAAATAAAATCCGAAATTAGAAAAGAAAAAAAGTACAAGTAGGAATACAATTTAAAAATAACTGAAATTCGGAATTAAAAATAAGGAATACTGAGAGAAGAGTTTATATAAGAACCCAATACGAGATTAATTAATATTCAAATAAAAATAAAAATAAAATAAGAAATTAGCAGAAAGAAAAGAAAAGTTCAAATAGGAATACAATTTAAAAATAACTGAAATTCGAAATAAAAAATAAGCAATATTGAAAGAAAAATCCATATAATAACCCAATACGAGATTAATTAAAATTCAAAATAAAAATAACATAATATCTAAAATTAGAAAAACTAAAAGAGAGTTCAAGTAGGAATACAATTTTGAAACAACTGAAATTTAAAAATAAAAAATAAAAATAGTAAAAGAACACTATACGGTATTAATTAAAATTTGAAAAAAAATAAATTATAAAATTATAAAAAGAAAAGAAAGATTTCAATTAGGAATACAATTTATAAATAACTAAAATTGGTGATAAAAAATAAAGACTATATAAAGAAAAGACAATCTAAAACACACGATGAGATAAATTAAGTATCAGGCCTATAAATGAGTAGAGTGGTGGCGGTTGATACGACATATAAAAACTATTAATAAAACACAAAATAGAATCCTAATGACGATTAAAAGGAGGAACGGTAAGCAGGCCGTGAAGCAAACGGGCAAGACGCTGGTGGAACTTATAGAAGTAAAAAAATAAACCCCATTGATAATCATATTCAATCTTCAAAATCTCGATGACAATAAAAAGGAGAAGCAGTGGGCGGGGTATATAAGAGTATAGTTGCAGAGCCACCGATGGTTGGCGGGACTTCTAGAAATAAAAAAGAATTCCAACGATAGTTATGTTCAATTTTTAGAATCCCAACGACAATAAAAAGTAGGCGGCGGATGGGCCGTAGAGGAGTATAGTGGCATCGTTTGACGGGACTTCTAAAAATTATAAAAAATGAAACCCAATAAGTCAATAAACTCTAAAAACTATAAGGTATAATTTTTAAAGGTTTGGAACATCTAAACAGTAAAAAAAAAACTCCAATGATAATCATATTCAATTTTAAAATCTTAATGACAATAAAGAATGGAGGCAGCGGGCGAGCCATAAAGGAGTATAATGGCCAAGCCGCTCACGGTTTGGCGAGACTTCTAGAAATTAAAAAAAAATGAACCCGAAAGATAATTATGTTCGATTTTTAAAATCACAATGACAATAAAGAGAAAAGACAGTGGACGAACTATAGATGAGTATAATGGCAGCGTTTAACAGGATATCTAGAAATTATAAAAACGAAACCCAACGAGACAATAAACTAAAAAAACTATAAGATCCAATTTTTAAAGGTTTCAAGGAGAATGAATAGAAACAGTTGTAGATCGAGCAAATAAATAAAGAAAGATATGACAGAAGTAAGAATTAGAAATACGGGGATGATAAGGTTTGTTCTTTTAAAATCTTAAGACAATGAGATCGCTATTTAAAAAATTTTAAGTAAAATCATACTTAAAAAAATATATGATTTTATTTGGATGCTAGCCGCGCAATTGGACAGGGCACCAAGCTAGTTCTCTCTAAAATACGATATGTGCGGGACGACCGGCGCTTCGCCGTGGTTTCCGACTAGTAGCTGCATCGCGCTTATATAAGAGGGGCTAGGTGCATCTTTGATCTCAACCTCCCCTGCCCCTCCTTGTCCAAGCCAGTTTTGATTCTCCAGGGGAGCAAGTCTGATTTCCCTTCCTCCTCATCTCGTCGTTGGGATCGTAACCTATATATACACCGTCGTCTGCCGGAACCCAGAAGCGAGCCCCCAGGAGCGCATGCTGTGAACCTTTACGGGTAACATTTTTTCTGTTTATTTTCTATTTCCAAATAAGTAATAGCAACTTATTATACTACAAATTTGTGGAGTGAAAGGCACCACAAATCACTAACCATCGATGCTGATAATAATGCTACTCAGTACCCTGACAACCTGCCATGGCCTATGTGACACCAACAAACAAAACGATTCCTGTATGCAATGCTAAGCTCAAATCGGAGACCCAATAGATGATAGTGCTGAATTTGTTTGACGACGATATTGCATCGATCTTAGGACTGCAAACCGTTGGGGTAAATACATGTATGATGTCAGTAGTAGTCGCATAACCCATTTACTAAAACAGAGCAGCTTTTCCTTCTTGCTCATACAAGATTACAAAATCTCCTTCCTTTCATTCTCTCCATCTTCATCTTCATCATCATATCTCTTCTCTCTCTTTGCTCCGCCGGCGACGTTCAGTGAGATGGGGACACAGCATACTTAACAATTCTATCGATGTGAGTCACCGTTGGTCTTCGTGAGGGATGGCCATCACGGATTCAACGGGTGGGCAGGGCAGCGACGAGTGTGCGGCGCTGCCAGCCACCGGAGCCAAGGGAACGGAGAGAAAAGGGTAGCTAAGACCGACGTCAGAGGCGAAGGCGAGGGAAACGAAGAGGCCGGCCGCCGGCCGCCGGCCGGGGCTTAGGATGCGTGAGAATCTAGAGAGACGAGAAAGACGACAGGGCACCTTTATCGCCGGCCATTCTGGAGTTTAGAGGCAGGGAGCTAGAAGCCTCACCAACAACGCTAGGGGCTGAGCGGACTGTGACAGACGAGAGGATTTGAGCTGTCAAAAGGTGATCGAGGCGTGAGAGAGGGATTAGGCCCCCCCGTTCAGATGCTATCCCAAAACTTTACACCATTTCCATGTTGAATACCTACATAAAGAATTAAATATAGGCTAAAAAATAACTAATTGCATAGATTGCGACTAATTTGCAAGACAAATCTCTTAAACCTAATTGTTCTATGATTTGATACTCCCTCCATCTATTTTTCATAGTCATATTTTTAAATCTGAAAATTCTATTTTTGATAGGGATATTTCAATCCAACAACCTATCATCTTAATGACTTTCTCGGATTTAATGCATGACTCTCCATTCTTCCACACAAGATTGGCTACATGGGCATCGAGAAATGTAAATATTAATGAATTGCTTGTTTACGAGGAATGACTGGTAGCATGTTTAAATGAACGATAAGTAGAATTATTTATCCTTGGTCTGTGTGTCAAGATGAAATATTACTATTAAAAGTAGATGGAGGGAGTAATATGGTGCTATAGTAAATATTTGCTAATAATAGATTAATTAGGCTTAATAAGTTCGTCTCGAGGTTTACTGACAGATTCTATAATTAGTTTCTTATTAGAACCGAAGACCACGTATAACACCCTACATAATATTTAATTTTTGATGCGTGGATCTAATCACCCCTTTCTCGCTCTGTCCCATCGAAATTAAAGTCAATTGGGGAGTGCTAGTTGTAGATGTGACGGAACGAAAATCGACAGAGGAAGGTGGCAGGAAGCTTCGTCTGCATAAAGGAGGTTGGCAATTTGTCATCATGCACTGAATGCGTCACCGTTGGCAATTCGCCATCATGCCCTCCAATACAAAGTATTAGTATTAATTAGTTTAAGGGCATTAGCACTCGGGATCCTGTGGTAGGAGTAGACTAATTTCAATAATCATACGCCACATCAGTTAGGAATAAGTTCGGAAAGCTTGCGCGTCGAGAATTGCGCGAAAAAACGAGGAATAAACTCAGTAGCCTACGGATATGACGACAGTTAGGTGGTGTTTGAATCTTCCGAAGATGAAGATTAAATGTTTCATGTAAAACGAGTTTTAATTATTACAAACTTAAAAAATAGGTTAATATGATATTTTAGAGCAGCTTTCATATAGAAAATTTTCGCACGAAACTTCAAAATTTTATCTCTCGTTTACAGAAGAAACGAACAGGGTCTTAGGTAGTCTCTCTGTCTTATAAAAGACCAATCTATACTGGGTCTGATATATTCTAGTTTTTTTGGACGAAGTAAGTAAGTTATATAAGAGCATTAGCAGTGCGGCATGGTATATTACCAGACCTCACATGCCACCTATGCCGAATAACAACCAAAAAATAATATTAACCACAAGTTTCACAGTGCTATGTAACCTTAAGTGCGGTCCACAATAATAAAATGCCTCTTTTCTCGGGATTTCCTCTCTATCCACTCAACCAATCGACGCAGGCCCTCTCTCTCCTCAACTCATGTGCCCTTTCCCCTCCCTCTCTCTCCTCAACTCATGCGCCCTTTCTCTTTCCACCGCGGCACGGAAGAGACGAAGCGGCGGTGATGGGTTCCGTGGTTTAGAGCGACGATGGCAGATGGCCCAAGCGGCGATGGCGACGGCGGCTGTCAGGAAGTCGCTAACGACGGGGCCGGAAGCCGCCGTCGAACTCGCTCGATCTAGCTGGGGGCCACCGCGGGGAGGGGGATGGCGGCAAGTTCCTCGGCGCTGTGCGCGAGCACGACGGCGACCCCCCTGTCCCCTCCTCTTCTCCCACCGGCGGCCCTCCTTTCCTAAGCCGGCACCGCTCCCTTCCCTCTCCCCAATGGTTCTGCCGGCGGCGAAGGCGACGGTTGGCGGGGGTTTGAGCAGCGGCAGCGGAGCTCAGTGACCCAGATCTGGGCTGACGACGAACTCCCGGTATGCTCCTTCCAACTCCGGTCGCCATCTCTCCAAGCTCCAGTGTTGAAGGCAACAAAGCAGCGCGAGAGGACCGTCGAGCGACGATTTTCTCTCCCCTCCCTGACAAATTCCTGACGAGGAACGGGTGACCTATTTTAGCTCCCCGTTCTTACTTTGGTCATGGAAGAAACTTATGTGGCATGAAATCTTTACGTGAAAGGTCGAGGCTGAACGCCCTAAAAGAAACGTGCTTTACTATCTTTTTCCTTTACCACACTTCTATATTAAATCTGTCCTATCTAGAAGCACATCCTTAATTGTGTACATCTGGTAGGAAACTGTGCCTCATCGCGCGCATTCGAGCTACCAGATGTATTCACTGGCGAAACTGTGCGTCACGTCTCCTCGCCAATCTCCTCGCTCTGGCCAGCCGAATCCACTTGCGAGGAGGCGAGAGTCGCTAGATCCGGCGTCCTTCGCCTCGTCGTTAGCTAATATGGCGGCAACGCGATGCCTGGAGTAGGAGACGAAGGGTGAGGAGGGGAATAGCGATTGGAGGGGAGAGGTGAAATGGTGATGTGGTCGTGGAGCTAAGGGTAGTAGAAAGTAGAGTATGCGCGTCTGGGCACTTTGTACATTTTAGTAGATTTTTGTTCGTCCCAATCAGCTTGGCTGGGTTTTTTTCTCTTTTTGCCGATTTACCTAAAGAA
Organism: Oryza glumipatula; assembly: GCA_000576495.2. Taxonomy (NCBI): domain Eukaryota; kingdom Viridiplantae; phylum Streptophyta; class Magnoliopsida; order Poales; family Poaceae; genus Oryza; species Oryza glumipatula. The sequence continues at coordinate 6,392,080 of CM002516.2, read as the reverse complement.
CTGACACTACTATTTATTTTTATATCCCGGTTCATTCAAACAAGCGGCGCTAATTATTGGCGTAATTTATATTAGTGCAGTACTATTTTTTTTAATTACCACCATCTAGTACTGGTTTTAGTGCAGTACTGGTTTTTTTTAATTACCACCATCCAGTACTGGTTTTTTTAAATTACGCCAATAATTAATGCCTTGTTTTCCACTCCCACGGATTTGGATGGTGGGAAATCCCATTTATCGCCGTTTTTTTTAACTAAACGGCATTGTGTTCTGTTGTAGTGGATGGAGTAATTTTCCATCCCATAATATCAGGCATGGTTAAATTTGGCACAGTCTTTTAACCTAATTTTAACTTATAATTACTCATCTACTATAAGTTTTATTGTAACAAAATTATAATCATCTTAATGTAAATTTAAATGTTAATCCAATGATATTAATTTAGCAAATAAAATAAAATTTATATTATAATAATTGTTGGTTAAATATTTTTAAAGTTGAATTTTGAAATATGTGCACGTTTTATATTATAGGTTAGAGGGAGTATACTTTATCTATTGTTGCAGTTGAGGGACAAAATTTATACCATGTCAAAAATTGAGTGTTGGAAAAATATACTACCTCTGTCCCATAATAATTGTATTTCTAGGATTTGAATGTCTCAAAATAATTGTCACAGTAGAGTACTAATGATCTCATTAATCACTTCTTATTCAAATTACTCCATATTTTATCCTCAACTATTCTTTTACTCTTATCTATACACCATTTAATAATGGACATTATAGTCTTTCTCCTTAAATCTTAATATACTTCATATACTAAACAATCTAATAATTTATATGGGACGAAGGAAGTACCTTTTTCCTTTTTCATACACCATGTTGCGCGTCCTCTTCACGCAAAGAACTTCTTTGCGTCTCAGACAGAAATGCGCACCGAACGGGTTAGGCCCATTTGGTTTGTTCGGATTCGTTTTTCTAGTAATTCCAAGATGCCAACCTAGATCGATACCCCGTTCACATCATAGGGGAGTACGAAGATTAAGAAAAACCAATAACTATATCGTACATCAGCATTTTTAAGCAAAACACTAAATATTGGTTGTGTGCATAAATGTATATACCATATTCAATGCACAGATAACAAACAAATTTAGGAAATGAATACCACTGTTATCATCATTTGAAAATAACCTAAAAAAATTATATGATGATCAATTTTGAATAATTGGAAATAGAGGGAGTAGAACAATATTTTTCAATCAGAGGCTATAGCCATGCTTTTCTTAAAAGCAAAATATAGTCTTGCAAACGTGAAACGTTTAATATCGGTTAGGGTAACAATTTCTCCGTTGGGAACAGGCAAGGCTAGATTTTTCACCCATCGATATTACGGGGTAGGACCCTGAGTTTATGAGGGGCTGAGGCGGTGACGCCGGTGCCGACAGTAGCGAATCCACTGTGGGCGCTCTAGGGTCTCGAGCCCCCACTACCAGTGTTATAACCATGGGAGTCCCCATGAAGTCCCCATTAAAATGTTCTGTCGTATACCCATTAGAAGAGGTGTTATAATTTTATTTAGTTTGTTCAGACCCTCATGTTAACCATTCCTGGATCCGCCCTTGGGTGCCAGGGAGGTATTTTCACCTGCCTCGAAATATTAAGCAAGAGGCAGCCCACCAACCATCATAAGCCTATTAGAGATATTACTCCATGAACAATCCAGCCCATATACTGGCCATCAAATTAAGCAAGGGAGCTTAGTCCAATTTGGAGAAGATATCTATAGGCGTTTTAAAAGAGAGCAATGATGATGATTATGAATCTGTGATGCCTTCGTACTCGGCCATAGGCGTCTCCCGCCGTCTCCCTCATCCCAGTGGCCGTTGGCACCCGTGTCTTTCCCTTCTTCTCCAACTGCTTCCCCATTCTATCTCTTTTCTTCCTCCGGCTGCTGGTCTCTCATGTTGTTCTCCTCTCTCTATCTCTGACCATCAGCAGCTGTCACTCACACTAGGGGTGCAGAGACCCGGTAGCAGTGCAGGGTGCCAGTGGGGCCGGGGACGGGAGCCAATTTCGCCCTGTCCTTTCCTCCGGGACACGGGACTGGGGTCGGGTAAACCCGCAAGCGAGCAAGGGCGAGGCTGTTTCTATCCAATCCGCCCGTTAGACCATTCACAGTGCATGGCCTCAACTCTCCAGCTAGCCAGATTGCATACATGGAGAAGAAAAGGGGGTGGGGGCCATGTCTTCACCAGCTTCGCGCGTCCTCCTTTGGCTCCGAGAACCTCGTCAGAAGAAAACAGCTTTTTCACATAGAGAATCGCATCGGCATGCGAGAAAGCAGGACATAGAGAGAGAAGGGGGAGAAGCTCATCGGAGAAGCTGCATCTCCGCCAGGTCCGAGCTCCCGCCCCGAGCTCGCCGCCCCCCGCTACCACACCGCCGAGTCTAAGCTACGTGCGGCCAAGCTCCCGCCGTCCTCGCTACTGCGCCGCTGACACGCAGCAGCAGCTCGCAGGCGGCCGCCTCGATCCATCCGAAGGAGGGGGGAGGCGCAACGGCCGGAGATGGAGGAGGAGAGGCACGTGGCCAGTGGGGTAGGCACGGCGGCGGTAGGAGGAAGGGGGAGGCGCGGCGCCGCCACCGCTCCGCTCCGCTCACCGCCGGTTGGAGTAGGAGGTGAGATGGAACCCCTCCTGGCGTGTATGAAGCGGCTTTCGATGGTGCCAGCGGTGTGGGTCGGGGGGGAAGCGGCACCGACGTAGAGGGGCGCCAGCGTGGTCGTAGCCAGTGGCGGAAGAAGAATCGACGCCGGTGAGGTGACGAGAGGAGAAAAATCGATGCCTCGGCAACTCTGGCGGTGGGGAAGATAGGAAGGAGATATATAGTAAGATGAAAAGTGATTTGTGGGCCCCAATAAAAGAAGTCTGCATTGTGGGAGGAGTTTCTTTATAAGAGCTTCGTCTTACGTGTCATCCCAGGCCCATCAAGTGCAGAGGACGCACTGTGAATGGCCTTACAGGTTGTTTCTATCCAACCCACAGTTACCAACCCTACATGTTCGGGAGGCTTCGTAGACATAAAAATCAAACTAAAGTTCCAAACCCTTCAATTACTTATACGGCCAGTATACACTTCTGTTTTTATTTTGACAAAAATATTTAAAAGTTTAACAAATTTTGAATGAATTTGAATATTTTTTTTACTAAATTCATAAATATTTGAACAGGCGAGATATGTGCTTGGTGTGGAGCGAAATTTCTAAAATTACAATCCTCGGTATATATACACTAATAGTAATTCTTCCTTTTTTAAATATATAACACCATTGATTTTTTTTATATGTACTTTTGATCATTTGTTTTCTTCAAAAACTTTTTACAAATATATAGAAATGCAAGTCACGTTGAAAGTACCTTTAATGATATATCATGTCACAATAAAATAGATGATAAGTACTTTTTTTTTAATAACACAAACGGCCAAACATATAAAAAAATCGACTGCATCATGTATTTAAGAAAATGGAGGGAATATATTGTGCCATAAAAGGTTTATAAGATTATAATATGTGAGCCGAGAGGACCAACCGAGCTATTTGGTCAGTAGGGAGAAACCGCGACTCTCTGCATCACCAAGCCACAGAACATGAAATCGATGGAAGGGAAGCTACATTGATCACATGGAGAGCTTTGAATAATTTTGATCGTAAAAGAAAATTCACTTTCAATGCTTACCCAAACAAAATGCACACGTTAACCTCTCCTCGTCGCCGGCGATCTTCGCAGGTTGCACGGACGGCGGCCAAGCTGACGGACGTAGCTCGGAGGCAAGCGGCTGATTCGCCGAACCCACATGATTTCTGCCAAGCAAAAGTGCCAAATGGACGAGGCTCTGCTGGAGCAGCCGGCGATCCTGCCGGCGCCGGAGCCGGAGGGCACCTCGCTGCTGACCATCGTCGGGTTCGCCTTCCTAACCTTCAACTCGGCAATGGCGATCTACAGGTCGGACAGGGACGCGGGTGCTATTGCCTTCGTGACCTTCTCCTACTTCGACCTCCTCCTTCTCTTCTACTGCCTCCGGCTGTTCGAGAGGACGGAGCACGGCTCGCGGCGCCGCGGGCAGATCAAGGCCGCCGTGTGGCTGCTCACCACCATGCTCACCGCCGTCTTCTCCTACAAGGTCGCCGCCATCATGCCGCTGCCGGTGCAGGTGCTCGTCTGGGCCATGGCGGCCGCCACCGTGCTCGGTGGCTTCTACGCCTTCTTCCTCCACAGCGACACCAAAGCATGATAAGGAGGTTCAAATATTTCCACCCATTTTCTTTTATTTTCTTATGAGAATTTTTTCTTAATGCATATTGTTTTTTCACCGTACAAAGAATTAATTAACCACACAGACCGTCAGTGAAGGCAGAGGCTACCAAATCTCCTATTGATTTGAGATTTTTGAGCCTAACTATGTTATCCATGTCTCTGTGTCTGCTGGGTAGGGATTGGTGATTGATCAGTTCAATCCGTACCAAGATTAAGCCAAGGCAGTCAAGACAAATGCAGAAGGTGTATTGGAGATGGAAGATGAAACTGATCAGGCAATCCATTAACAGAGCATGAAATTGCTCACATTGCCAACTTGATGCTGCATGCTGCTGCTCTTTCAAAAGAAATTGGTAATGCAGAAGACCAGCATAATGCTGAGATGCCTGTGCACAAGCAGAAGAACAGACTGACCAGTCATCTTTGGTGCTATTCCTATTTAGCACTTCCTTCTACTGCAACTTCCTCACAGAAAAAGAATACATCTTGTGCCAAATGGCAGGATCATACATCAATCTATGACCAGTTAGTAGAATAACGAGCATGAACTGAGGAACAGGAGCTACTGTCTGGAGCCTGAAAGTAAGAAGAAAATCATTTGTGAATGGAAGACCCTAGTAGGTGTTGGATGGGAATGGGAGTTAACTTCAGTTTTGGTCTCTATCAATTATCAGAAGAGAGCTCCAATACCTTCCACAGATCAAAAGAAGCCAGAGATGCCAAACCTTTCAAACAAGAAAGGGACAAGAGACACCAATATTCCAATGAGAGCACTAAGTAATATTGATCTTTCACAATGAATCAGAGAAAATGGCCACAAGGGCACCAATAATCTGAAAAAAAAAATACAAAGAAGAAGGGCCGAGGGGTGTCAATCTTCAAAAGTAAGAATGCAATGCAAATCTTTCAAAACAAAAGGCGGAAAAATGGCCAACGTCTTCCCAAAAAGCGAACTGAAAAGACTAATGTGTTCTAGTTTTTCAGAAAAGAAAAAGGAACAATTCATAAAAGAAGAAGAAAGTACAGGTTCTTGGGCTTTTGTCATATGAAAAATATAACATCTTCTCGTCTTCCTTTTGGACTGAAGAAGTTTTGCTCCAGCTTTATTAAGCAGCAGAAAAAATCTTCTGGCTTCTTCCTATCTCCTATCGTGCCAAAATGGTTGCCCAATTTTGCTTCACCTCCATGGTCAGCTAAAGAGGACCTGGCAAGAAATGTTGTAAGGAAGATGGGAGTCATATCCTAGTATCTTATACTCTGATTCCTAGTAACCATGGATCCAGCTTCTCCACAACTAATCCACATGCAGAAGTTGTGCCAAACAAGGGTAGACCTATCAATTGTACATGGAAGACCCTAGTAGGTGTTGGATGGGAAATTGGAGTTTAACTTCAGTTTCAGTTCCCTTTCCCATAAAAAAAATTCCTCAGTTTCGGTCTCCAGCAATAATCAGAAGGGACCTCCAATACCTCTAAAGATCAAAAGAAGCCAATGGTGCCAAACCTTTCAAAAAGGAAAGTGGCAAGGGGCACCAACATTTCAATGTGAACATTTGATCTTTCTCAAAGGAAGAGGAGAAATGGCCCAAAGGATACCAATCTTAAAAGAAGTGCAGAAAAAAAAGGGCCAAGGGGATACCAGTCCACTATATGTAAAGGGAAACACCAATCTCTGCAAAACAAAAGGGAGAAAAGGGTCAAGGTTGTCCAAAACAAAGAAATGATCAAAGACTACAGCGTTCTAGATTTTGAGAAAAGAAAAAGGAATCAAAAAAGAAGATGAAGAAATTACAGGGTCTTGAGCTTTTGTCATATGACAATATAACATCTTCTTGTCCTCGTTTTGGACTGAAGAAGTTTTGATCCAGCTTTATTAAGAAGGAGAGAAAATCTTCTGGCTTCTTGTTATCTCCTCTCTTGCCAAATAGTTGCTCAATTTTGGTCACCTAAAGTAAAAAATGGGGAGAGATGTTGCAAAGGAAGATGGAGCCATATCCTGGTATCTTGTACTCTGGTTCATGCGGACACCCTGTCAGCTTGTTCATTCTCAGCTGGAGTACACAGCAAGAGTTCAGCAAGAGCTGATCAATCTGTCAGCCTCGCTGACCGTCACATCATTTTGCCTTCAAAAAGAACCATATATACTTCATATATTCTCTAATAATAACTTTGCTTGCTAACTGCTTACGCTGCTGTCCGCTGCATTTCTGACCGCGAACACCTGTGTTCTTCTTCTTCTTCTTTGTGCGCAGGGCGATTTGGCGGGAGCTAGCGGCAAAACAACCAGGCGATGGTAAGGGATGCAGCTGCATGCGTACGCACGCCGGTAGGCAGATCTCCCCGAAGCGAGGTCGCCGCCGCGCCGCGCGCGTGCAGAGCTCGTCACGTCGAAGCTTTCACCCAAAACGCGCGGCCGTAGGTCGGGACCCACCCGCCGGCCGCGCGTCCTACGAGTTATTGCCTGTTTCCTATCGGGCTGGAATAGGCGCGGGCCGACCGGCGGTACCAGTTGGGTTATTTAGTTTAACTAGACAAGCTAAATTTTACTTTTTAAATAAAAGTATATAAAAGTAAAATTCTAGTTGAGCTAAAATAAACCAACTAGTACCTGCTGGTCGGCCCGCGCCTATTCATATATATGCTTCGCTGTGTGCTCCTCCATTGGAGAAGTTGATTGTCTGCCGTTAACTTCCACACGTATGCTTTGTTCCCCTTTCAGTTTGTACTGTACTAGTGTTCCGTGTCTCCTTTATTGTACGAAATAAGTGGGAGTGTGTACGTCTTTTTTAATTTCGAGAAATATTTAAATATATGTATTGTATAAAACAAGTGTGTTTGGTTTACTTTTGAATAAAGTGAACGTCCGATTTACTCTCTTTAATTCTTATCTCAATTTAATTTACTTTCTCACCTACTCTACTTGTTCCATATTATAAGGCATTTTCTATCCTAACTTAAAATTCTTCAAGTTTAACTAAATTTATATAAAAATATAAGTAGCATTTTCCACCCAAAACAATTATATTATAAAAATATGTTCAATAGAGGATTAATAAACTAATTTGGTATTATAGTGTTGCTATGTTTTTTTATAAATTTGGTCAAACTTTAAAAATGACTTAGAACGAACTAAGAAGGTCTTAGAATCAGACGAAGTATGATATAAGATAATCCCTCTATTTCTTTTTATGAGTGAACTAACCACCGTCATACATATTTTGGGATGGAGTATTTCGTAATCCTAAACCAAATAAACCACTCTCCACGTTGAGTATAGGTGGTTTTAGTCGCACATTGTCGACCCTTATTTCTTCTATTTATTTCTCTTCCATCTTCATGTCATTTCTTCTTGTGCACTTCGATATCGTCCATGTGCGGCCATGGCACAGATCACAAGGCGTAGCTACTCGCGCCGTATTTAGTTTCAAAGTTTTTCTTCAAACTTCCAACTTTTCCATCACATCAAAATTTTCCTACATACACAAACTTCCAACTTTTCAATCACATCGTTTTAATTTTAACCAAACTTCTAATTTTGACGTGAACTAAACACAGCCTCGATCGAGGAGTCCCCCGGATGGTCCATCCACAAGGATGCACTCATGTGGCTCCATTGTACGTGCTTACCCATCACAATCGATCTACTCTCGTTGTACACTCGTTTTCTATATAGAGAGCAAGATCATTGTTGGCGCGTTATAGCGGACTTTCTTCCTTTCGAAACACCATTGATTTCCACACATCTAACGTGCTCCAATTAGTTCTATATCAGCAATTCCTTATATGTGATGGGTTGAAGTGTCTTGTCTTTTTTTTTTAAACGAACCGGCGAGCCGCCAATTTTTTTGAATAGAGAAGGAGTAAACTGTACAACCAAATGAATTATACAAACTCTCAAGACCTTTGGTCCGAGCTAAAGTGTAAGTTAGTCGTCGAGACTTTTTGTGCCCGCCAAGGCCTAATTTTCGGCCTCCTTTATTTTTGCTAGCAAACTGGCCGTTGAGAGTTCTTTTTGTTGGAAGGTTAGGTGGTTTCTTTCATCCCATATCTCTCACGTCACTAGCAGTGTTAGAGTGCGTAACGTCTTTTTCGGGGCTCTTTTTATACTTGATGTGGCCTCCCACCACTCTAGCATTGTCGAAGCTTATCGCTAGCGGATGGGGTTTAGTTGGTCGCACCCCGTCCATTCTGTTTGCGCTGCCCAAGTCCTTGTATATATACATGCATCTCGTCTCGAATGATTACATCTCTAACCAGTCGCATATCATCCTGTTTTGAGAATTGAGATATACTGGCTCTCATGCATCCTTGATGGATCGAAGCATCCCGTATCGGTCAACTTACTACATCTCTTACCAGTCACTACTACAAAAATCGTTTTTCTGTACGAGGGGGTCGGTAGGTTCCATGCGGGCCGCTTGTGGCGGCGCCTGCAAAAACCGCCCCCCCGGGGGCGGGTTGATTAGCCGCATGCGAAGATCCATTATCGCATGCGGCTGCTTAAGACAGCCGCATGCGATAATAGGCCTATTTTCGTATGCGGCCGTCTTAAGGGGCCGCATGTATTAGGGCATGCGGCTCCTTAAGACGGCCGCATGCGAAAATAGGCCCATTATCGCATGCGGCTGTCCTAAGCAGCCGCATGCGATAATGGATCTTCGCATGCGGCTGGCTTAAGGGACCGCATGCGATGATCGGCCATATATGCTCCACCAGGCCCGAGCTTGACCGTTTGAAAACGAAGCTTTCTCTCTCCTAAAGCAAGCACCAATTAGGGGGGAGGTTTTCAACTCGAAATTTTTGTTTGAACTCTATACGAAAGGTGAAGAACTCTCTATCCTCCTTCATTTGGCTCCATTTTTGTTATATTTTGTTGGTGGAAAGTGGAGTTTTTTTAATATTTTGACAAGGTTTGTTCTAACTATTTTTTGCAAAATCTAGCTTCAAAATATATGTTTTGATGGGCAAATTTTGCATGTAATCAATTGTACATACTAGTTACATGTATTGTTGTACTTTTTTTGGGAGACAACTGCATTTAAACTTTTGTATGAAATACCTGCGGTCTATTTTTTTATCTGTAACTTTTTTGCCTTTATATAATTAGATGGATCGGTCGTCATGGATGTATGAGATGCGGAGAACGCAGCCGATATTTATTAAGGAAGCATCTAAATTTATTGATCAGGCTAAGGCGCATGCTTTGAGGGAGAATATGACAAAGATCTTTTGTCCGTGCCGTCATTGCAAGAATCAGAAATTGTTGGTAGATCCTGGTGAAATATTGGGTCACATAATGGAGTACGGATTCACCGCCAACTACAAGGTTTGGACCTATCACGGGGAATTCGCCAATCCGGAAGATGACGATGAAGAGTTAAGTTTCGAGATGAATGAGGCAGAGAATTTTATAATCGAAGACATGTCGCGTGAAAGAATGGATGTCGATGTTTCCACCGATAGTGATGATTTCGATGGTGGTTTTGATTTAGAGGATATGCTACGCCATGTTGAACCAGAGGTGCTAGCGGGCAGGTCACGAGGATTGGAGAATTGGCAGGCATTAGAGAAGGCATCGAAGGATCTTCTTTACGATGAAACGAAGGGATGTGATAAGGATTTCACAGTCTTGCGTTCAGTGCTTGAACTTCTGAGATTGAAGGCTAAACATGGATGGTCGGACACAAGTTTTAATGATCTGATGAATTTGTTGCGTGTGTTGCTTCCTAAGCCTAACTTTGTACCATCGAACACGTATCAAGCGAAGAAACTCATATGTCCTTTATCTCTTGGTGTAGAAAAGATTCATGCTTGTAAGAATCACTGCATATTATACCGTAAAGAATATGCGGAATTGGAATGTTGCCCAACGTGTGGCACAAGTCGGTATAAAACGGGGAATGGGCCCGTAGATTCAGAGTGTACCGATCCAGATTCTGATAAGGGTAAGCGCGGGAAGATTCCTTCAATGGTGATGTGGTACCTACCAATTAAGGACCGCCTGAAGCGTCTGTACTCAAACCCGACTGATGCTGAGTTGATGAGATGGCATCAAGAGAGCCGGAAAATAGATGGTATGATTCGACATCCCGCCGACGCTCGCCAGTGGAAGACATTTGATGCAAAACACCCAGAATTTGCTAAGGATCCTAGGAATGTAAGGTTTGCGTTGAGCACTGATGGAATGAACCCGTTTGGTGACTTAAGCAGCTCGCACAGCACATGGCCAGTCCTTCTCACAATGTATAATCTTCCAACATGGATATGTCAGAAACGAAAGTACATTCTACTCACTATCCTCATACAAGGTCCAAACCAACCTGGAATCGACATAGATGTTTTCCTTGAGCCTTTGATGGAGGACATGGAGGAGCTTTGGAAAGAGGGGTTACGACTATGGGATGAGTTTAAGCGGGAGCACTTCAATCTACGTGCGATCATATTCGTTACCATCAATGACCTACCTGCAAACTTTTCATTATCTGGGCAGATTAAAGGGAAGACTGGATGTCTGATATGTCTGGAGAAAACTTCATACAAATACCTGAGGTCGTCTTTGAAGACAGTGTACATGCGACATCGACGGTTCCTACCACAAAGACATAGGTACCGTAAGATGGCTAGATTGTTCGATAATACAGTGGAGAATGACACTGCCCCAGTAGCAAGAGGTGGTACATACGTGTATGAGATAACAAAGAAGATTAAGGTTGTATATGGAAAGGGAAAGAAGAAGACAGTAAAGAGGAAGAAAGCTGATGGTGACAACGGTACTGCGTCGCCTTTCAAGAAGCACTCAATTTTCTTCAAATACTTAGATTACTGGAAGGACCTAGAGATTCGACATGCAATTGATGTTATGCACCTCGAGAAGAACGTGTTTGATAGCACCGTTGGCACATTGCTGGACATCCCAAGTAAAACGAAGGATGGATTGAAGTCACGTAACGACCTTGTAGATTTGTCCATACGGCATGACCTTCACCCAGTAGTGCTGCCAAATGGGAAGACCGAGATTCCTCCTGCTTGTTACTCGTTGACACTTGAAGAGAAAAAAGCCTTCTGTAAATGTTTACAAGGGGTTAGAGTGCCTACTGGTTTCGCATCGAACATCAGGAAGCTAGTATCATTGAAGGATTTGACCATTTCGGGATACAATGCGCATGACTGTCATAGGTTGCTAACGGTGTTCCTACCAATTGCTATAAGGGCAGTCAAACCAGTCCATACAAAGGTGGTTATAACAAAGTTGTGCTACTTTTTCAATCGAATTTCGCAGAAGGTATTTGATCCTTTGGAATTAGGTCCGCTTCAGACATTTGCCGTCGAGACTGTATGCCAGCTTGAGATGTATTTCCCACCATCATTTTTTGATATGATGGAGCATTTGATCGTTCACATCGTCCCTCAGATTATTGAACTTGGTCCATTATACTTACATCAGATGTGGGCCTATGAGCGTTACATGTCGATCCTCAAAGGCTATGTACGCAATCGCGCTCACCCGGAAGGATCAATGATAGAGGGATACACAACTGAAGAGGCAGTCGAGTGTTGTATGGACTATATAAAGGATGCTAATGCCATTGGCATTCCTGTTCATCGACATGAAGGTAGATTGTCTGGAAGGGGTACTGTTGGTAGGAAGCAGTTCTTCGATAATGATTACAAAAAGGTGTCCGCGGCACACAACAGCGTTCTTCAACAGCTCGCTATCGTTGAGCCATTCATTGAGCGACACCTAGAAGAAATCAAAGCCTGCTTCCCAGGGCGGTCCAATGATTGGATATCAAGAGAGCACAAGCGTCGCTTTCCTCTGTGGTTGAAAGATCTAAACCTGCCAGTTGGTGATTCTGTGGAGGAACTAACTTTACAAAGAATGGCATGTGGGCCTTCAAGTATTGTCAATTCATGGCAAGGTTACGACATCAATGGATTTACCTTGAGTACGACTACGAAGGACATGAAAAGCATCGCACAAAACAGTGGGATCCGTGTCGAAGCGATTGACACGAGTGGAGAAAAGAGGTCGTATTATGGGACCATTCAAGAAATATGGGAACTGGACTATGGCCTAAACATCCAGATCCCTGTGCTCCGTTGTGAATGGGTTAAAGACACAATAGGGGTTTCCGTTGATGACTACGGGCTAACGATAGTCGATCACAGTAAAACAGGCCACAAGGATGATCCATGGGTTTTAGCAGAGCGTGTGGCTCAAGTGTTTTATGTGAAGGACCCTTCAGATGAAAGAAAAACTATTGTCATATCCGGAAAGCAACAGATCGTCGGCATCGACAACATCGAAGACCCCAATGATTACAACCAGTTCGACGATGTACCATTGTTTACTGATCTTCCTATGCGAATTAAGAAGGTTGAGAGAACAATCGATGAAGCAAATATGTCGTACGTTCGAGCAGATGGTGTTGCCAAGGTTATTAAGTCATAGTTATTTCGTAACCTTTAGTTCTCATCGTGTTCCAAATGTACGTGCATGAATTTAGGCCCCCCTTATGTTGTAATCATTAGCATGTAACATTTGATTACGAGTTTTGAGCAATTTTCATGACTTTTGTTAGTGCCAAAAACATTTGGAATGTACAATTGTGGCGAAATATTGGGGAAAAAATATATATGGACAGTTTACTTACAGGAAAAAATATGAGTTTTTTTTGGTAAAAAGATCTTTCCATGCGGACGACTTAAGCCAGCCGTATGGAAAGATAATTTTTGCATGCGGCCGGCTTAACAGCCCGCATGGAAAGAAAATTTTTGCATGCGGCCGGCTTAACAGCCCGTAGGGAAAGATAATTTTTGCATGCGGCCGGCTTAACAGCCCGCATGGAAAGAAAATTTTTGCATGCGGCCGGCTTAACAGCCCGCACGGAAAGATAATTTTTGCATGCGGCCGGCTTAACAGCCCGCATGGAAACAAAATTTTTGCATGCGGCCGGCTTAACAGCCCGCACGGAAAGATAATTTTTGCATGCGGCCGGCTTAACAGCCCGCATGGAAAGATATTTTTTCCATGCGGTCCCTTAAGCCGCCCGCATGCGATGATCTGCGCCTATATATAGGGAGCGCGGGGAGCCAAAATTTTCTAAGTCCCGGCTCCCGCGAAACCCTAGCCGCCAGGCTGCAAAAATTTCCCAAGTCGCCGTCTCCGTCGTCCCCGCCACCGCCGGCTCCTCCCCAAAGTCGCCCCGCCCCACGCCGTCGCCGCTGCCGCCGCCAGGACCTCTCCCCCCTCGCCATCGCCGTCGCCGTCGCCGTCGCCGCCGCCAGGTCGCCGTCGCCGCCGCACGGACCTCTCCCCCCTCGCCGTCGCCGTCGCCGCCGCCAGGTCGCCGTCGCCGCCAGGTGGCCGTCGCCGCCAGGTCGCCGTCGCCGCCGCACGGACCCGCCACCGCCGGCTCCGTCGTCCCCGCCACCGCCGGCTCCTCCCCGAAGTCGCCCCGCCCCTCGCCGTCGCCGACGCCGCTCGGTAACGTAAACTTTTAAAAAAAGAAATGTGAAATGTGCAATTGTGGATTGTGGATTGTTTAATTGTGCATCGTGGATTGTGATATGTGCAATTGTGGATTGTTTAATTTTGAGAAGGTTTAATTGTGGATTGTTAAATGGAGATTTATGTTTAAATTGGGACTTATGTTAAATTGGGATTTATGTATAATTGGGACTTTTGTTAAATTGGCACCTATGTTAAATTGTGACTTATGTTTAATTTGAGACTTATGTTATATTGGGATTTATGTATAATTGGGACTTTTGTTAAATTGGCACCTATGTTAAATTGTGACTTATGTTTAATTGAGAATTATGTTAAATTGTGACTTATGTGAAATTAAGTTATTGGGACTTATGTGAAAATAAGTTAAATTGTGACCTATGTTAATTTGATATTTATGTATAATTGGGACTTATGCTAAATTGAGATTTATGTATAATTAGGACTTATGTTAAATTGGGACTTAGGTCAAAACGGTACTTATGTGAAATTGCGTTAAATTGGGACTTACGTAAAATTGGGACTTATGTTAAATTTTTTTACGTCAAGTTGGAAGATGTCGAACGAAAAGGTTCCATCGAACGCACCAATAGCGCCTCAAAATTCCGGTAGCAATAAGCAGCCAGGCGATTCTAGTGAAGAAACGTGGCGCACACCAAGTGACCCGTTTCCAATGGAAATAACACAAGTCGCCCCCCGCGATAATGATCCGGACTACATACCTATCGAACAGGCCGTAAGTGCTAAAAATCGTTAGCCATGTATTATTCCCTAACTATGATGTGACATGAACCTAATGGTGTATAGAGTTACCTATTCTGTGCAGATGGTAGTCCGACGCCGCTCGAAACGTAAAGCCGGGAGGAACAGGACAGAGCAAGAAGCTGAGATGGACACCGCTACGTCTGCACCTGAACGTACGGAGACATCTACAAGTGCAGGCGGGAGTGGGAAAAAAAGACGTGGTGAGAGAAGCAAGAATAAATTACCCAAGGAAACTTACAACGTGATTGCTCTCGATCAGGATGGGAAGCCCGTCGAGCCACCGATAGTGCGGTCCAAGTTCAGCAATGCCTGTGGCACTCTAGTCAGGACGCGTTGTCCCATTAATGTCAAGTTGTGGGAAACAGTGGACGACAACATCAAGACACTTCTCTGGAATGAGTTGCAGAAGTATTTTGTGTTCCCTCCTGGATCAGAGGTCAGGGGGAGAGATTACGCACTTAAAAAGATGGGAGATCGATGGCGACAGTGGAAGTCCGATCTAAATCGGGATTATGTTCAGAAGAATCTCCCACCGTTTACAGATTATGGACATATATCGCAGGCTGACTGGGACACGTTTGTTGCGGATCATACAACAGCTGAAGCATTGGCTTTGAGGAAAAAAATGTCCGAGCTCGCGAAGAAGAATAGATATCCCCATAGATTGGGGTCGAGCGGATACGCTGGTCACGTCGATCAATGGCGGGAGATCGAGCAAAGATTTGCCGCGGCCGGTAAGCCCCTGCTGGTAGACCCCATGGTTGAACGTAGCAAGAACTGGGTTTGGGCGCGCAGCACAGGTCAAGTCTCGGATGAAGGAGACATACTATTCGAGACTCCAGACATAGAAGAAGTGGCTACTAATTTGCAGCAGATAGTCGAGAAAGAAAGATCAGGACAGTTCGTCCCACGGAGGGAGCGAGATCAGCTTACTGCGGCGTTGGGGACGGCTGAACACTCTGGACGTGTAAGGGGTTTGTCCTCAAAGACAAGTTGGAAGGTCGGGTTTCCACAAGACGCACCAAGTTATAAGAAGAGAGACAAATACAAAGAACAACTATCGGACAAGATCTATGCGCAAGTGAAGGAACACTTCTACTCGTTGGCAGCTGAAAACCCGACAGCCTTTCCAAGGTTATTCCCTGATAGCCAGCAACCCACACAATCCGCACAGCAAACAACTAATGTACCCAGCAGTGTAGGCTCAGTGCAGACAACTACCTTCCCTGTGGATAGTATAACTGGACCAACTCCGTGCAGTCTCGTCGTACCAATCGGCCGCGCTGGAAAGACTAAGGAGGTTGCAACGGGTTTAGCGATACCCGGACGTCAATTCCACAACACGGCAATCCCTAAGGATTACGCAAGGGTACAGGTCGCCAAGGTCCATAGCGACCACGTTTCCTTGGAACTAGACATACCAGCACCTGAGGGGATTGAACTTCTCGGTGATGCAGTGAATCAGTTTATCTTGTGGCACCGCAGAGACATAATCCTGAGCGCGGCCGTTCCTGCAGCAGGATCTTCAACCCCATCCTCATCGCAGGCAATGACTGCTGCTGCTCCTGCACCACCGTCGCCTCCTGAACCACCGTCACCTCAACATCCGCCGTCACCACCACCGCTTAGGTCACCGCCTCGCCAACCTACACCACCACCCTCCCCTTCTCAACAACCGCCTCTCCCGGCCCCGCAACCAGTTCAAGCCTCTCCCACCTCCCCAGCTAAACAGCATGCTCCCCCGGCTCCGCCCTCAGTTCAAACCTCTCCACCTACACCCCAATCTGCTCTGGTAGAACAAGTGCACATACCAGATGGAACTACATCCGAACCGAAGTCTAATACTTTGGAACCTCGTCGTAAAATTCCAAAGTTGATATCGATATACGACCCAAAGGAGATTGACAAGGATAAGCAGAAGTTCATGTTTTCAGCTTTCAGGAATTCTGAGAAGAGAAAAGAACTTGCTCACGTCTTGTCAGACTCCCAGAAGTCAGTACTAGCGGCCCAAGATGAAGTGCAATCCTGGTTATCTGCCGATGTGCCTGAAACTTATGAGTATGGCAAGCCATTCTTGCCAACTTATCTTATGAACAAGCTACCATGGGAAATGAGGGTAATGCACGAATGGTATATGAAGGCATCTAGGAAAGGTCTCGGTTTCATAAGCGTCGCCGTCCCGGAAGGCGCTTTCATGAGTGGTCCTAATGGGATATTTTTTATCTCTTTCCAAGACCTTTACGCCCTCTACAAGCTAGATAAAATGGACGTTAATCTCGTTGCGGCTTTCTGTCTGTAAGTCTGAACTCTTTATTACATGTTGCACGTTTCATTCCAAACAATTAAACCAAATCTCATTTCTTCTTTATTCATTGTACAGTATGCAATTCCACGAAGCTGATAGAACTGGAGCAAAGGTTGGATACGTCGATCCAACAAGAATATGCAAAACACAACACACAGTAGAGCTGAGAGAGGACTGCCCGCAATTGGTTGGCAAGACCCCGGAAGAAAAGGAAGAATATGTGAAGACATTGCACAAGAGGAAGAAGCTAGAAGTAGCAACATACTTGGCAATAGCAATGTTGGCGCACGCCGACAAAGATGTCTTAATGGTCCCCTATCAGTTCACGTAAGCTCTCTCTTCTTTTTGTTTAATTAATTTATCTTCTTCGGAATTTTCTGTCTCCAATAAGCCTATCTTATATGTAGAGACCACTACATATTATTCCTTGTATATCCGAAAGACCAATTGATCATATCATTGGACCCCGCACACTATGATAAGGAGACATTTATGGAATTCCTCACTATTTTGAATTTGTAAGTGATAAACATTTCATTACTATAAATTGTTTAGGTCGATCACCAGTCTTCTAACTACTAATAAAACAATTGTTTCCTTCAAACAGAGCACACAAGTACTACCGCAAAAGAGGTGGACCAGTACATATTCCATCCCAGAAGAAGTTATCCGTCAGGACTGGCTGGCCGGTACTATCAAATTTATACCAATACAACTAATTATCGAACAGTACATATATACTAAATATATCTACTGAGATCGGTCCCCATAATTATGTCGCAGTGCTACAAACAACCACCGGGAACCAACTTGTGTGGTTATTACGTGTGCGAGATGCTCAGAGTAAATGGGAGGTACAAAACAACCAGTAACCGAGTAGGTCATCGAACTCTTCTCTACAAAGAAATTACCCATCTCGCACACACTTCTCACTGAGTACCATTTTATTTTTCTTTCTGTGTGCAGATCCCCGAAATCCCATATATTGCACAACGATTCAACGACACTACTATCTTGAACGTGGCCGCTGACCTCTGCCGATTCATCCGTCGCGATGTCTGCAACGCAAGAGGTCTCTTCTACGATAACCAGAGTGAACTCGCAATGGACGACAAATTTAAACCTCTCAGAGAGTGGGAGAAAGAACATATGCAATAACATGTACACTACTTATACATATGCAATAACATTATGAAAAAACTGTGCCACTTGCTATTATATATTCGTATGTAAATTACGATTGAATTAATGGTTATGTATTACATGTTTGTTACTGCGGCACTTGTCTTATCTTATATGCTTACTACTCCGAAATACGATAATAAATCCCTCAATAATTTAATATTAATTACGAGACACATCTCACCAAAATGCTAGAATAAATATTATTTTAGCTATTCAGAAATTGAATTTCGCATGCGGTCTACTTAAGACGCCCGCATGCGAAAATAGATCTTCGCATGCGGTCTTCTTAGGTCGACCGCATGGGAAAATATATCTTCGCATGCGGCTTCTTAGATGGACCGCATGCGAAGATCTATTTTTACATGCGGCCGTCTTAAGTGACCGCATGCGAAGATCGATCTTCGCATGCGGCTGTGACGGCCGCATGCGCAAATGGTGATCTTTGCAGACCATTTCGCGCATGCGGGCCGGCCAACCGCATGTGAAGATCGATTCCGCCCGTATGCAAAAACACTTTCTGTAGTAGTGAGTTGTACGTATAGCGTTCTGTTTGAGATGTATTTCCTCCGTTTCGCAACGTAAGACTTTCTAGCTTTATATATATGCTAATGAATTTATATATATAATAATGTCTAGATTCATTAGCATCTATATAAATCTAGGCAATGCTAAAAAATCTTACATTGCGAAACGGAGGGAGTACTAGCTTAGCTCTCATCTCTGTGATGGATCATATCGTCACCACTGCTAGGTGTGTAGAGATGACTGGCTCTGTGACAATTGTTCTTGATCTCCTTGTGTAGTGATGGACATAGCTATTACTCCCTCCGTTTCTAAACGTTTGACACTGTTGAGTTTTTAAGTACATGTTTGACCATTCGTCTTATTTAAAAAATTTTATAAAATATGTAAAACTATATGCATACATGAAAGTATATTTAACAATAAATCAAATGATAGGAAAAAAATTAATAATTATTTATTTTTTAATAAGACGAATGGTTAAACATATTTTAAAAAATTAATGGCGTCAAATATTAGAGACGGAGGGAGTACCTATTAGTCCCTGATCTCCCTAGTCGTCCCTGCATGTGATGGACTCATGGTCATGGACATATATAGTGAGAGAGGAGACAGGGTGCACAGAGGCAAGGGTGGCGCAAGCAAGAGAGATGAAATTCAATTCAGCAGCCATGTTCGCCGGAGGAGGAGGGGCAGGGCCCAGGGGAGGCCACCGGCTTGACGATGTGAGGAAGTAGAGAAAGGGAGGTCAATTGCGTGAAGGAAGGAGGGGGAGGGAAGTTGCCAACCCACATTCCCACAAGACACTAGCAAGAGAGGGGTGACTTTTAGGCCATTCACAGTGCAGTGAGGTGGCCTGTGCCTGTGGTAATCTCTGTCCACGTTGGCAAAATGCATGCATGGAGGAGAAACGTGGGTGGTGCCTGTGGTAATCTCTGTCCACGTTGGCAAAATGCATGCATGGAGGAGAAACGTGGGTGGGACCCGTGACTTCCCTGGGTTCGCGCAGCCTTCTTTGGCTCTGAGAGCCTCGTAAGAACAAAACAACTTTTGTCAGAGAAAGGAATCGCTCGCGTCCACATGCATGGTGAGAAAGCCGGAGAGAGAGAGAGACAGAGGGAGGGGCAAGGGGGGAGCTCGCCGGAGAAGACCGCATCCGCGCCGAGTCCGAGCTCCCGCCGTCCCATCCGGCGTGGCGCTGCGCCGCTGCTCGTCGTCGTCCCCCGCCCAACGCCAGCTCATTCTCCTACCCGTCGTCGCCAAATCTGTTGGGGAGGGATGATGGCAGAGGTGTCGATAGGGGGGAGGAGAGCAGCGCGGCGCGGCGCCGGATGGGACGGCGGGAGCTCGGACTCGGTGCCGACAGTGGGGTGAGTGACCGCTAGATCCGCGCCACTGGAAAGGGCAAGCTCCGCGCCATCCCACTCCACGCCGGTGAGCTCCGTGAGCTCCGCGCAGCCGGAGAGGGCGAGCTCCTGCCGTCCCACTCCACGCCGGTGAGCTCCGCCATATCCATCTTGCTCCACGCCGACGAGCTCTGTGCCGTCCCGCTACAAGCCAGTGAGCTCTGCACTGTCCCGCTCCACGCCGGCCAGCTCCGTGGAAGGGGGGGAGGGAGAGGGGCGCCGACGGAAGGGGGAAGGGAGAGGGACGCCGAAGGAAAGGGGGAGGGAGAGGGGCGCCGGCGTCGATGTGGCTGACGGCGGCGGATGAAGAGGTGGGGTGCGGCGGTGGCGGCGCCGAGCGCATGACGCCTCGGGTGCTCCTCCACCGGTGGGGGAGACAGTGGAGAGAGAGGTGGGGAGATGAAAAGTGTGTGGGAGTGGGACCCATGAAAAGTGGGTGGGAGTGAGAGTTGCATTGTGAGGTGAGTTGCTTTAGGGAAGCTTCGCCCTATGTGGCATCACAAGTTCGATCTTAGCCCATGACACACTGTGAATGGCATTATCATAGAAGTAGTACATGCCTTCAGCGTCCAACCATCGTTTAACTCATTCATGTATGGAAAAGGAAATAATCTTTTTTTAAGACAATAATGCGCGTGGTCTCGCATATGAAATACCACCAGATTATATTGTAAATTAAATAGTTGTAAGACCTATTGAAATTATAGTGTTGAAAAAGTATTTTTAAAACAAATCTATATGTACAATTTTCATGTATTCAACACATAAATGTTATAGAAGATACGGATACTAAGGCCCCCTTTGAAACAAAGATCACAGCTTTTCAAATTATATAAAATCCTTAAGGAATGACTAAATGCATGTAGATATTAGAGGAAAGTTAGCAATAGCTCCAACCCTAAAAATTCCGTTCGAGTCAATCAAATTTATGTGGTTTTCTGCAGTCTATTCATTCCTGCATTTTTTTTTTCCGTGTGCCACAAAGGTTAAAGCTACAGAGATTGCCTAAGTCGGCTGGTGCTCCGTCTTGTGACCAATCTTTGGGCCATTTTGGAGGAGAAAATAGTTGGTGGAAATTCAGTTGGTGAGAATACAGAGAAGCTAGGAAAATCAGTTTCTGACTTCTAGTTTTTATTTTCTAAATTTTATAACTATAGTTTCTTAAAATATGGATGATAAGTTATATTGTATGGAAGAGCTTTTGATCATTTGTGGAGTCGCGGCTGCCAAAAACTCCCTAAACAGGCCCTTAAGCTCCACTCCTAGCTACTCCCACACAAGGCACAAGGTTATGTTCACACACACACACACACACACACACACACACATATATATATATATATATATATATATATATATATATATATAGAAACACACACACACACACACATATATATATATATACCGCTATAATCTCTTAGATTCATTATTTAGGGATTGTCTCCTTACTACAGTTGAGATAAGGAAAGACTCCATCGTTTCGCTTATTGACGGAATAAGCGAAACAACATATTTACAAATAAAAAATAATGTGTAATAACAACAATGATGAATATAGCGAAAATGAAGCGTCCATATTAATTGCAATATTGTCAGTGTCAACTACTGATAATCTTCTGAACATATGGGGAGGACTTGAATAGCGGGTCAGACGACTTCAGTCGACGAGTGTTTCCGTGTTGGAAGCTTCAAACATACTCTTCGCGTCATTTCCATTGATCAAACTCTTGTGCTATAACGCGTTGCGAAGGGCGACTCAAGTGACAGTGATTGAATGCACAAAATTAAGACCGAGTTTTTGTCAACAATGAACTCTACAGAATTTATACGATCAACGCAATGAAATTTACATCACAAAAAGAACTCCAAAAGTATGCCTGACCAGTTGACTAAAAAAAACAAGAAGAGATAATTAGCTCCAAAAGTTGTCTACACGAGTTGTTGAAAGACTCACCCACTATATATGCAAGTGGGTAGTCCCGCTACCCGTATAAAAACCCGTTTACTAGTTTATTTTTCACGTGGTAGTATAAAATTTAGAAGAAAAATGAACTAGAGATAAACGGGCTAAAAAATCCCACTTGCCCGTCCTGCTTGCATCTCTACCCACTGTCGCCGCTCCCGACGCCGTCCACCGTGCGCCATGTCGCTGGCGCCGAGAATTCCGTCCACGTAGAGAACCCCACTTCGTCGACGCAGCTGAGGCGAGGCTTGCCGGCCGTCGCCGTCGCCACCACCGTCGTCGAGACTGTCGAGCTTTCACCACTTGGACGGAGAAGCGGCGACCGGCGAGTTAGTATCATCACGTACGTGTGGCCCATATATGTTGGGCCCGAACGGGATTGCAGTGTGCGTGCGGGTCCATATTGGGCCGTAACGGGATAGCGGTGAGGAATAAGTTGGTCTCTCATTTTGATGTCGAGTTCAAATTACATCCCAATCTGCAAAACCATATACGGAGTATAACACATCTCAACTCGCTACACTGGTGTACCCAAGATCCCAGGATAATATTGTATCCGGTTTCGACTGACTCAGCGCGGAGCCTGCGTGAACCCTACACGTGAGCCCTTACCTTCTTCCCCCGGAACTGACTATCCATTTGTCCAATGATTTCTAGCAAAAAAAAAAAATCACCTAGATTTTTTCTACCCTTAAGATTTACATTCAACGGACTACAAAAGAAAATAACAAATATATATTTACTTATATGGTATTTTTATCAAAATTACAGTGTACTTACATGTCATATCAACTGAATTTACAAATGTAATTTTAGCTATATAGGACTGTAATTTTATATTTTAAAAAAAATAACAAATACATATTTACTTACACATCATTTTTATTAAAATTACAGTGTACTTACATGTCATATCGACGGAATTTACAAATGTAATTTTAGTTATGTAGGACGGTAATTTTATATTTCAATTAAATTAACAAATACATATTTACTTACACATTATTTTTATTAAAATTACAGTACGCTTACATGTCATATGAACTAAATTTATATACGTAATTTTAGTTAAATAGGACTGTAATTTTAGTTAGAGAGGAGAACGTATGAGAAAGAAAGAGTGATTTCGGACGAAGTTAGCGAGATAGAAGAAACAGACAGGCGCGCAAATCGAAAATTCGTGCCGTGAAAAAAAACCGGCCCCAAGCATCGAACCATGGCCTTATCCACGCGGACCACGCATGCAGCCTCCACCATCGTGCACAAATCTTGGCAGCTTGGCGCACACATCGTGCGGCCAGAAAATCCGTGAAATCACTGGGAAAGAATCACCCAACAGATTTCTAGCGAACTCTTCCCCATCTCTTCATGACAGCGCATGGTCGATATAAATTGGGCCGGAACGGGATTGTGGTCTACATACGGCCCATTATTTCATAGGCTGGACCGTGGTGAACTGGTGATTCGACTGACGGTTGTCGTCGACATTTTGCACATCCATCCCCCGCACGTCTTTGAGTTGTTTCCTCTAACTCTTGTCATCAATGGTTCATCACGACTATGGTATATGGATCATAGACACTTACTTTTTTTCAAAAAGAAAGATCATATACGCATATATAAAACCTCACATCTCCACCACCTGTCACCAAACTTTGGCACTAGTTTTACTTTCCTCGTCTATTTGCTAGAATTTCATCATCTAAAGTACATACGTACCCCACGCCAGCGGTGTTCTATTTCAAACACTGGGATTAAGGCCTTATTTGGAGGAGCTTGTACCAGCTGCAGCTTTTCCTTCTGCTAGAAGCTGTCCCAAACAGTCCACGGCTTCTGAGAATCAGTAGTTATAGATTCTGAAAAATGAAGTAAAAGCCAAAAGTTGGAGATGCTGGGATTTAGAGCTTTTCTAATTCTTAGAAGCTACCTAACAAACAGCTGCTTTTTAGAATCTAAAGCTTCCCAAACAGACCCTAAGTCTCCTGTGTATTCTATTTTGAACGACTCGCATGTTCATATTAATAGAGCAGAAAAAAAAATACTATAAGATTACAATCCGCGATTACCCTGGCTGACGGCGATGGTGGGGGCATCCGCGATCGTCTCCGCCCCCCGCACGCCTCATGCTCCGCCACCACGAGGGCGCATTGCGATTTTTTCCTTTACCCTTCTGGGTTTTTGTTCTAGCTAGGCAGGGCAGCCGGCTAATCACGGCGCCGAGATCGCCGGAGCCCGGCGGTCGCCGCCCGCGTAGGCCCTTCTCCACCCAGCGTCTCAACTGGTCCACTCGGTGGCGATCCTCCACCCCCCGCCTCCGCTTTCTCCTCCCCCGCTTTCATCGAAGGGGTAAACGCGGAAACTTTTTTTTTTTCCTTTTGTGAATACACTGATACTCTCTTGTTTGCTTGGGATGATGTCGATGCATTTGAGTTTGCAAATTATCAACCAAATGGAGAAACAGAAACATTATACTATGTGGTAATGGATCCTGGTAAATGGCCTCTCCTTTTGGTTAGTTTAGTGCAGTTGCAGTACTGAACCATTGGAATTGGGATTTTTCAGGAGTTGTTTGCGAACTTGCGTGCTATATAACATATGGGATGCTTCCATCAAAATAGTTTTGCAGGTTACATGCAAAAAAAAAAAAAAACATAAAACTGTATGTGCAGTTAGTCGATTTACATATTCTTCCTACAAATGCCAAATGGTTCATGGTTCTTATATTTGTTCAGTAACAGCACCCTGCATGTGTGAACATCATGTAGCTACTCATACAACCTGAACCTATGCTGATAAGGCTTCGGTTGCTAGGCTGTAAATATCTATTATAAGCCTGGGGATTGTTATGCCAAATTATTCAGAGATTTGATGCTTCAATGCAGGGACACGCTAAACTTGTCTTTTGTTCTCTGCAACTCTTTCAAAGCATCTCCGATATGCATGCGATCTGCTGGAGATTCCTTTGAGCAGGAAACTCCAATCTGCAGAATTGATGTGATGCAGGCTATTCTCGTGTCTCTTGTTCTTTTGCCATCTGAGTTTCTTTCTTCTCCATCATTGTTCTCTGATAGCAAGTGTTGGTCTGCAATATCGATCACATTGTCTGGAAGTGCCATCTTTACATAATTATGAAGGCTGAGAGCTTCTCTAAATTCAGTGCCAGTTGGTCTTTTTCCGGTAAACATCTCCAGCAACAGTATACCATAGCTGTAGACATCACCCAGAATTGAAACCTCATTGCCCAAACCGTACTCTGTAATCATAAGAAAATGTTACATAAAGGAAATTGTTGCAAGTTTAAGCATTTATATTTAAATTTATATGTAGGCTTCAGTCTAATAATATATAATTTACACTGCTGCATAATTATCATTTGCAAGAATTTGAGTTTTTTCATAACAAATTGCACACATCTGAATAGCAAAACGATCTACTTAAGTATGGATCAATGGAAAGGTTTCTGAATAAATTAGAAAGAAAACAGTGGATTGTAGCTGTTAGAAGCATACCTGGAGCAGCATATCCAATTGTTCCTCTCATTGTAGCCCAGCCACTTGATTTCTCTAACATGTCACTATGGTCTTGATGCAGGATTCTTGCAAGCCCAAAATCACCAACGTGAGCAACCATTTCACTATCTAGGAGAATATTGCTTGGCTTGAGATCACAGTGAATAATTGGCGATGGCCTATGTTGGTGAAGATAATCAAGTGCAGAAACCACATCAATGGCAATGTCGAGCCTTTTGATGATATTTAAAACCTTGTCTTCCCCATTTTCCTCAAGATGCTGGTGTAGCCATTGGTCCAAATTTCCATTTGGTAGGAACTCATATACAAGAGCCTTGAAGTCATGGCCCTGAAAATCAATACTTGAGCAAACTGTCAGGATCTTCACAAGATTTCGATGCCGAACACACCTCAGAGCTTCACATGCTGCAATGAAGCTTTGAGAAGCCCCACGCTGTTGGAGATTCAGCACTTTAACTGCAACAGTTACTTCATGGTCTTGGGTCGTCATTCTTCCTTTGTACACTGATCCAAAACTTCCTACTCCGATGAGGTTCTCAGGAGCAAAACCATTTGTTGCATTGACTAATTCAGCATAAGATACTCTTAGATGCGAATCATTGATAAGTGACAAGTCAGATTTTGCTTGTGTCTTACTCCTTTGCCAGAATGCAAATAGTGCTAAAAGCAAGATAAGCAATAGGATTGCACTGCTTATGGAAATTGCTATGATAAGCTTCAAAGCCCGCTTTTTGGTGGAGTGAGTGGAGCAAAGAGGCAGCTTCAAATCAGGTATATCCCCACACAAGCCTTCATTCCCTTCAATTGCAGTTTCATTTATATTGAGAAATATCCCATCATTAGGAACCGGCCCTTCAAAATGGTTGAATGAGAGGTTCAAACTAGCAAGGCCATTCATGCTTGCTAGAAATTGAGGAATGTCTCCAGAAAAGTTGTTGTGTGAAAGATCAAGTACTTGAAGACCTTTCAGCCGACTCACTGATGCTGGGATTGGCCCTTGAAGGAAGTTCCCCTGTATCTTAAAATATTGCAGGCTTTGACAATCACCAATAGATGGAGGAATCTCACCAGAAATTTGGTTATTAGACAAATCGATGTCTGCGATGTTTTTTAAGTTACCGATTTCCAATGGTACTGACCCAATGAACACGTTGCTTTGGAAGTACATGAAGTCAGACAGGGTAGATATGAGAAAAATCTCCCTCGGAATTGGACCGCGGAGCATATTGTGCTGAATATCAATTTTTTGTAAAGTACAATTTCTAAGACTGGATGGCAGAGGTCCACTAAATGAATTTTGTCCAAGATAGAGTTTATTCAACAATGTGAGATTACCAAGGGCAGGTGGAATTTGGCCCGATAAATTATTGAATCCAAGGTCTAAATGACTCAGCTTCCAGAGTGTACCGAGTGAGCTAGGAATATTACCCTCGAAAGAATTGTTGCTCATGAAAAGGTACAATAAATTAACAAGGTTTCCAATTCCTTCAGGGATATTGCCACTTATCATGTTTTCGCTTAGGGCTAAAGCTTTCAGATTTGTAGAAAGATTGGCTACTGCATTTGGTAGAGTCCCTCGGAATTTGTTGCTGCTGAAATCTAAAAATTTCAACTGACTATTAGTTAGACTAGAAAGGAATTCCCAACCGTAATCGTTATTTGCCTCGAGTTGATTATTTTCAATGGTCAGGACTGACAAACTGTTTAGGTGATCAACGCAAGGAGGAACTGTTCCTGAAATCATATTCATTTCTATTGCAAATGAGCTAAGCATAGAAGAGTTGCACATCCAAGTTGGAATGGCACCCTGGAATTGATTGTACCCTGCATTAAATATTTCAAGTAATGGGAAGTTGACTCCGTTGTCAGTTGGTAATGATCCTGTGAGCTGGTTAAACTGTACATTAAATATTCTGAGAGAGGACAGATTGGAAATGGAAGAAGGAATGTACCCAGTGAGCTGATTCTTATCTAGATAGAAATCTGTAAGAGAGTGAAGATTTCCTAGGGATGGAGGAATGCTACCTGTAAGATTGTTTTCAGCAAGAACAAGTCCAGATAACTTCTCAAGTTTTGCTAATGATTCAGGAATACCTCCAGTTAATCTGTTCCCTCCCAAGCTTAGGTACACTAGGGAAGAGAGGTTTCCTAACCAAGAAGGGATGCCACCATGAAGGTTGTTTTCTTGCAAAATTAGGGCAGTCAGAGATGTCAGTCCTTGCAATGGCACAATCTCCCCCTGAAATCTATTAGTACCAAGATTAAGAATGGTTAGTGAAGATAGGTTCCCCAAGAACGTTGGAACTGGCCCTGAAAGTTGGTTCCCCCTCAGTTGCAAATTCTTGATCCTCTGAAGGTTACCAAGAGAAGAAGGAACTGAACCTGTCAAGTGATTGTAGCTCAGGATAAGACTTACTAGACTGGTGAGGTTTCCAATCTCTGACGGGATGCTTCCTGCAAGGCTGTTGTTGTAGAGGTTAAGGACCTCTAAGCTGCCCAATGAGCCTATCGTACTAGGCATCTTCCCATCAAGCATGTTGTTCTGCCACTGGACTATGCGGAGCTTGGACAGATCACCCATGGCTGGAGGGATCCCTCCTGAGAGGTGGTTGAATGCCAGACTGATGTTCTCAAGCTGCTGGCATAGTGACAGTGATGCCGGAATGTCACCTTGCAGAGAATTATAGCTCAGGTTGACATGCTGGAGGTCGAGAAGACGACCAAGCTCTGAAGGGATGTTACCAGTTAGATGATTCACAGGGAGATCAAGCTTTCTCAGGTAGGTGAGGTTGCTTATGGAAGGATCAATGGTGCCAGAAAGATCAAGGTTGCTGAGGTCCAGCGCCACCACATGGCCACAACGGCATCCCTGGATGCCGCACGTCATGCCTTGCCATTGGCAGACATGGAGCGATTGGTTGCCACCCCACGAGGCCATTGCTGACGACGGATCACTGGTTATTTGCGACTTGAAGGCCATCAGTTCAATGTGGTCAGTGGCAGGCTGAGCTCGGGTCACGGGAGCTGGTGGAACAGCAGTTGCAAGGAGCAGCAGCGCGAGCAAGAAAGAGAACCCGGTCGCCACCATTGCTAGGAAGAAGGAAGCGAGGTGTGTATTTTCAAAAACAGAAGCTTAGGTGGTGATTGCAGAGGCTACTCAGTCCAGCTTTACCAGTTCATGGGAGGAATGCTTGCTTCTGTTCTATAGAGACAACACATTCTCCTGCCTGAATATAAGCATGGTGTGTTGGTCATCAAGATAATTCAATAGCTTGGATCCCAATCAAGTTGTCACTCTCTCAGGTAGTTGCTGCACTTTGGTCAACACCCTGCAGTTGTAGTAAATTGATTACCAACATTCTGTTCTGTTGCAACTTTAGTCAATCATCAGATAGCCGGCCTCCTACCAGAAGTTTACAGGTTCCCTGGTCAACTTTGCTGCCAGCTTGTTTGGGTTAAAGTAAGTGTGTTATCTAAATCTACTCATGTAGCCAGATACTCGGAATCTTCTGCCAACATCATTCTCATGTGGCTTCATGCAGGACAGAAGGATGAATAAGGCCGGCTGGCTGGCTGGCCAGCCTTGATTTGTCCTTTATGAATCATTTCTACGCATAATTTACGGAACAATATTAGAGGTCTTCTGTTTGTTCCCATATATCTGGTGTAGAAGAGCTGAGCTGTGCGTGTCAATTATTTGACGTTGATGGCAAATTGGCAATATGGTGCTATGCTACTATAGTGCACTTATACAATAAGGAATATAGCCTTCGGAGGGGAAGCATTCTCATTTGGACTGCACATATCGACATTTAAGAATATTTCAGTCCACTAATTTGGACTGCATACGCTGCTCTCAGGTACGAGACAGACTAACTCTGTCATTTTGACTCCTTAGGAACACAGGAATTTCAGATGATTTTTCTTAAAAGTGCATAAAAATGCTCAAATCTTTTGCATGGACAAGACAAGATTCCTGCATTCCAAATTCGGCTGTGATCAAACAATCCAAAATTCTAAACCTAACTCTTAAGGGGAGAGCCAGTCTACAGTAGAATAGACCACATCCAGGGATCCAAGAGCCCCTGGATCAAGATGGACCTTTTTTGAGTTGTGCATTAGTTTCAAAATGACCTGCACTGGAAATACCTTGTACTGCTTCATGGGTTGATGCTCCATTCTCAGAGCAAATCCCTGTTAAACATTTTTCTTATTGGTTGCATCTCTTACTTTGTGGGAGATTCGTTGAATTTGAACAAGAAATTCCAATATTCAGAACAAAAGTTGTGCTAGCAATTCTCATATGTCTACTTCTATGATAGACGGAGGTTCTTACGTCGCTATCTTGTGCTGCTTATTGCAACAGTTGTCAACAGTATTAGCCATACAGTCAGGCACTGCCATGTTGACATGTTTATGAATTGCTCAGTCAAGAGTTATATGTGCGAAGAGCGAAAATAAGTAGCGAACTGGATGCCCTGCAATACGAATTGCTATAGGCTCTTATTTAGTATACCTCTCAGCCATTACAGAGTGTTGTGTAGGTGTGGCCATAAGCTGACTGGATCTGCTCGAGTACAATATTTTTGCTTGATAATGTAGTACAGCATATTGCCCTAGTTTATTTCAATTAACTTCCTTAGCTGAAGATGTTTTGCTTTTTCCATGATACTCGATATCCGTTTTTAGCTTCCAACTCCTAAAATCTTCAGTTGAGTATGTTCAGCCTCCAGCGTCTTCTTGCAGATTTACTTGTGACTGATAAGTGATGACCCTCAACAGATGAGTAGAACATTTCTTGCACAAGAATGACTTTGATATGCTGCATAGATTTGTCACCACTTCATCAAGATATAGGCCACTATAGCTGATGTGTATCAAACCTATCTCTAATTGCCTGCAACTCTCTCAATGCATCTCCAATTTGCATCCGATCAGTTGGTATCTCTTTTGAGCACAATATTCCTACCTTCAGAATTGAAACAATGCACTCAGTTCTTATCTCTTCGATGTCGTGGTACTTTTGAGCTGTTCCTTCGCTATTCCATGTTGCATTTAGTAGGCCTTGGTCAATGACACTAGTTGTTTGGTCTGGCAGTGCTGTTTCTACATACTCATGAAGAGTAAGAACTTCGCCGAATTCACTGTTTGTTGGCCTTTTTCCAGTGAACATCTCCAGCAAAAGTATGCCATAGCTGTAGACGTCTCCATAGATTGAGACTTCATTGCCCAATCCATACTCTGGAATAAACAAACATAAAGAACCTAATAAGCTTCTTTAGGTGGAATGAAATAAAGAAACAAATGCAACAAGATGATGATAGAATTATGCACACCTGGGGCAACATAGCCAATTGTTCCTCTTATTGCATTCCAACCAGTTGATTTCTCTGAACTATTGTTGTGTTCTTGATGAAGGAACCTTGCAAGCCCAAAATCACCAACATGAGCAACCATATCATTGTCAAGAAGAATATTGCTTAGCTTCAGATCACAGTGAACAATTGGACATGGCTTGTGCTGATGTAAGTATTCAAGTGCAGAAGCCACATCTATCGCAATTTGGAGTCTTTCAATGAGATTTAGCACCTTAGGTTCACCTTCTTCCTCAAGATGCTTGTGTAGCCACTGGTCTAAATTTCCATTTGGCAGGAACTCAAATACAAGCGCCTTGAAGTCACTACCTTGGAAATCAATACCTGAGCAAACTGTAAGAATCTTTACAAGATTCCGATGGCGAATACATCTCAAAGCCTCACATTCTGCATCAAAACTTCGATACGCACCAGCTTGTTGCAAGTTGAGCACCTTCACTGCAACCACCATTTGCTGGTCAGCGATCCCAATTCTTCCTTTGTACACTGCACCAAAGCTGCCCACTCCAATGAGGTTCTCAGATGCAAAACTATTTGTTGCTTTGGACAACTGAGCATAAGAAACTCTCATGTGTTGCTCATCGGAGAGCGGTATCTTTGGGTTTGCTCTTCTAAGCTTAGTCCTTAGGCGTAGCGCAAAGCATGTGAATAGAATGAGAAACAAAATTGTGCTTCCTGCAATGATAATTATGATGATCTTTGAAGACAGCCCATGTTTAGTTTGATTTGAGCATTTTGGCAACTTCAGTTGAGGCGCCCCACCACACAAGTCATTGTTTCCCATGACAGAGGTTGCAGTTGCATTAAGAAATATTCCATCTTTTGGAACTTCACCTTCGAAATCATTGCTTGAAAGATTCAGAGTAGAAAGACCTGTCATGCTACCTAGGAATCTAGGGATTGTTCCAGACAAATTATTTTGAGAAAGATCAAGTACTAGGAGCCCCCTTAATTGTTCCAGTGACGGAGGAATTGTGCCCTCGATGAAATTCCCAGATAAATTGAGATACTGTAAGCTCTGGCATTCTCCAATGGTGGTAGGGATCTTTCCTGAAATCATATTATCGGAGAGGTCGAGTTCATCAAGATTCTTGAGATTTCCCACTTCTGAAGGCAAATTCCCAGTTAATTTATTGTGCGCAAGATACAGGAAACTTGATATTGTTGAGATAAGAAAAGGTTCCTTCGGTATCGGGCCGGAAAGGTTGTTGTAAGAAAGGTCCACCATTTCTAAAGGACAATTGCTGAGAGTAGAAGGTATAGCTCCACTCAGTGCATTGGTACTAAGCAAAAGGATTGTAAGTTTTGTAAGATTGCCAAGAGTTACTGGGATGGATCCTGAAAAATTGTTATTTGACAAAGATAATCTATTCAACTTCTTGAGATTGCCGAGAGATGCGGGAAGGCTCCCCATGAGAAGATTGTTTTCCATGTCAAGTTCATCCAAGTTGACGAGGTTCCCTATTGATTCAGGTATTGTTCCTGTTATGTTGTTGTTTGTTATGCCGAAATACTCCAATTGTGTTGACATATTACCAATTGCTTTTGGTAGCACACCTTGGAGCTTGTTGATACTAACATCTATCAATATCATATTGCTGCAATTGGTTAGACTAGTCAGGAAGCTCCAATCAGCATCAGTCGTTGCTTCAAGCTGATTTCCATCGAAGTTCACTACTGACAGCATCTTCTGGTTTCTTCCCAGGCATTGCGGAATCGTTCCCGACAAAAAGTTATCTACTGTCTGAATCACCTGTATCATGGAAAGATTGCACAATGATGGAGGGATTAGACCATGGAATTGGTTTTTAGATACAAGAAATTGCTGCAGGTTTGGAAGCTTGTCACCCATGTCAGGTGGAAAAACACCAGTGAGATTGTTATCCTGTATGTTTAGCATCTCAAGGGAGGAGAGATTAAACAAGGAAATTGGCAAAGACCCTTCCAATTCATTATTATCAAGATAGAGTTCAACGAGTTCATGGAGGTTTCCAAAGGAATCAGGAATTCGACACCGAAGCTTATTATCTGACAGTGAAATTGCCTCAAGAAACTGAAGGTCACCTAAAGATTCAGGGATGCATCCGACAAAGCCATTGCTCTGAAGATCCAAAGCTGTCAGCGACGAGAGGTTCCCTAACCAAGAAGGAATGGTGCCTCCAAGGTTGTTGCTTGCCAAACCAAGGTAACTGAGAGATGACAACCTCTCCAATGGCGGAATGCTCCCTGTAAAGTTGTTCGAAAAGGCGGCAATGGCGGTCAGTGACGAGAGGTTTCCGAGTGATGCAGGGATGGAGCCTGACAGCTGATTTGAGCTGAGGCTTAGCATGACGAGGTTGCCAAGATTGCCTATCTGTGATGGGATCTCTCCTGTCAGGTTGTTGGATTCTAGGACGAGCAGTTTGAGGTTCACAAGGTTGCCAATGTCGGGAGGGATGCTTCCTGTCAGTGTGTTCTTGCCAAGATCGAGTACCTCGAGGCGGCGCAGCGAGGAGAGGAGCTCGCCGGGGAGCTCGCCGTGCAGCCTGTTGCCGTGGAGGAGGACGTTCTTGAGGCGTCGGCAGCCGGAGAACAGCGGCGGCGGGATGCGGCCGGCGATGGAGTTGTGGCTGAGGTTGAGATGCCGGAGCTCGCCGAGGCGGCCGAGCTGCCACGGCAGCGCGCCGTGGAGGCGGTTCTCCGGGAGGTGGAGCCGCCTCAGGTGGGTGAGGTTGCCGAGCGCCGGGCTCACCTCGCCGGCGATGCCGGCCCCGGCGAGGTCCAGCGCCACGACGCGGCCGCGGCGGCGCCCCGCCGCGACGCCGCACGACACGCCGCGCCACCGGCACGGTGGTGTCGATCCGTCGCCCCATGACGCCAGGGCTCGCGACGGGTCGCCGCTCACGAGCTTCTTGAACGCCATGAGCGCGAGGCGGTCGGAGTCCGAGCCGGCGTAGACATCACCAGCAGCAGCAGGAGGCAGAGGCAGCCGAGACGACGCCGGCGCCGGCGCCGGCGCCGCATGAGCGACGAGGACGACGGCGACGGCGAGCAAGAAGCACTCGAGCATTGCGGCCATTGCCGCGCCAGCGCGCGCGCTGTGGCGCTCACTCACTGCTCACCTCGCCGAGACTCGTAGTGGCTTGAGACACGGACTCGCGAATTGTGATCCTTGGCTTGTACTGCGTCGTCGTCAAACATTTTCAGCTGCAACCTGACGAAAATATTGTCGATTTGTCATTGTCCTGTAAATTCTGTTGAGACTAGAGGTCAATGGTTTGCAAAGTTGCCAAAGTATAATAACATGCTATAAGCCAACTATAAATACATGTGAAAGAGATAAGAGAGAAGAGAAGGAAAACAAATTACATATTTATAGCCAACTTAAAACCATTATGTGTATAAGAGGTAGGATTATATATTAATGGTGTAATGTACATTTATAGTTAACTATTACGTCAATTAGCTATTTGATTAGCTTATATATGATTTGAAACTAATAGTTAATTATACTAATAAACCTGCTCTGATAATTTGGCCGACATGGAGGAACGCATGCTAGCCTGGTTGTTGCTAGGCACTACGTGCCACGAGGAAAGTTGGCGCCTGAACTTTTTGACTCTGTAAAGCTTTGACAATTATCAGGCCCTCGAATTGCTCACAGATAAGGTCTCTAGTGTGGTTGAATATTTGATCAGATAAACAGCAGGTAGCCCGCACGATAACGATTGAAGATCAGGCGTCCTCCGTCTATATGTATATGCTAATTACCTTTTGGTAATTATTGCATTGGTCACTTTCAGAGGGAAAAAAAGTAGTATCGATCAGTTTAAGATCGGATAATTAAGTTCCATTCTATTGTGTGACGAGTGTAAAAAAAAATTCGTGCAGATTTGTTCTACTCCAAAATTCAGTGGGAACAAAACTGGGACGAACTTAGCTAGCTGCCTGAAGAGCAGAAACGGTGGGAAGCAAGGGGGGTCTACTGGGAATTTTTATTACTTTTTAAACTTTTTAATTTTTGGATTTTAATAATAGATCATCTCAATACTTATTTTTGAATCTAAATCTTTTTTTTACTACGCCACCCCGTTTGATATGACGAAGCAATATTGTCACGTCACCAATAGTTGACGTGATATTTTTATCTTATTTTAATAAAACAACGTTGCTACGTTATCTAGAGTGGCGTAAAATATCGTTGTCATATCGGTCAGAGTGATATGATAGTCTTGTTTTACCATGTCTAACGTGATAAAAAAAAGTTTAGATTTGAAAATAAATGTTGTTAAAAGTTTTAAAAAATAAAATGTTCAAAAAGAAATAAAAATAATTTGTCCCTAGGAGGAGCGTTCCCAGTTGCTCCCACAAGTCTAGACTAGCAGCGCTCTCTCTCCACCTCTCTTCGTCGTCTTCTTCACCACAAGCGACGATGGCTTTCTTGCGAGCTCGCTCCTGTCTCTCCGGTGAGCCCCCTCCTCTTCCTCGGGTAAGCTTTCTCCGACAAAGAAGAGGGAGCTCACCCCCTCCTCCCCCACCCTCAACACACATCATGCATATCGTCCCTGCTTTTGAACACCACCAGCGAATTTACAAACTTTTAATTTTAACAATAGAGTAAAATACACTAGCGGTCCTTAAACTTGTCATGAGGTTTCACTTAGGTCCACGAACTTGTAAAACGCACATCGAGATCCCTAAACTTGGTTTATTGTATCATCCCGATACAAAACCTCGTTTGACCGTGATCTTGCCTACGTGGCACGCCATGTGGACGATGACATGTAATTTTTATATTTTTTTCTCCCTTCTTCTCTATTTTTTTCCACTTTGCCTCCCTCCTCTCCCTTCTGCCGCTGACAGGCGCCCCACCTGTCAGGACCTTCTTCCACCTCTCCACCGCACGTGCGCGCTCTCTGTCTCGCGAGTGGCGCGCACGCAACGACGTCGACGTCGTCTCGTGGTTGTGTTCTCGGAGTTTTGCCGTCTATTGATGCGACGCCGGCCATTGCAGCGGCGTGTCGTCGGCGGCGGCGACGACGATGACGGAGGTGGCCGCCAGGTCGTCGTCGTTGTCGTTGTCGTTGTCATTGTCGATCTTGACTCGTCTTGCTTCGGGTTATTTCGCGGACACCGATGGCGTCGGCCGTGCGGCTTCCTCGCCGGACAACGGCGATGTCGAGAAGCCGCTGCAGGAAGAGGAGTGATCGGACGACGGTGAGTTCATCGAGCTGGAATCCTTTTGATTATAGAGAGAGATGAGTTCTGTTTTGTTTTTTTTTGGAGATCATCAACAGAAAAAAGGAGTGAATCCCTCGTGCCGAAACAGAATCAGCATAAACCCTAATGATCGTCCATTATATGACCCACCTGATGCTAAACTACATTGTTGTCAATAATTAATTAGCGGCCATTATTTCATCATACTGCCTCTAATTGTCACCGCCCTAAACCCCAAAAAGAAGAAAAAAGAAGAAAACATATGCTTCCAATGGATTCAAGAAAAAAGAGAACAAAAATCTCATAGTGGACTAACCGTGCATATGCATGGATCTTGCATACAGATGCCGGTGGAATTAACGGGTGGATCATGGCTGGCCGACCTTGTTCTCGCGGGACATCTCCTCGAGCGACTCCGACTTGCCCTTGGGCTCGGGCACCAGCAAGGTGAGGAGGAAGCCGAACAAGCTGCAGCCGGCGAGCGTGAACGTACAGCGAGTTGCTGACGCCGATGCCTGGCGGGTAGCCGTGCGCCGCCGCCTTGGCCGGGTCAGGGCTCTGCGCCAGGTACAGGAACCCGAACGACCCGATGATCACGCCCACCTTCCCCGACGCCGCCAATATCTCGTGGCACGTCGCACGCAGCCTCGCCGGGTATATCTCCGCCGGCACGATGAACGTCGCGAGCTTCGCACCACGTACGTCGCTGTTGTTGTCATCATCGAGGTCGAGAAGCCGCTGCAGGAAGAGGAGTGGTCGGATGACGGTGAGTTCATCGAGCTGGAAGGAGGGTTCGGCATCATCACCGGCGACGAGGAAGACGACGGCGGGGTGTCTGGCGTGGAGCTGGAGAGGAGGCCGCACGAGGTCACAGGAAGCGGGTGGCAGAGCTGAGGCGAGCGGAGCGGAGGCTGATGGAGAAGGAGATGGAGGCGCGGCTATGGAGCTCGCGGTGCAGCGGCCGCCGGAGAGAAAAAAATGAAGAAGGGAGAAAAAAAAGAAGGGAGAAAAAAATAAAAAATTCCACGTCATCGCCCATGTGGCGTGTCACATAGGCAAAGACCACGGTCAAACGAGACTTTGGACCGGGATGATACAATAAACCAAGTTTAAAGATCCCAATGTGCGTTTTACAAGTTTGTGTATCTAAGTGAAACCTCACGACAAGTTTAAGAAGCGCTGGTGTATTTTACTCTTAACAATAAATCATACCAAAAGTTATTTCTAAATTTGAATCTTTTGGACACGTGGCACGTCACCCAGTCTCACATGCTGAACCAACACTGTCGCGCCAATAGCTAGCTGCAGGCAGATTTGGAATTTTTTTTTTAACGGCTCGCACTAGACAATGTGAAATTTTATTGATAGAAGGTCGTAACCAGGAAAACGAAAAAAAGTATACCACCACCCGCACATCGACAACGCCAATCACGGACCTAGGAGAAGGCTAGGACCCGACCGGCCGCCGCTAAACGTAACCGACCACCACTAGGCCAACAATGGAACACAACTGAGATCGTCCAAAACCCAACCCTTACAACCAATATAAAACTCCACTCTATCCAAGTCTTTGGGATTTAGGGAGAGGGTGAGAGAAGAATGGAACACCTCTCCCCCCTAGGCCCTTCGACGTGGCGAACTTGCAAAAGCTAGGACGCCGACACAAGAGGATATGAATCTAGATCAGGCTTGCACCAATTGCTTGGGGGGTTTCGGCAAGGGGGTGCCTAGACGATGTAACACCCTGAAAATTCGACCAATAAAAAACGAAACTCTAAAAATACGGATTTTCAAAAACTTTTCAAATAAATTGCATCATGCCGATCTTATTCACCTATTTTTCTGGATTTGATTTCGAAGTTCTTTAATCGTGATTAAAGAATAATTAATTAGGGAACAAACCCTAGAAGTAAATTGGTAAAATATATATAATTTAAAATAAAGATTAGATGAGGATTTAAATAAATAAAATATTATTGCAAACATATTTGTATCGATTAAATTTAATTGTGTGAGAATAAGAATTAACACTATTTGAAAATTTAAAATAATACAAATAAAATATGAGTAAAATTTATCTAGAGTGGATTCAATAGTTGGAACAACACACATAATGAATAAAAATTAATTTTACAACATATAGAAATTGCGAAATTAAATTCAAATGGAAAATGGGCTAAAATCGGGAAAAATCGGAAATGACACTGTTCATTGCCCGCCATGTGTTCGACGGGGTTCCCTAACCCGGCCCTCTCCTCTACCTCGCGCCCCGCGCGCCGCGCGCCTCCCCGCGCCGCCCGGAGCCCCGCACCGCGCGCCATCGTCGCCGCCGCGCACGCGTCGTCGACGCCCCATGCCGCTTCGCCTTCCCATCCCATCGCCATCGCCATCATCGCGCCACGCCATCGTCGCCGCCGCACATCGCCGCTGCCGCGCCGCGCGGGCCGCTGCCGCCCCGAGCCGCGTCACGTCGCCCGTCATGTCGCCGCACGCCGACCCTCACCCTCGCACCCGTGTCGCCGCGCCGCGCGCCCCGCCGTCGCCTCGAGCCCCGCACCGCCGCCCGTCCCGCGCGCCGCGCCGCTTTGTCTCCCCACGCGCCGCGCCGCCCCGTCTCGTCGTCTCGTCATCTCGTCGTCTCGTCGTTGCCGCCCCCACACGTCGCTCGGCCTCCCCGTCCCGTCGCCGCGCAGCGCACGTCGTCCCCATCTCGAACCCCGCGTCGCCGCCATCCGCCCGTCCCCGCACGTCGCCCTGCCGTCGTCTCGCGCCGCCACACGTCGCCCCGCACGTCGCGTCCCCCGACCCGAACCCCGCAGCGCCGCGCGCTCGTCCCGCACGTCGCCCTGCCCCCATGCCGCCGCGCCGCACGCCCGCTTCCCCGTCACCTCGCACCCCGCGCGGCCGCATCCCCGCACGTCGCCATTAAAGCCGCCGCCGCCTCTCTCCTTTCCTCCCTCCCCGCGCCCTATAAAGCCGAGCCCTCCCCCTCTTCTCCACCCCACAACCATCCCCCATCTTCCCCCTCTCTTTCCCCTTCTCCACCGCGCCATCGCCGTGCCGCCGCGTCGCCGGATTCGTGTCGCCGTGCCGTCGCCTCCGGGTGCCACACCGTGCGCCGTCGTCGTCGCCACCTTTGTCACAGCCGCCGTCGTCGCCGCCGCCACCGTGGTGAGCCGCTGCCCTCCCTTAGGTCGTCGTCGCCGCCGGGTAGATAGAGAGGCCGAGAGAGAGAGGAGAGCCGAGAGAGAGAGGAGAGCCGAGAAGAAGAAGAAGAAAGAAAAGAAGAGAAGAAGGAGCCGGGAAAGAGAGAGAGAGAGAGAGAAGAGAATAGAGAGAGAGAAGAAAAAAAAAGAAAGAGAGAGAGAGAGAAGAAAAAGAAAGAGAGAGAGAGAGAGAGGAGGAAAAGAAAAAGGGAAAAGAAAAGAAAAGAGGAAGAGAGAGAAGGAAACAGAGAGAGAGAGGAAAAGAGAGAAAAGGGAGAGAAAAAGAAAAGAAAAAGAAAAATAAATAAATAGGAATTAGGGAGAAATTAGGGAGGTTTAGAAAATTTAAAATAAATTAGAATTTAATTATAGATTAATATTAATCGTAGAATTGCAAGATTTAATATAAAATATAGATTATTCTTGGTGATTTCTATAAGAATTAATTCGCGGTGGTGATTTAGATATAAATTAATTAGATGAATTCTTATAGATTTTTATAGATTATTTGGAGGTAATCTCTATAAGTAATTGATTCACGATGGGAATTCGGAGGTAATTAATAGGGATTTTAGACGCGTATCATATTTAATCATTTAGTCATAGACTAAATTAAATCGTATAATATTAAAAGGTAATTTTTGATCCAATCCGATAATTAGCTCGCGATATAAATTTCTAACCTATTATTTGGATGCAATGCTCGGGTTGATTAAATTAAAAACTCATAATAACAAAATATTTATACCGTAAAAATACTTTAGGATA
Source organism: Oryza glumipatula (assembly GCA_000576495.2). Taxonomy (NCBI): domain Eukaryota; kingdom Viridiplantae; phylum Streptophyta; class Magnoliopsida; order Poales; family Poaceae; genus Oryza; species Oryza glumipatula. The sequence continues at coordinate 6,352,025 of CM002516.2, read as the reverse complement.
TATAAATCGAAATTGGGTTAGCCCTAGTTCGCGAATAGTAAAGTTAATAAAAAGAATCGATTTTCGCATTCGACTTCTATTTGGATTTATTTGGAGTTTTATTTGAATTCTAACCGAATTCAAATCAATTTTCGCACGTAACTATAGAGCCCGAGGGAGTTGCAGATCCAAGTGAAGGCCAAGACCCGCAAGACCTTGAGCAAGGCAAGTCATCACTATCCCTTGAACATGTTGATCCCAATTGCGAAATTATTTTGTTTACAAATAAAATTGCATGCAATGATATACATCCCACTTGTGATTATGCCATGCCTTGATGATTGTTTACCCATTATTTCCTTTGTAACCATGTTTACGTATGAGTCCCTAGTCAATTGTGACAATTGCTTAGCAATGCTATTCTAGAATTGTGCATACTCATATTTATCAAATGCTATATGCTTGGGCAATTACCTTTGGGAAGGTAATTGAGATACGGCATGTGGAGGCATGAGCGCCACAGTGCCATAGTATTGATGACATGATTTGTGAAAAGAAAAATAAAATCAAACAAATGTTTTCGACTGGGGCGGACGGAGGATTTGGGTGGTATCCGGAAAAGGCTAGTACCGTCCCCGGTCAATTAAGGACCGAGCCATGAAGTTAAGCATGAAACGACCCCCGTACAACCGCACTTCTCGTATGGGTATAGACCTAGCGGAGTAGATAGCTGAGCGGAGGCAGTATCCATGCATAGTGGTCTTCTTTTAGGTGTGTGATGCGGCAAGCAGTCTGCTGGCGGATGCCCGGTTCGGAGGGCCAGGTGGATGGCGGATGCCCGTTCCGGATGGTCAGAGGCTGGCTTGGCAATACTACATGAGGATACCCATAAGAGAACAATCATGATGGACTGGGTTCAATGACAAGAAGCAACGTAGGAATGTGTGTGCTTTTCCCTTCCCGGGAGCGCCAGAACTCCTCTCACTGCTAGAAATCGTGTACGCCTAGAGTGCATGAGGATGTAAAGTTCATGGAGCGGGTACTGCCAATGCGAGGTTATCGAAAAGCTTTGCCGTGACGCGTCTCATGTGTTGGGACGAGGCTCATATGTTGGGCAGTCGCGGAGTGCGGGTAAAGTGTACATCCACTGCAGTGTGAGTAAACCAAATCTATTCGAATAGCCGTGCTCGCGGTTATTGAGCACCGGGACGTGTATTACACTTGGCTAGACTCTAAATTCTTAACTTGTGTGGGATGGGTTATTGCATGATGATTTTTATGCTGATGGAGCCACTTCCTGAGAGGAGGGAAGGTGGACGTCCTCAGAAAACCATGACGACTCAATGGCGGGAAGCTATCCTTGGGATCACAATGGATGGTGGACAGAACCGTCGTTGTTTAATGTGAATACTGGTACTAAAATTTGATCAGTCTATGCTAGGTCTTAGGCTTGTGAAAAGAATTACAAAACTTGCTTTGCGCAAAAGAACCATAGCCATCCTTTGATTACCCCTATCATGTGCATTGTTGCTGTGGTGGCTTGTTGAGTACGGTTGGTACTCACCCTTGCTATTTATATATCTTTTAGGAGAGTGTTGAAGAGAAGCCCTTGTCGGTACGCTTGCGTATCCAACAGGATGATCGGAGTGCGGTCTTGTTCTAGGTCTCGTTCCCCAGTCGACTGCCTGTGGCATGTTGATCGGGCCCTTATATTGTTTTGTCTTCCGCTGTTGTTCTCTGATAATTGTTGGCCTACCTGGCCCTAATGTAAGTATTTAACTCTTTTAGCCTGAATTCATTCATGATATGTTGTGATCCAACTATGTATGTGTGTACCAACTACTGATCCAGGGATTGGTACGGATAAACACAGAAGATTTCCGATTTCCAAAATCGGGAGTCTACAGAGCTGGTATCAGAGCCATACGACTGTAGGAAAAGACCAAAAGGTGCCCCACCCTTTTCTAAGTTGGCCAAGGGAGAAATTCCCACTTAGTAATACTTTCAAAAAAATAAAAATGCTATGTTTACAAAACTCGGTGCGATTTTCATCTTACTCTTAACTATTCTCTTTACAAAATAAGTTTTTATTCTTAGCTGACTTTGGGTTTTTCCTAAAGTTTAGATGGCAGATCAGGATTCACCCGCCGCCTGGGAGATGGGCGTACCCCGCTCGGAGGGTTACGTCATCGAGCTACACCGGCTGATGAGGCGTCTGCGATACCCCAGCTCTCCGATCTACCGAGTGAGGCCGTATGGGTCTGTTTGGGAGGCTCGGGTCGAGGTTCACACACGAGTTCCTCCGGAGTTAGACTACAGCTTCCCGACAGTGACACCGCCACCTGCCCCGGAGATTGTGCACACACCACAGATCCCTGTACCTTCTCCGCAGCTGGGTTCCAGTTTAGAGACCCCGATCCAGGTCGACTCCGAGACAGAGGGAACCGACGACGAGCCAGACTCCACTGATTCTTCAGAGGACGAGATCCCTGTTCCCCGCATCACCTTCCTTGGAGGCCCTCGCACCCTCAGCACGGCTCGCAAGAGCACACGACCTCCGGGCAAGAAGCCCAAACCTGATGCAGAGGCCACTACTTCTGAGCCGTGGGGACTCAGGTTTGCCGTGCCAGCGACCACCCCCTACCTGCCCCAGGATCCTGCGGATGGTTGGACGACTAGACCGGAGGATGACCGCAGCTTTGATCTCGCTTCAGATGGCTTCTTTTTGGATTGTATGCGAGACACACCCCTACCCCCTTACCTAGATTGACGGATAGCTTGATAGTTAGTTTGATGTATCTTTTGGATGAACCTTGTTTGGACTGTGTATGTATACAGTCGCTTGCATCATGATTTATGTACTGTTTGTGGAACTCTATAATGTTATTTATGATGTTGTTGCTGTTGTATTGAAAATGAGTTTATTCCACCAAGCTTGCAAAACAAAGTTCACACCAAAACAACTCCCTTAATGGGATGAAACCATAAGAACTAGTTAGGAAATTAGGATACTTACTTAATCGGCCTACACAGATGGCAAGCCGACGTAGGGCGTCAACCAGCAATGAAGAACCTTCGACACCTGACCTAACCACCCTGGCCGGAGTCATGGCCACTCAAACCCAGCTTCTACAAGCCATTGCAAACAACCAAGGCAACCGCGGAGGATCAAGCTTTGGAGAATTCATGAGGACCAAGCCACCCACGTTTGCAACGGCAGACGAGCCTATGGAGGCGGAAGATTGGCTGCGAATCATCGAGAAGAAACTGACCCTTGTCCGGGTACGCGAAGCCGACAAGGTAATCTTCGCAGTAAACCAACTAGAAGGACCCGCTGGTGATTGGTGGGATACCTACAAGGAAGCTCGGGAAGAGGATGCCGGAGAAACCACCTGGGAGGAGTTCACTGCAGCCTTCCGCGAGAACTTCGTACCTGCTGCGGTAATGCGCATGAAGAAGAACGAGTTCAGAAGGCTGCGACAAGGAAACACAACGGTGCAGGAATATCTGAACCGATTCACTCAGTTGGCCCGCTATGCAGTCGGAGATCTTGTCGATGAAGAAGAAAAGATCGACAAGTTCATAGAAGGGCTGAATGATGAGTTGCGTGGACCTATGATTGGGCAAGACCATGATAGCTTCCAGAGCCTGATCAACAAAGTTGTTAGATTGGAAAATGATCAGAGGACTGTAGAACACAACCGCAAGAGGAGGCTTGCTATGAATCGCACACCTCAGGGAGTGCCTCAGCGACTCAAGGGAGCCACTTCGTCTGGGTGGAAGCCCCCTATTGTGGCCACCAACCGCCCTGCTGCACCTAGCAACTTCAACAGGCCAGTTGCGATTCAGAACCGCACCCCTACACCAACTCTGGCTGCCCCTGGGGCCAGGAGGCATGTGGACTGCTTCAATTGCGGGGAGTATGGGCACTACGCCAACAATTGCCCTCATCCACGCAAGACTCCTGTCCGTACTGGCGCCAATGCGATCACTGTTCGTGGGACCCCTGCCCCTGCTGTCGGACGAGGTCTGTTCAAGACTCCACAAACGAACAGGACCGCTACAGGATTTGGGCGCGGACAAGTGAACCATGTCCGAGCTGAAGAGGCCCAGGAAGATCAGGGCGTACTAATGGGTATGTTCTCTATCAATTCTACCCCAGTTAAAGTCCTTTTCGATTCTGGTGCATCGCATTCATTCATATCTTTGAAGGCTAGTCAAAAACACAACTTAACTCCAGTGAGGCTTAGAAAACCCATGATAGTACACTCACCTGGGGGCGAGATAACTGTGAGTCATGCTTGCATAGATGTACCTGTCCGTCTTAGGGATGTGGTGTTTCCCTCCAACCTTATGGTTTTGATACCCCAGACCCTGGATGTCATATTGGGAATGGATTGGTTAACAAAGAACAGAGGGGTAATCGACTGCAGACGTAGGGAGGTTACCCTGACCACACCTTGGGGGTCGGACATGCGAGCAACTATGGATCAAGATCCTAGACTAACCGAACGTGCCGGAGGCATATTTACCATGCTACCTTTGAAAGGAATGCCTATAGTGCAACGATTTGCCGATGTGTTTCCAGAAGATCTACCGGGGATGCCACCAGATCGTGATATAGAGTTCATCATTGATCTGATACCCGGAACTGCTCCCATATCCAAGAGACCTTATCGGATGCCAGTCAATGAGTTAGAAGAGCTTAAAAAGCAAATCAGAGAGTTGCAAGAAAAGGGATTTGTACGCCCCAGTTCGTCACCTTGGGGAGCCCCAGTGCTGTTCGTCAAAAAGAAAGACGGTACCATGAGGATGTGTGTAGACTATCGTTCACTGAACGAAGTAACTATCAAGAACAAGTACCCACTACCACGGATTGATGATCTTTTTGATCAACTCAAAGGAGCTAAGGTGTTCTCTAAGATTGATCTTCGGTTAGGATACCACCAATTGAAAATTTGGCCCGGGGATATACCCAAAACCGCGTTCTCAACACGCTATGGGTTGTATGAGTTCACAGTGATGTCGTTTGGTTTAACCAACGCCCCAGCATACTTCATGAACCTCATGAACAAGGTGTTCATGGATTACCTGGACAAATTCGTGGTAGTATTCATCGACGATATATTGATTTACTCCAAAGACGAAGAAGAACATGCTGAGCACTTGCGTTTGGTACTCGAGAAACTCCGGAAACACAAATTGTATGCAAAATTTAGCAAGTGTGAGTTCTGGTTGAAGGAAGTCGCTTTTCTAGGCCACGTAATCTCAGCCGGCGGAGTAGCAGTGGACCCTGCTAAAGTGGAGGCCGTTACGGAATGGAAGGAACCCAAGTCTGTATCTGAAATTCGGAGTTTTCTAGGCTTGGCCGGATACTACCGGAGGTTCATTGAAGGATTCTCTAAGATAGCCCGGCCAATGACACAACTACTCAAGAAAGAAAAGAAGTTTGCGTGGTCAGAACAGTGTCAGAAAAGCTTTGAGCAGCTCAAGGAAAAGCTGACCTCGGCACCTATTTTAGTCCTTCCTGACATCAGAAAAGACTTTGTCATATATTGTGATGCATCGAGGCAAGGACTCGGAGGAGTACTAATGCAGGACGGAAAGGTTGTGGCCTATGCGTCGCGACAATTGCGACCACATGAAGAAAACTACCCTACCCATGACCTAGAACTTGCAGCCGTGGTTCATGCGCTGAAGATTTGGAGACATTATCTGATAGGAAACCACTGCGATATCTACACTGACCACAAGAGTCTGAAGTATATCTTTACCCAGTCAGACCTCAACTTGAGGCAAAGACGGTGGTTGGAATTAATCAAGGATTATGACTTGGAGGTTCACTATCACCCTGGCAAGGCCAACGTTGTGGCTGACGCGTTGAGTCGGAAGAGCCATTGCAATCATCTTGAGGCGGAAGGAATGGCTCCTGAGCTTAAGGAGGAAATGGCCCGGCTAAACCTACGTATAGTACATCATGGACAGATAAACACCTTGGACATTCAACCTCTTTTGAGGACCCAAATTAAAGAAGCCCAGAAGGACAACCAGGAAATCCGAGAAGTGAAGGAACGTCTAGCTGCAGGCTTTGCAAAGGAATTTGCAACTGACGAGAAGGATGTCCTATGGTACAAAAAGAGGATTTACGTACCCGAGCAGGGTGGACTGAGAGAATTAATCCTAAAAGAAGCTCACGAATCAGCATATTCATTGCACCCCGGAAGTACCAAGATGTACCAGGATCTGAAGGAAGGATACTGGTGGCCCAACATGAAGAGAGATGTGGCAGAGTACGTAGCGCTCTGTGACGTTTGTCAGAAGGTGAAGGCTGAGCACCAGAGGCCGGCAGGTTTGCTGCAACCCCTTAGGATCCCCGAATGGAAATGGGATGAGATAGGTATGGATTTTATTGTTGGGTTGCCCAAGACTGCAACAGGGTATGATTCCATCTGGGTGATTGTGGATCGACTCACCAAGACGGCAAGATTCATTCCCGTTAAGACAAATTATAGTAGCGCCAAGCTAGCCGAATTATATATGGCCAGGATAGTATGTCTTCATGGCGTACCTAAAAGAATCATATCTGATCGAGGCACCCAGTTTACCTCTCATTTCTGGGAGAAAGTACATGAAGCCCTAGGGAGTTACCTTGCGTTCAGCACAGTTTATCACCCACAGACAGATGGCCAGACAGAGAGGACCAACCAGGTCCTGGAGGACATGTTGAGAGCTTGTGCATTGGATTTTAGCAAAGACTGGGAGAGATGTTTGCCCTACGCCGAATTCTCCTACAACAACAGCTTTCAAGCAAGCCTAAAAATGTCGCCCAACGAGGCATTGTTTGGTCGACGATGTCGAACCCCGTTGATGTGGTCCGAGACAGGAGAACGTGCAGTATTTGGACCTGACATCATCAAAGAGGCCGAAGAAAAGGTTCGTCTGATTCGGGACCGTTTAAAGGTGGCACAATCACGGCAGAAGAGTTACGCGGACACCCGAAGAAGAAACCTAGAGTTTAAGGAGGGAGATTACGTTTATCTAAAGGTTTCACCAATGAGGGGAACGAAAAGGTTTAAGGTTAAAGGAAAACTAGCGCCAAGATATGTGGGACCTTTTCAAATCCTCGCTAGACGAGGAGAAGTTGCCTACCAGCTACAGCTACCCGAAATTATCGCCGATGTACACCCAGTCTTCCATGTGTCACAATTAAAGAAATGCTTACGAGTGCCGGAAGAACAAGCTCCGCTGGAGGAGATTCACATTAGCAACGATCTCACGTATCCAGAACACCCGATCCGGATATTGGATGAAGCAGAAAAGGGAACTAGAACCAAAACGTGGCGTATGTACAAGGTACAATGGAGTAATCACACTGAGGATGAAGCCACTTGGGAAAGTGAAGAGTTCTTGAAGACGGAATACCCGTATCTGTTCGAAAACCGGTAAGAAATCTCGGGACGAGATTTATTTAAGGGGGGTAGGTTTGTAACACCCTGAAAATTCGACCAATAAAAAACGAAACTCTAAAAATACGGATTTTCAAAAACTTTTCAAATAAATTGCATCATGCCGATCTTATTCACCTATTTTTCTGGATTTGATTTCGAAGTTCTTTAATCGTGATTAAAGAATAATTAATTAGGGAACAAACCCTAGAAGTAAATTGGTAAAATATATATAATTTAAAATAAAGATTAGATGAGGATTTAAATAAATAAAATATTATTGCAAACATATTTGTATCGATTAAATTTAATTGTGTGAGAATAAGAATTAACACTATTTGAAAATTTAAAATAATACAAATAAAATATGAGTAAAATTTATCTAGAGTGGATTCAATAGTTGGAACAACACACATAATGAATAAAAATTAATTTTACAACATATAGAAATTGCGAAATTAAATTCAAATGGAAAATGGGCTAAAATCGGGAAAAATCGGAAATGACACTGTTCATTGCCCGCCATGTGTTCGACGGGGTTCCCTAACCCGGCCCTCTCCTCTACCTCGCGCCCCGCGCGCCGCGCGCCTCCCCGCGCCGCCCGGAGCCCCGCACCGCGCGCCATCGTCGCCGCCGCGCACGCGTCGTCGACGCCCCATGCCGCTTCGCCTCCCCATCCCATCGCCATCGCCATCATCGCGCCACGCCATCGTCGCCGCCGCACATCGCCGCTGCCGCGCCGCGCGGGCCGCTGCCGCCCCGAGCCGCGTCACGTCGCCCGTCATGTCGCCGCACGCCGACCCTCACCCTCGCACCCGTGTCGCCGCGCCGCGCGCCCCGCCGTCGCCTCGAGCCCCGCACCGCCGCCCGTCCCGCGCGCCGCGCCGCTTTGTCTCCCCACGCGCCGCGCCGCCCCGTCTCGTCGTCTCGTCGTCTCGTCGTCTCGTCGTTGCCGCCCCCACACGTCGCTCGGCCTCCCCGTCCCGTCGCCGCGCAGCGCACGTCGTCCCCATCTCGAACCCCGCGTCGCCGCCATCCGCCCGTCCCCGCACGTCGCCCTGCCGTCGTCTCGCGCCGCCACACGTCGCCCCGCACGTCGCGTCCCCCGACCCGAACCCCGCAGCGCCGCGCGCTCGTCCCGCACGTCGCCCTGCCCCCATGCCGCCGCGCCGCACGCCCGCTTCCCCGTCACCTCGCACCCCGCGCGGCCGCATCCCCGCACGTCGCCATTAAAGCCGCCGCCGCCTCTCTCCTTTCCTCCCTCCCCGCGCCCTATAAAGCCGAGCCCTCCCCCTCTTCTCCACCCCACAACCATCCCCCATCTTCCCCCTCTCTTTCCCCTTCTCCACCGCGCCATCGCCGTGCCGCCGCGTCGCCGGATTCGTGTCGCCGTGCCGTCGCCTCCGGGTGCCACACCGTGCGCCGTCGTCGTCGCCACCTTTGTCACAGCCGCCGTCGTCGCCGCCGCCACCGTGGTGAGCCGCTGCCCTCCCTTAGGTCGTCGTCGCCGCCGGGTAGATAGAGAGGCCGAGAGAGAGAGGAGAGCCGAGAGAGAGAGGAGAGCCGAGAAGAAGAAGAAGAAAGAAAAGAAGAGAAGAAGGAGCCGGGAAAGAGAGAGAGAGAGAGAAGAGAATAGAGAGAGAGAAGAAAAAAAAAAGAAAGAGAGAGAGAGAGAAGAAAAAGAAAGAGAGAGAGAGAGAGAGGAGGAAAAAGAAAAAGGGAAAAGAAAAGAAAAGAGGAAGAGAGAGAAGGAAACAGAGAGAGAGGAAAGAAAAATAAGAGAAAAAGGGAAAAGAAAAGAGAGAAAAGGGAGAGAAAAAGAAAAGAAAAAGAAAAATAAATAAATAGGAATTAGGGAGAAATTAGGGAGGTTTAGAAAATTTAAAATAAATTAGAATTTAATTATAGATTAATATTAATCGTAGAATTGCAAGATTTAATATAAAATATAGATTATTCTTGGTGATTTCTATAAGAATTAATTCGCGGTGGTGATTTAGATATAAATTAATTAGATGAATTCTTATAGATTTTTATAGATTATTTGGAGGTAATCTCTATAAGTAATTGATTCACGATGGGAATTCGGAGGTAATTAATAGGGATTTTAGACGCGTATCATATTTAATCATTTAGTCATAGACTAAATTAAATCGTATAATATTAAAAGGTAATTTTTGATCCAATCCGATAATTAGCTCGCGATATAAATTTCTAACCTATTATTTGGATGCAATGCTCGGGTTGATTAAATTAAAAACTCATAATAACAAAATATTTATACCGTAAAAATACTTTAGGATATATAAATCGAAATTGGGTTAGCCCTAGTTCGCGAATAGTAAAGTTAATAAAAAGAATCGATTTTCGCATTCGACTTCTATTTGGATTTATTTGGAGTTTTATTTGAATTCTAACCGAATTCAAATCAATTTTCGCACGTAACTATAGAGCCCGAGGGAGTTGCAGATCCAAGTGAAGGCCAAGACCCGCAAGACCTTGAGCAAGGCAAGTCATCACTATCCCTTGAACATGTTGATCCCAATTGCGAAATTATTTTGTTTACAAATAAAATTGCATGCAATGATATACATCCCACTTGTGATTATGCCATGCCTTGATGATTGTTTACCCATTATTTCCTTTGTAACCATGTTTACGTATGAGTCCCTAGTCAATTGTGACAATTGCTTAGCAATGCTATTCTAGAATTGTGCATACTCATATTTATCAAATGCTATATGCTTGGGCAATTACCTTTGGGAAGGTAATTGAGATACGGCATGTGGAGGCATGAGCGCCACAGTGCCATAGTATTGATGACATGATTTGTGAAAAGAAAAATAAAATCAAACAAATGTTTTCGACTGGGGCGGACGGAGGATTTGGGTGGTATCCGGAAAAGGCTAGTACCGTCCCCGGTCAATTAAGGACCGAGCCATGAAGTTAAGCATGAAACGACCCCCGTACAACCGCACTTCTCGTATGGGTATAGACCTAGCGGAGTAGATAGCTGAGCGGAGGCAGTATCCATGCATAGTGGTCTTCTTTTAGGTGTGTGATGCGGCAAGCAGTCTGCTGGCGGATGCCCGGTTCGGAGGGCCAGGTGGATGGCGGATGCCCGTTCCGGATGGTCAGAGGCTGGCTTGGCAATACTACATGAGGATACCCATAAGAGAACAATCATGATGGACTGGGTTCAATGACAAGAAGCAACGTAGGAATGTGTGTGCTTTTCCCTTCCCGGGAGCGCCAGAACTCCTCTCACTGCTAGAAATCGTGTACGCCTAGAGTGCATGAGGATGTAAAGTTCATGGAGCGGGTACTGCCAATGCGAGGTTATCGAAAAGCTTTGCCGTGACGCGTCTCATGTGTTGGGACGAGGCTCATATGTTGGGCAGTCGCGGAGTGCGGGTAAAGTGTACATCCACTGCAGTGTGAGTAAACCAAATCTATTCGAATAGCCGTGCTCGCGGTTATTGAGCACCGGGACGTGTATTACACTTGGCTAGACTCTAAATTCTTAACTTGTGTGGGATGGGTTATTGCATGATGATTTTTATGCTGATGGAGCCACTTCCTGAGAGGAGGGAAGGTGGACGTCCTCAGAAAACCATGACGACTCAATGGCGGGAAGCTATCCTTGGGATCACAATGGATGGTGGACAGAACCGTCGTTGTTTAATGTGAATACTGGTACTAAAATTTGATCAGTCTATGCTAGGTCTTAGGCTTGTGAAAAGAATTACAAAACTTGCTTTGCGCAAAAGAACCATAGCCATCCTTTGATTACCCCTATCATGTGCATTGTTGCTGTGGTGGCTTGTTGAGTACGGTTGGTACTCACCCTTGCTATTTATATATCTTTTAGGAGAGTGTTGAAGAGAAGCCCTTGTCGGTACGCTTGCGTATCCAACAGGATGATCGGAGTGCGGTCTTGTTCTAGGTCTCGTTCCCCAGTCGACTGCCTGTGGCATGTTGATCGGGCCCTTATATTGTTTTGTCTTCCGCTGTTGTTCTCTGATAATTGTTGGCCTACCTGGCCCTAATGTAAGTATTTAACTCTTTTAGCCTGAATTCATTCATGATATGTTGTGATCCAACTATGTATGTGTGTACCAACTACTGATCCAGGGATTGGTACGGATAAACACAGAAGATTTCCGATTTCCAAAATCGGGGGTCTACAGACGACATCTCCAAGGAAAGAAGCGACGAAAACACCACTGCCGCCGCCACCGTCCATCAAGGTCTCAAAGAGAACCGAGACTGGGCTTTCACCCGGCAACCACACTTGAGGGGTGGAACGGCACGACAACGCCCTCAAGAGGGGAATGATGCTCGAACGTCATCGTTGCCCTGGGTTTTCACCCGACGTCCACCGCCTGCCGATCTACCACTGATGCACCATTGCTCCACCACCATTTGAACCTCCGCCGGCGCGTGGGGACCACTGCACCGGCGCCTCCTGCCAGCTAGTCTCCACGCGCTGCCACCGATCACGTCTCGCTGAGTTGGCCTCCACCCGTTGCGCCGGCCACCGTCTCCACACCGGCAAGCCTCATCGTGCTGCACTGGCACCTCGACCTCGCCTCCACGCACCGCAGCCGCCACTGGCCGAACCTCACCGACCTTCGTCGTCGCCAATTGCGCCACCACACGCGCTACCTCCGCGCGTGCTGCCTCCACCGCCGCCAACTGGCCAGCCAACTGCCGCTCCTTCTTCCGTCGGCTGCCCGCTGTCACCGCGAGTCTCTCGGGCCGCGCCACCACCTCCGTGCGTGCACTGCCTCCACCGGCGCCGGCCGGCCAACTAGGCGGAGCCGCTCCTCCCGTTGGCTACCGGCTGTCGCCGCCGTCGCCGCGAGTCTCCTGGCCGCGCTGCCGCGTCGCGCCGGCTCATCGCCACCGTCACCCACGGCTGCGCCATCCTCCTGCTAGCCCGCCAGCCGCACCAGGCCGCGCTGGCTCGCCCGCGCCGCCACCGGCCGGATTCGGCGTGGGGCCATCCATGCAGCCGCGCCAACCTTTGGCGAGAAGCTCGAGACAGATTTGAAAATAAGTTTTAAGATAGTTTATTTATAGGGACAATTGTTTATTTGACTCTATTTTAAAGTATAACTACCAATTTGACTTTATTTTTTTCAGGTTTGCTTATTTGACCTCGTTTTTTAAAATCAAAGTTTCCGTTTGACCCTGTTTTTAATCCACCGTTAAAGAAAATAATAAATTTACAACCCTAAAGTGACCAAAATGCCCCCAATACTAATCAATCCTATCCCATCCCAATCCCCACCTCATCTTGGCATCCGTTTACTCATCGGCGACCGGCGAATGGGGTGATGCCATCTTCACAGGGCCTGTATCAACCATCTACCATTTTGGTTCACCTGCCATACTTGTTGCCAATGCCCTCTACTGGTTGCTATCTGTGTCTGGGCATCACATTCTTGAGTTCAATCTCGAAACGTTGACCCTAGCTGTGATCGAGTTCAATCTCTTTGACTGCTTCTGAGCTTTTGCTTTATTATTGTATCTAATTTGGGATGGACAAAATAGGAGGAATAATTTTGTATATCAACCGTTTTGTCAAATTTTTTTAAAAATTAAAGTCAAAATTGTCAAACTGAAACTAAATTTAAAAAATTGAGACCAAATCTGTCAAAATTGTCACAAATCTATCAAGGCCATATCAAATTCGTTATAAATATGTTAAGAATCTCCAAACACAAGATGCTTTCATATAATAGAGTCAAATGAGCCAGGGTAAAGATGACAAATCATCACTCAGTTAACACCGTTATCTTGCCAACACAAAATAGGGCCAGTTTTCATCTTCAATTTTGAAAAACGAGGTCAAATGAGCAAATCTAAAAAAGTAGGGTTGAATTAGTAGTTACACTTCATAACAGGGTCAAATAAACAATTGCCAAAAAGATATAGTGGGGATCAAATGATCAATATGTTAGTAACAAATATGTATAACAATTAAGGGATGGTGATAATATGTTAATAATAATTTTCTTTAACTAAAATCACGTTGCAAATGCACGGGCAATATGCTAGTTTTTTTTAAAAAAAAATTCCTTTGGAATGAAATGTTTTGTTAGAAATATGAGCTCCAAGTTCTTGGAATTTTTCTTTGTCAAAATCGTGTATTTTTTGTGTGCTCCATCCAAATGGTTTTCTGTGTTTTATTTACTTAGGATTTAGGATTTAAAGTGCGATGGCATTTTACTCATGCATTTTTCCTATGCCTGTATTTTGAGAATCGTGCGCAAAGGAAAATATGTTCTCTATACTTAGTTCGTTCTCTCTAAGATGAATTGAGAATCAAATTATTTTGAGACAGATCACTTGAAAAATAATGGTTTCCTTTTTACATAAGAATGGGGCCTTCTCGCCTACACCAACACGTACAATGGACAAATGTTCTCGACATTTAACAGCAACAAAAATGCCGAAGTGTTCAGTTATCTCGCGCCGCTGCTGCTTTGCCCATCAGCAAGTTGCAGCACAATTGGTCAACCTTGGTGCGCTGGTCAATAAGCATCAACAGGATAAGCTCCAGTAGTTATCCCACTAGCAGACAACAACCCTGAAAGCCATTGCTTTGCTTTCCTATAGAGCTGACTCATCTTCCTTCAAAAAAAAAAAAAAAAGAGCTGACTCATTGAATTTCCCTTTGCATGTTCAGATAATTGTAACCCTTGATCTTTTTTTTATATGGCCAACGACTCAGCATGGTAGTAAATTACCTCGCAATCGCTGGTTAATCAATCAAGCTGGTCCCTGGTCTCTGCAGAAGACTAGCATCTCCATAACAAACTGGCAATGTGGCAGAAATAACCAGAAAACAAAAATGTGGACCGTGGACAAATTCAGTGATGTATTTCCACAAGAATGGACTACTGGAATTGGATTGAAAGCAACTGTCTATGCATCGAAAATGAAGATGAAATTAGCGAAAAAACAACAAAACCATTAACACATAATTAATTGAACCTTAATTATTACAAACTGAAAAAATAGATTTATCTAATATTGTAAAATAATTTCTATAGAGAATTTTGCACAGATTTTATCATTTAGCAATTTGAAAAGCATACCAATATAAACAGAAACAGAAACCGATATAAAATCGGTATCTATAATCATAAAAAGGCTTTATATGCACAGATATGATCAACTCTCGAGCCAGTATAACAATTTCCATGCAGTTTGCACACAGTTCTTACGTGACAGTGACACCAATGGAACTCGCCGACAAGCGTCTCTTGCTCGCCGCGGTATGGCCCCTGGCGTGGCTAGCAGCCGCCGCCGCCGCCGCCGCCGCGGCGGCCGACGTCGACGACGGCCTCGCGCTGACGGTGTTCATGGCGCGCATGCCGACGGGCAGTGGCTCGCCGCCGCCGCCGACGTGGGGGAACCGGTCCGTCCCTGTGTGCCGGTGGCGCGGCGTGGCGTGCGGCGCGAGAGGCCGGCGCCGCGGCCGCGTCGTGGCGCTGGAGCTGCCCGGGCTTGGCCTCCGTGGCACGGTGCCACCCGAGCTCGGCAACCTCACATACCTGAGGCGGCTCCACCTCGCCGGCAACCGGCTGCACGGCGTCCTCCCGCCGGAGCTCGGCGGCCTCGCCGAGCTCAGCCACCTCAACCTCAGTGGCAACGCCTTCCAGGGGCAGATCCCGGCGTCGCTCGCCAACTGCACCGGCCTCGAGATCCTCGCTCTGTACAACAACAGGTTCCACGGCGAGATACCGCCGGAGCTCTGCTCGTTGCGCGGCCTCAGGGTACTCAGCCTTGGCATGAACACCCTCACCGGAAGCATCCCATCAGAGATTGGAAACCTTGCAAACCTCATGACTCTGAACCTGCAATTCAGCAACCTCACTGGGGGAATCCCAGAGGAGATAGGTGATCTTGCTGGCCTTGTTGGACTAGGTCTTGGTTCTAATCAGCTGGCAGGCTCCATTCCTGCCTCACTTGGAAACCTTTCAGCACTCAAGTACCTTAGCATCCCTTCTGCAAAGTTGACAGGGAGCATACCATCGCTGCAAAACCTTTCATCACTTATTGTCCTTGAATTGGGAGAGAACAATCTCGAAGGAACTGTGCCTGCATGGTTGGGGAACCTCTCATCTCTAGTATTTGTTAGTCTCCAGCAAAATCAGCTCTCAGGACACATCCCTGAATCATTAGGTAGACTTCAGATGCTTACTAGCCTTGATCTTTCACAAAATAATCTTATTTCAGGCACCATACCAGATTCTCTTGGAAACCTTGGTGCCTTGAGTAGCCTTCGTCTGGATTATAATAAACTAGAAGGTTCATTTCCTCCTTCACTGCTCAACCTTTCCTCCCTTGATGATCTTGGCTTACAAAGCAATCACCTCAGCGGGGCTCTTCCACCTGATATTGGCAATAAGCTTCCGAATCTACAAAGGTTTGTTGTAGACATCAATCAATTCCATGGAACAATCCCACCATCCTTGTGTAATGCCACCATGCTTCAAGTTCTGCAAACAGTATACAACTTTTTGTCAGGAAGAATTCCTCAGTGTCTTGGAATTCAACAGAAGAGCTTATCAGTTGTGGCCCTTTCAAAAAATCAGCTTGAAGCAACAAATGATGCTGATTGGGTTTTCATATCCAGCTTGGCGAATTGCAGCAATTTGAATGCATTAGATTTGGGTTACAACAAGCTTCAAGGTGAGCTACCGAGTTCAATTGGGAATCTTTCTTCGCACTTGAGCTATCTTATCATAGCGAACAACAATATAGAAGGAAAAATACCTGAAGGAATAGGGAACTTGATCAACTTAAAATTGCTTTATATGGATATTAACCGTTTAGAGGGAATTATTCCAGCTTCTCTTGGGAAACTCAAGATGTTGAATAAATTATCTATACCATATAATAACCTGTCTGGATCCATTCCACCAACTCTTGGCAATCTTACAGGACTAAATCTACTACAACTCCAAGGAAATGCACTCAATGGGACCATTCCTTCCAATCTTAGCAGTTGTCCTCTAGAACTATTGGATCTTTCATATAACAGCCTCACTGGCTTGATACCTAAACAACTTTTTCTCATTTCTACTTTGTCCAGTAACATGTTTTTGGGACATAATTTTTTATCGGGGGCTTTACCAGCTGAAATGGGTAATCTAAAAAATCTTGGAGAGTTTGATTTTTCTTCAAACAACATTTCTGGAGAGATTCCTACATCTATTGGTGAATGTAAGAGCTTGCAGCAGCTCAATATATCTGGAAATTCCCTCCAAGGGATAATTCCATCATCGCTTGGGCAACTAAAGGGCCTCCTGGTGCTTGACCTTTCTGACAATAATTTATCTGGAGGCATCCCTGCATTTCTTGGGGGCATGAGAGGTCTATCTATTTTGAACCTCTCATACAACAAATTTGAAGGTGAAGTTCCCAGAGATGGCGTTTTTCTAAATGCAACAGCTACCTTCCTCACTGGAAATGATGGCCTGTGTGGCGGTATCCCAGAGATGAAATTGCCACCCTGCTTCAACCAAACCACCAAGAAGGCATCCAGGAAACTTATCATCATAATCTCCATATGCAGCATAATGCCATTAATTACATTAATATTTATGCTGTTTGCATTCTACTATAGGAACAAGAAGGCAAAACCAAACCCACAAATATCACTCATTAGTGAGCAATATACGAGGGTTTCTTATGCTGAATTAGTTAATGCAACAAATGGTTTTGCCTCTGATAACCTCATAGGAGCAGGAGGCTTTGGCTCGGTCTATAAGGGAAGAATGACAAACAATGACCAACAAGTAGTTGCTGTGAAGGTGCTCAACCTCACACAACGTGGTGCATCTCAAAGTTTCATGGCAGAATGTGAGACACTGAGATGTGTTCGACACCGGAACCTTGTGAAGATATTGACTGTATGCTCGAGTATTGATTTTCAGGGCAAAGAGTTCAAGGCCATTGTATATGAGTACCTACCAAATGGAAATTTAGACCAATGGCTACACCCTAATATCATGGGACAAAGTGAACACAAGGCATTAAATCTCACTGCAAGACTACGCATTGCAATCGATGTGGCATCCTCACTTGAATATCTTCACCAATATAAGCCATCGCCAATCATTCACTGTGATCTTAAGCCAAGCAATGTTCTCCTCGACAGTGACATGGTTGCTCATGTTAGCGATTTCGGGCTTGCAAGGTTTCTGCATCAGGAGTCGGAGAAATCAAGTGGTTGGGCATCAATGAGAGGAACAGTTGGTTATGCTGCTCCAGGTGCACCTCCAAATCTCTAATTGCTATAATTCTGTATTCTCTTCTGTGTATATAACTCAAGAAATCTGCTTTCTAAAGTAGGATTTCTTGTTATCTGACTCACTTTATATGAGTATATTTCGACAGAAGTCCTTTTATGTAGAATGGGGAAATGTACCCATTTTTTTCTTCTTCTTCACAGTTCCTTTTGTTGGTTTCAGAGTATGGAATTGGCAATGAAGTCTCAATTCAAGGTGATGTCTATAGCTATGGCATACTGTTGCTAGAGATGTTCACCAGAAAAAGACCCACAGACAGTGAATTCGGGGAAGCGGTTGGGCTTCGCAAGTATGTCCAAATGGCATTGCCAGACAATGCGGCTAATGTTATGGATCAACAGTTACTACCAGAGACAGAAGATGGCGACGCAATCAAGTTAAACTCTTACAACGGCAAGGATCTAAGAATTGCTTGTGTCACTTCGGTTATGCGCATTGGAATCTCCTGCTCAGAGGAGGCACCAACGGACCGCGTGCAAATCGGAGACGCTCTGAAGGAGTTGCAAGCAATAAGAGACAAGTTTGAGAAACATGTGTCCAATGAAGGAACATCAAGCCAATGAAGACAGTGAAGCATTCCAAGATCATTTTTGCGCATGGCATGATTATGCTACATGTCATTGAACACACAAATAAGGTGCCAGAAGCTGCGGATTCTGCAGCTTTTTGTTTATGTAAAGCTAGCATCGATTACAGAGAGGCTCTATATTATATATGATTGCAAATTTGTAAGTGCTGTGCGGCTAAAAAAAAAATTGAATACTAGGGCATTTGTTCGTAAAAAAAATGGTTCAGAAGAACGTAGAAACCCCATTCGATCTATGAGATCTATTCCCTCCTCCAAGGCGGACGAGTTGACGACCTAGAACTGAATCTACAACCATTTTGCAAGAAATGTTCCTACGGATCACTTTGCTAGTTATGTAGAAGGAATCGGTAGTAATCGTGCAGGCATTAGGAAGGGGGGGCAGTGGTTTACCTCCGGGGAGGTCGCCTCGAGGGTCGATGAAGATGACGCGATGGCCGGGCGGCGGCGGCGGCGGCACCGGAGGCTGGTCGTTCAGGACACGGGAGCGGCTGCGCTGGAAGGGCCATGAGCTTCCCGCGGCGGGGGAAGGGAGGCGGCGGCCGGAGGCGCTCGTCGGCGGGATTGATCCGAGCGCCGAGCGCCGGGCGCCGCAGAAGAAGAAGAAGAAACGGGCCTTGCTTTGGGCTCTCTTGGGCTTCTTCAAACCTTGGAAAAAGTACACCGAAGGTCCTTCAACTTGTCATCGGGATACAAAATCGTCCCCAACCGCAAAACCAGATATCCGACATCCCTTAACTATAGAAAACCGGTCACAATAGGTCTCTCGGCGGTTTTGATCCCAGTTTTATCCTACGGGGCTGCTGACTCAGCGTGGGACCCACGTGGGCCCCACATGTCAGCCTCTTATTCTTTCCTCTCTCTTGCCCTTTCCACCCTCCTTTCCACGGGCGACCGACGTGCGTGCCTGCGCGGGACGGAGAGGCTGGGCACGGCGCGGCTGGCGGCCGACGGGGAAGAACTGGGCGGCGGCGGCAGGGGAGGAGCTGGGCGCGAGGGCGGTCGCGGTGGAGCCGCGCTATCCTCGCCTCCTGCGCGCACGAGCCGCACACGCGCGCTCCGCGGCGTGCCCCCGCCGCCTACCGCGCGTTTGGCGCGCTCGCGGCCGCCACTGGTGAGCAAGGCGAAGTGGCCAGGCTCGGCTACTGACTATAGATTTCCAAGGAGAGAGTACACTCTCATTCTAGCTTTGCTTAAAGTAGGCCTTGCCATGGTGGTGATGTGGTTAATTAGCTGGCTGAGCAAGCTAACCTCTTCGAGCATGGGGTAAATGTAAATCTTGCCCTTGAGCCGCTGCAGCTCGGCCGCGTCCATGGACTGGATCTGCGTCGGCGCAGTCCACGACGACGAGCCTCTGCCACCGACGGCGTCTTCTTGCGCCTGCTTGGGTGCCTTGCTTGCCGACGATGGTCTGGTGGTGCTCTTCATGGGGAGGCTGCAGAACTCCTGCAAGAGCTGCTGCGTCGGGAGGAGGAACCTTTAGCCGCGGAGATGCCACGCGCCTTGCTGCAGCTGCCATGTCGACGCCGCGCCCGCCGGCGGCCACGGCTGGTGGTGGTGGTTGTGCTGCTACATCAGCAGCGACATCGCCGCCTCCGCCCTGTGAAGCGAGAGGGACAGCGGCGCCTGGCTCTGCGGTGTTGGGGGTGGTACAGCTCGCCAAGACTGCCGAAGTGGACCGTCGGCAGTCGCGCCTCCATCATCGACGCCGCCGCCGCCGAGCGCGCCCACACCCTTACTTTGCTCGTGCGCGTGCGCCACCGTCGCCGGCATGAGCCCCCTCACCCATCTTTGGCCGCCGCGGAGCTCCACCGGGCTACCGCCGTGCTTCCCCACTGCGGCCGCTGCCGTCGGCCGCCATCGCGGCGCCGCCCTCCTCCTCTCCCGCCTCGCCCCGGCGGCCTCCTCCCCAATCCCCAGCCGCCGGCCGGCTTGCGATTTGCGAAGAGAAAGGAAGAGAAGAGAAGAGAAGAGGAGAGGACAGAGAGAGGAGGAGGAAGGGAGAGAGATGACGTGGCATCCTGACACGTGGGGCCCACGTGGGTCCCACGCTGAGTCAGCATCCACGTAGGATAAAACCGGGATCAAAACCACCGAGGGACCTATTGTGACCGGTTTTGTATAGTTAAGGGATCCACGGTATCTGGTTTTGTGGTTGGGGGGTGATTTTGTATCCCGATGACAAGTTGAGGGACCTTCGGTGTACTTTTTCCTCAAACCTTCAACGGTCAGTGCTCAGAGGTGGAACAAGTCCACTTTGTGTCCTTTACCTTTATGACGAGTTTAAGTGATATCCAAAACGAACCATATAACCGGAAATTTTCACCCCTCGTCTTAACAAAAACTGTTCAAGTTACTTCCTCGAACAGTACGCATGTTTGTTTTGATTGACGTGGCATTCTAATCAGAAAAAAAAATATAGATGTCACATGTAAGTGAACTTTCACCTCTCCCTTCTCTTCTCCAACAGCTTGCTAGCAGGGACAAGGCCGACAGCTGACGGGCCCATCTACGAGAGACGGCAGTGGCAGTGGGAGGTCGGTGACGAGGGGGCTCGAGGCGGGCGGCATACCCGATGAGCCTGTCGTGGGAGGTTGCAGCGGCAGCAAAGGTTGGCGAGCTCTATGAAACTTTCATTTTTCATTCCCACAAAAAGTAGAGAGTTGGTATGAATAGTTAACATGTGAGACTGTCCCTTTTTATCTTAAAAAAAGTTGAAATTTGGTGGTGGGGTGGTGACAGAACCACCACCACACCACTACTCCCTTTTATAAGGAGTTTAGATTTTAGAGACCCAATCGTTTGTTTCAAAAGAGTCTCATAGAAAATTTCATTGTATGCTTCAAATCTTTTAAAATACCTTTATTTTTCTTTTGTTACAAAGAGCCCTAAGAATGATAAAAATCCCGATAATGCTCCTAACCGAGCGCCTGACGCGGGGGAGGTGAATCGGACGCTCCCCCCGCGCCCCTTCCCCCACGTCTACTGCTGGGTCCACCCACTTCTCTCTTCTTTTTTTTCCACAAAAGATGTTTCACCTAGTTTATTTACAATGTTTCACTATTTATAGATCCAATGTTGCAGTGAATTAAAATACTCTTCAAAGAAAACCACATATTTTGGAAACTCCCTATTAAGGGAATTTGGTTTATTTTTTGTTCCACAAAAAATGTTTCACCTAGTGTACTCACAATGTTTCACTATGTATAGATCTAATGTTGCAGTGAATGAAACATTTCATTGCAACAAAAAAACCCACATATTTTGGAAACCCCCTATTAAGGCAATTTGGTTTATTTTTTGTTCCACTGAAAAATGTTTCACCTAGTGTACTCACAATGTTTCACTATGTATAGATCTAATGTTGCAGTGAACTGAAACATTATTTCGCTATTTGCTGAAACATTGTTTTTATATAATATGAAACAACACCCGATTTAAATGAGTGAAACATTTTCGCTTTACTTAGTGAAACAATTTCAATTTCGATATAGCTGGTGGAACATCGTGTAATATTTAAAAATAATTCAATAATAAGCTAAAAAAATTTTCGTCGGAGTATATCCATGTGTGATCTTGTTTTGAAGATTTAATTGCAACGAATTTAATGGTACAATCGGATCATGATTTGGATAAATGATTTAAGAGAAAAATCAGTTTAAAATAGTTTTGCACGTAAATTGGACGCTGAGATTTCTCCCGCCTGGATCGGTCGCCCGATGCGTAGGTTCTCCCTAAAAATCCACTAAAACCAACCATGAAAAATCCTCCAAAATTCATGGATCCACATGCGTGTCGGCCTTAGGAGGAATAGATCATTAAACAAAGCCCAAAGCCCAAATCTACTCCCCCTTTTGCTTCGGTGGGTTCTCTCCCTCACTCCAATTTCTCTCTCCGCCACGCGGCGCCCCATGGCCCACCGGAGATCCGACGCCGTCGGCGGCGAGCGCCGCTGGCCCTGGCTGGCTCCAGGCGAAGCTCGCCGTGAAGCCGCAACCACGGCGCCGGCAGCAGAGCTCCCGACCCACGCCCGCGACACGCCTCTTCTCCTTCTAGCGTGACGCGTTCGCTACCCCGGAGGTGAAGGAACGCCCTCTTCCCCACTTTCGTTCATATATACTAGGACTTAAGGCACGCTTCGCGGCGCCCCACCATTCATTAAAGGCTGTGCAATTTAGGATCGATTATATAGTAGCAAGATAATAGTACTTTAAGCAAATCAAATAATAGGAGCAGGACAGAGGGAAAATAAGAATTACGTTGATATGGTGCTCTGCATACAGTTCTTTCAATCTTGCAACTAATGTCAAGCAACTCTGTTATGGTCCTCTTGTTCCATGATTCAGGTGGCCTTGTAATGCTAGTATGACCCTCCCGTCGAAAAAATAAAACTCAGTTAATGATGAGGAACATCCCAAGTAAGACCAATTTCAGAATATCAATCAGACATCTAAATGAGGCCAGATGATAAAGTGCGTGCAGTAAAAGAGGATTTCTTTTTTATCAGATTAACAAATGATATGTACAGGCCTCCAATCCTCCCATGAATAGTTTAGCTTAATTAGTTTATTTAATTGTGCACCGTGGTAAATTTTTAGAAAGGCTAACTATCACGTCAACAGTGGCCATTAGAACACTCACTGACAGTAGTGATAACGTGGAGTATGTGCATGAGGATAGCTAAGGGTAATGGGTTTAGGACTAAGGTTCTATGAACCATCATATGATGTTCATGTGAACAAATGCACATTAGTTCCTATTATGCTGGATCGAAAAAGGCAAGAAGCAACAGAAGAACTTGGAAATCTGGAAGAAGCAAAGAAAATAAAGGCAAAGGCAACAGAAGATCACCATTCAAAAATATAAAATGTCATCCCAATTGCCTTGTGGAGGTAGCAACAGATAGACACTCAACATTTATTCCTGAAATCAATGGCATCTATACCTTGCTTTACAGCGTCCTATCGTTTATTGAGAGCAATATAAACCTGGAGTATATATTGTACTAATATAAATTGAAGATTACCATATCAAACTTTATATGCCCATGGTCATATCTATGACTGTACATAACAATGCCATCGTTCAAACCCGAAGAAAAAACATTCATGATAGGCTCTCAGTATCCTCCAGAATCAGATCAAGTCCAAAGATAGCCATTCAGATAAATCGATAACTTTTTTGATTAACTTCAATTGTAAATGGTCAGTTCAAAGTGTCACAGCATCTACATCATTCATATATATTAGTAAATGTTAAGTTCAAAAGGTCTTCATTCCAACACAGATTGTCACAGCACCTGAATTCTGACATTGATGTCACTTTTCAGAATAGTGGTTGAATTCTGCAAGATAGAAATCACTAAAGTGTTAGTCCAGAAATCATGAAAACTTATCATGCTTAACAGAGAAAGACATATCAATGTATATATAATAAAAGATGAATTTAGTGAGATTCAGTTTCTTTAAAAAAGAGCTAATTTAGTTCCATTATGTGGCAAAAATAATTTATATGTTGCAGCTCGTGTAGCTGAAAGCATGAATACTAAGATAGAAACATCTGCTTATGTGAATGAAGATAAAGTAATTTATAGAACAACCTTCAGTAAGAATCCCAATAAACTAAATGATTTCTAGATTTGGCAATAGAACGGTCAGTTGATCATCCAAAATACTCCTCAAAGAACTAAATTTAGCATCCAAAACTCTTCTTTCGCTCAAAAGAAAAATATAGTACAGATATTGAAATATAATGTGAGAACTAATCAGTTACACTACAGTAGATGTGGGTGTCCTAAAGATATGTGGCATCCACTTTTGGCCCTTAAAGTTTATCTGCGCTTAGATTTGAAATGGCACATACGAACTGCATTATAGGACCAAGTAGCCAACAAATAGTACTTAAAATCAGCAATACATGGAAGGCATAAATCTAGAAAAATTAATTATTATCCATCACTCATCTATGCACACGCACAATGCAAAGAATAATCTGCCAACAGAAAATCGGAAGGCCAAGATCAGTGATCAGTGCCAAAGCCCAGTGCAGCCATGTCAGCTCTTGGGGCTCCACCGCGCGGGGTCGTGGCTCGCCTATACCCTGGCTGCACGATGCCGATGGCTCACCGCGCCATGAGGAGTGAGGATTGCGCCTATGCAGATGATTGATGGCTAGGGTTTTGGTGATGGGACGTCGAGCTCAAGCATCCGGATCGACCACCTCACCGTGGATCTTGAGCACCGCCCTGCCCCGCCGAATCAAGCACCGGACAACCAGATTGGCCGCCACATCGTTGATATCGAGCGAGTGCTCAGGCCGTTGGGGGAAAGAGAAGAGGAGGTGTGGGTTGAGTGTGAGGGTGGAGGGATGTGGCCGGCGGTGGATGAAGCGGCGGGGCCACACTACGCGAAGGGGGAGAGCGATGGGGAGGCCGTCGGCAGCGAAGAGAAGCGGGGGAGGGAAGACGATGCGGGCGCCGCCGTAAAGGAAGGGGGAAAGAGCGAGAGAATGGTGGGGAACAGTGGCGGCTAGGGTTTCTTGGAAGGGAGGGGATAGGGGTGTTTTATTTTGCACAAAACCCCTTTACTTTCCGTTTTTTCAGAGCGCGATCCTTATATTTAGAATTTCACCTGCTTTACTTAGGATATAGTACATAATGTAGGGACTTAATAAAGATTATTAAGGTAAGAGAGGACTTTTTTGCAAAATTACCAGCTCCAGCGCTCTTTGATCGCTAGATGCTTGATCGGACGGCGCTGCAGGCGAGCAACCAGAGCGCACCAAAATAATCAGAATTCCAGCGCGCGCGGGGGGCGACGTGGATACACGCGCGTGCGTCCACGCCGTCCCAAATTCTCTCGTGCGAGCAGATCGCCCTTATCTTTAATTACCCCGATGTAGTGATCCACTGTGAATCTGTGATTACCTAATAGAAACAAAGGAAGGAGAACTCGCCTGTATGGAATCAATCCTGCGGGTAGTTAAACTGTTAAAGATGCAAGCGTATAGTGTTTTTTTTAGATTCACTGCGACTAGGTTTACTGTGTCACTTATAAAAGGGGAATAGAAAGGCATTAATGGTTTTGTGAGGAAGAAATATCAACAAGGGAAAAGCATATAATAATGTGATTTGCCAAGATGTGGTTGGTTCATAGTATGTACATGATCTTCATGGCAAGGATCAAACAGAATGCCAAACTTTTGTACTTTGCAACATTATGATTTTATTTTGGCTATCCTAGATGGCAAGGAGTACTAGAAATCTTGCAGCTCTTTACGCCTTTATTGATCCGGTTGGTTGCTGTGCATCAACAGATTTGAATGCCTTGATGGTTTGTCGCTCCTGCTCCTTGCAACTCCCTGTGGAACTTGTCTCTTATTCTCTGCAGCTCTTTCAGGGCATCTCCGATTGGCACACGATCTGTTGGTGTCTCCACTGAACAGGAAACTCCAACATGCAGAATTGAGGTAACGCAAGCAATTATCATTTCTCTTGTCTGGTTAGATATTGATGTCCTTGCTTCGCCATCCTCTGTCTCTTCTAGTAAGCTAAGGTCTATGACACTAACCACCCTGTCTGACAATGCCATATTGACATACTTATGGAGGCCAAGGGATTCTCCAAATTCACTGTCTGTTGGTCTCTTCCCGCTAAACATCTCCAGCAACAATATGCCATAGCTATATACATCGCCATGGATTGAGACTTCGTTGCCCAGTCCATACTCTGGTAATAAATAAAGGAATTGTGAGAACTTGACAAGACTTTTCATGTGTACTTAGGGTTATTTCTACAAAATTCATTTTCTTCCCTTTTCTCCTTTCAAATTTCTAGAAAATAAGTAGTTCCGTCAAAATTGCATATCTAGTAAAATGAAGTATCAATACATTTTACTTACATTTGGTTGAATCCAGCATAGTAGGATATATATATATTATATATAATATGATCAAAAGCTACAATTTAGGATCTTACCTGGAGCAGCATAGCCAATTGTGCCTCTCATTGATGCCCAACCACTCGATTTCTCTGAGTCCTGGTGAAGAAATCTTGCAAGCCCAAAATCGCCAACATGAGCAACCATTTCATCATCAAGAAGAACATTGCTTGGCTTAAGATCACAATGAATAATTGGCAGTGGATTGTGTTGGTGTAGATATTCAAGTGATGATGCCACATCAATTGCGATTTGTAGTCGCGTGATGAGATCTAGTGCCCTGTGTTCACCATCTTCATTGTGATTTTGGTATAGCCATTGATCTAAATTTCTATTTGGCAGGAACTCGTATACAATGGCCTTGAAATCGCGACCCTGAAAATCGATACTTGAACATACTGTCAGTACCTTCACAAGGTTCCGATGTCGAACACATCTTAAAGCCTCACATTCTGCTGTAAAACTTTGAGATGCACCACGCTGCTTGAGGTTGAACACCTTCACAGCAACAGTTACTTGCTGGTCATTGATTCTCATTCTTCCCTTGTACACTGAGCCAAAGCTTCCTGCTCCAATGAGGTTCTCAGAAGCAAAACCGTTTGTTGCTTCGGCCAATTCAGTGTAAGAAACCCTCATATGCTGCTCTTTAATAAGTGATGTTTGTGGGTCTGCATTTTTCTTCTTGGCCCGTTTGTGGAACATGAAAGATGTGGTTACTACTGCCATAAAAAGAACTGCGCTGCATAAAGAGATTACCATGGCAAGCTTCCATTTTTGCTTCTTGCTTCTTGTTGCCTGATGAGAGCAGGGTGGCAACTTCAGTTCAGGGATTCCATTGCATAGGCCATTATTTCCCTCGATCAAAGCAGGAGTTGCATTGCTAAAGATTCCATCTCTTGGGACATCACCCTCAAAGTTGTTGAATGAAAGATTCAAACTAGCAAGCCCTGTCATGGTCCCGAGGAACTTAGGGATGTTTCCGGATAAATTATTATGGGAAAGATCAAGCACCAGGAGGCCCTTTAGTTGATCTAGTTGTTAGAATTTCAATGGTTACTCTCATTGAGAAGAGGATGGCACTCAAGATGGGGCAATTTTCTGGTTTTCTTCATTCACAAAACACAAAAGCCATACCCACCCGAGGGAGGTTGGATACATATATATAGCCATAGCTGGCTGCTAGCCTATTGCTGCACCCTCCTAGTCTAAAATTCGAAATTTGAATGGGATGCTGTCCTAGAGGGCATCCAAACTGAATAAAGCATAAAGGAGGCATAAAGGAGATGCTAATTGCTGCTGTCCTACTAGCCGCAGCTGTCCTAGCAACTGAAAAATATGCTAAAGGGGTAGATGCTGTCCTGAAAAGGTGAAACTACCCAAAAGCAAAAAGAAGAATCACGACCGAGGACCGCAAAGACTTATCCAACATTCTCCCCCTAAGTCTTGTGCGTCGTCTTGTGGGGAAGTTGGGCCATCCCGATCCTGGAGCAGAGCTCGAGGAACTTGATCCTCCCAAGAGGCTTGGTGAGCAAGTCCGCAAGCTGGTCCTTGGTGTTGATGTAGCTCGCCTTGATGCTCCCTTCCTCCAAGTAGCTTCGGATGAAGTGGTACCTCACCCGGATGTGCTTGCTCCGTTCGTGAAAAACGGGGTTCTTTGCCAGGGCCAGAGCGGACTTGCTATCCACCCTGAGCTCCACCGTTCCAGTGTCTCTGCCGAGGAGATCACTAAGCAGTCGAGCAAGCCAGAGCGCCTGGGTCGAAGCGGCGGAGGCCGCCATGTACTCGGCCTCGCAGCTGGACAGGGCCACCACCTGCTGCTTGACCGACTGCCAGCTAACGAGGCACTCGCCGAGGAAGAAGAGAATCCCGCTCGTGCTCTTGCTGGTGTCGATGTCGCCGGCGTGGTCGCTGTCGCTGTACCCGACAAAGTGTGCCTTGCCAGGACACCTCGGGTAGTAGAGACCGTGGTCAAGAGTCCCCGCAACGTAGCGGATGATCCTCTTCACAGCCTGCTGGTGCTCCGTCGTCGGTCGCTGCATGAACCGACTGACGTAGCCGACGGAGAAGGCCAAGTCCGGCCGTGTGTGGGTGAGGTAGCGAAGGCTCCCCACAAGACGCCGGTACTGTGTAGCATCCACCTCCTCCGCCGTGCTGTCGCGGCTCAGCTTCAGTCTCTCCTCCATCGGAGTGAGAGCTGGGTTGCAACCGGTGAGCCCAGCCAGCTCAACGACGCGCTTGGCGTAGGCGGTCTGTCGAAGCGTGATCCCGGAGTCATCCTGGTGCACTTCGATCCCCAGGTAGAAGGAGAGAGGCCCCAGATCACTCATCTGGAAGGTGGCCTTCATCTCCTCCTTGAACGCCGCGACCTCCGCATCCTTGGTGCCGGTGATCACCAAGTCGTCGACGTAGACACCCACCAGCAAGGCATTTCCTCCATTGCCTCGCCGGTAGATGGCCGCCTCGTGCGGGCTTTGCTCGAAGCCCATCCCCTTGAGCGTGGAATCCAACTTGGCATTCCACGCCCTCGGTGCCTGCCGCAAGCCGTAGAGGGCCTTGTGCAGGCGTAGCACCTTGCCCTCCTTGCCGGGGATCACAAATCCCGGCGGCTGGTGCACGTAGACCTCCTCCTTCAAGTCGCCGTTCAGAAACGCCGACTTGACGTCCATGTGATGGACGCCCCAGCCTTCCTGAGCAGCCAGCGCAAGAAGGAGTCGCACGGACTCCATCCGTGCCACGGGAGTGAAGGCATCGTCGTAGTCGATCCCCTCCTGTTGCACGAAACCGCGTGCCACCAAGCGAGCCTTGTGCTTGACGATGGCTCCGGCTTCATCCCTCTTCAGCTTGAACACCCACTTAAGGGTGATCGCGCGGTGACCACGAGGGAGGTCAGTAAGCTCCCAGGTGCGGTTCTCCTGAACCGCGTCCATCTCCGACTGCATCGCGGCACGCCATGCAGCGTGTTTCTCGGCCTCTGCAAAAAACCGAGGCTCACCGTCGTCGCACGCAAGGTGCAACTGCGCCTCTAGGTCGCGAGGCACCAGTCCCGGCACCAGCTGGTCGCCGAGAAGATCCTCCATCGTACGGTACCGTAGCTGCTCGCCGTCGTGGTACGCGTCGATGCGCTCCCCGTCGTGGGAGAGCGGAGTAGCGAACTCCACCGGGCTGCGCTCAACACGAGCTGGCGTCGGAGTAGACGTGCTTGGAGGAGTGGCTGTTGGTGCTGGAGCATGTGGAGTCACTGGCTGGGGTGGTGTCGACGAAGAGCTCGTCGTAGTCGAAGTCGTGGCCCGAGGGTGTGTTGGTGTCGGAGTCGGTGGAGATTCGGGGGCTGGGGTAGACACGCTCGGTGAAGAAGAGCTGCCTACTCCCCCAGCTCCCTCGAAGTGGACGTACTCGACGGTGAAGTCGTCGTACGTCGGAGTCGAACCATCGTCCACTGCCTTGTCCCATACCCACCCTCGCCCTTCGTCGAACACAACATCGCGCGCAGTGCGCACACGCTGTGTCTCCGGGTCGAGGATGCGGTAGGCCTTCGAGCCCTCCGCGTAGCCGATGAACACCCCTGGGGTGCTCCTGTCGTCGAGCTTGCCGATGTGGCCAAGCTCCTTGGCGAACGCGAGGCAGCCGAAGACCCGCAGGTGGGAGACCGCCGGCTTGTGCCCATGCCAAGCCTCGTACGGTGTCCTGCCATCGAGGGCCTTGGTAGGCGAGCGGTTGAGGATGTAGACGGCCGTCACCACCGCCTCCCCCCAGAAGATGGCCGGCATCCCCCTCTGCTTGAGGAGGGCCCGAGCCATCCCCACAACCGTCTGGTTGCGCCGCTCGACGACGCCGTTCTGCTGCGGGCTGTACGGCGCGGTGTAGTGGCGCTGAATGCCCTCATCGGCGCAGTACGACGCGAATTCAGCCGCTGTGAATTCGCCGCCGTTGTCAGTGCGCAGCACGCGCAACTTGCGGCCGCACTCCGCCTCTGCAGCAGCCTGCGCATGCCTGATGGCGTCCGCAGCCTCTCCCTTGCTGCCGAGGACCATCACCCACATGTAGCGGGAGAGGTCGTCGACGAGCAGCAGGAAGTAACGTCGTCCTCCTGGTGTGGCCGGTGTCACTGGGCCACACAAGTCCCCGTGCACGAGCTCGAGCCGCTCCTTGGCTCGGAAGCTCGTCTGCTGGGGAAAGGGGAGCCGCCGCTGCTTCGTCACCACGCAGACGTCGCAGAGCTGCTCCACGTGGTCAAGGCATGGCATGCCTCGCACCATCTCCTTGGCACTGAGCTGCTTCAGGGCCTCGAAGTGGAGGTGCCCGAAGCGCTCGTGCCACTGCCACGCCTTGTCGTCCCGACGAGCGGTGAGGCAAACTGGTTGTGCAACTTGCGCGCTGAGGATGTAGAGTCGATTAGTGCATCTAGTTACCTTGGCAAGAAGGCGACGACGGCGATCCCAAATCCTCATGAGTCCGTCCTCGACCAACACGCGTGAGCCGTTCTCATCCAGCTGTCCCACGCTGATGATAGAATTCCTCAACGCGGGGATGTAGTAGACTCCGGTGAGCAGCCTGTGCTCACCGGACTTGGCGGTGAAGGTGACGGAGCCAACACCCTTGATCTCCACGCCAGAGGCGTCCCCGAACTTGACGGAGCCTCGGACGCTGGAGTCGAACTCGGTGAAGAACTCCCGTCGGCCGGTCATGTGATGGGTGGCGCCGGTGTCGAGGTACCACCCATCAGCCTTGTCGTTGCTGGAGCCGTTGCAGAGGGAGACGAGTACCTTCGGCTCATCAAGGTGGAGGAAAGCCGCTGCGGCCGGTGCCGCTGGAGGTAGCTCGATGCTTGCGTGAGCCAGGAGCAGAGCTGACTCTTCTTCCTCCACCCGTGCGACGTGGGCCTGGCCGCGTCGTGGCTGTCGACAGTCTTTGGCCCAATGGCCAAGCTTGCCACAGTTGCGGCAGGTGTCGTCTCGTGCCGGCTTGTGGTTGCCGGTGGCAACGCCCTGGGCGCCTCTGCGGGCGCCACCCTCGGCACGTCTTCGCGCCCACCGTAGCTGGACACCTCCCCGCGCCTTTGTCGGGGAAGATGACTCCCCCTTCCTCCCGTCACCCTGAGAGGCCTCCCACTGCTTCCGAGTGAGATGGAGCTTCCCGCCAATGGTGATGGGCCCCGAGAGAGGCTGTGGCTCATCACCATCGACGACCTTGAGGCGACCTAACGCCTCCTCGATCGACATCGTGGAGAGGTCCAGCAGAGATTCGATCGAGCGAGCGATCTGCCTGTACTTCTCAGGGACGCAGCGGAAGAGCTTCTCGACAGCTCTCTCCTCGTCGTAGGTGTCGTCGCCGTACTGCACCATTTTCTGCAGGAGAGTGTTGAGACGGAGAGCAAAGTCATCAACATCCTCACCTGGCTTGAAGGCCAGGTTCTCCCACTCCTTGCGGAGTGCTTGCAGTGTGGACTTGCGGGCGCGGTCGCTGCCGATGCGTGCCGCAGCGATGGCGTCCCAGGCCTCCTTGGCAGTCCGCTTCTGGGAAAGCGAGAACTGCATCTCGGGCGGGACTGCAGCGATGAGGGCATCCAGTGCCCGCCGATCCTCATCGTAGTCGACGTCGCCGTACCGGACTGCCTCCCACATGTGCCGCACCTGGAGCCTCACCCTCATCACCGCGGCCCACTCGATGTAGTTGGTTTTGGTGAGGGTAGGCCACCCACCGCCGGGACCAAAGTCCCTGACCACCGTCTGGACGCCGTGGTGACCATGGCGCCGGTCAGGGGAGAGAGAGCCGCGCTGCCTGCGAGGGCCGCGTGCGGGCTCCGGGCTGCCGCCGGCACGCCCGCGCCCGTCTGGGTTCCCGTCGGCGGGCGCGCGGTCCCTTGGGCCGCCGCCGCCGCCGCCGTGGAGGTGGGCTGCTGCCCACCGCTCTGCCCGCTCCCGTGCCCTTCCTCTTGCCAGCTCCTCAAGCTCCCTGTCGGCGGTGATGTCGCCGGCGATGGAGCCGTTGATGCTGCTGCGCAAGGTCTCAACCTCTACCTCCGCCGCACGTGCCGCATCTTCCGCCGCCTCCGCCTCCGCCTCCGCCCTGGCTGCGGCCAACTCCGCTGCCGCCAGTCTGGCCGCCCTCGCTGCTGCTGCAGCGGTCTGAGCCGTTGCTCGCCTGCGCTCTTCTGCTGCGGCGAGCTCGGCGTCCTGCTGACGCCGAGTGCTCGAGGCGACCGAACGCCGAGACCGAGCGTCGGACATGGCGCACCTCCGAGGGGCTGCTACGTGGAGAGGGGGAAGGGAAAGGGGAAGGAGGAGCAACCGGTGCTGCTGCTGGCTGAGAGCTCAACCGAGCTTGGGAAGGGGTGGAACAAGAGATGTTTAGCCTACAGGAAAGTGTGGCTCTGATACCAGATGTTAGAATTTCAATGGTTACTCTCATTGAGAAGAGGATGGCACTCAAGATGGGGCAATTTTCTGGTTTTCTTCATTCACAAAACACAAAAGCCATACCCACCCGAGGGAGGTTGGATACATATATATAGCCATAGCTGGCTGCTAGCCTATTGCTGCACCCTCCTAGTCTAAAATTCGAAATTT
Source organism: Oryza glumipatula (assembly GCA_000576495.2). NCBI lineage: Eukaryota > Viridiplantae > Streptophyta > Magnoliopsida > Poales > Poaceae > Oryza > Oryza glumipatula. The sequence goes on along the minus strand of CM002516.2, from coordinate 6,319,181 downwards.
GAATGGGATGCTGTCCTAGAGGGCATCCAAACTGAATAAAGCATAAAGGAGGCATAAAGGAGATGCTAATTGCTGCTGTCCTACTAGCCGCAGCTGTCCTAGCAACTGAAAAATATGCTAAAGGGGTAGATGCTGTCCTGAAAAGGTGAAACTACCCAAAAGCAAAAAGAAGAATCACGACCGAGGACCGCAAAGACTTATCCAACACTAGTGATGGTGGAATTTTCCCTTGAAGCAAGTTTCCCGATGTATTGAGATACTGTAGACTCTGGCACTCACCAATGGAGGACGGGATCTCTCCAGAAATCCAATTGTTAGAGAAATCAAGTAATGCAAGGTTTGTTAGATTACCCACTTCAGAAGGCAAAGGCCCGGTTAAAAAATTATGTTCTAAATTCACGGAAGCAGACAAGGTAGAGATGGAGAAAAGTTCTTTAGGAATCAAACCAGTCAAATTGTTGTATGAGAGTTCCAATTGTTCCAAAGGACAATTGCTGAGACTGGGGGTTATTTCTCCACTAAGTGCATCGTTTCCAAGAGATAGTAACATTAGCATTCGAAGTTTGCCGATACTCGATGGGATGGATCCTGAAAGTTTGTTGTTAGTGAGATATAGTTTATTCAGATTCTTGAGTCTGCCAAGAGCAGCTGGAATAGTTCCCTCATGTAAGTTATTGTTCATCTCAATGAACTTCAGGCCAACCAGATTCCCTATCCCTTCAGGTATTTTTCCAGTTATACTGTTGTGGCCAGTGATAAAATACTCAAGACGCGTGGAAAGATTGCCAACTGTATTTGGTAACTCACCTCTAAGCTTGTTGTCACCCAGATCTAACAGTCGCAAATTGCTGCAGTTAGTTAGACTAGACATGAAGCCCCAATCATAGTCATTTCTTGTTTCAAGCTGATTTTGTGCAAAAGCTACGGAATGTAAGCTCTTTTGATGGATTCCTAGACACTGGGGAATTGTTCCAGATAGAATATTATTCTGTGCTTGGATCATTTGCATCATAGAAGCATTGCACAGGGAGGGTGGGATTATGCCATGAAGCTGATTTTCATCGGCTAGGAATGATTGAAGGTTGGGAAGGGTATTGCCTATGTCGACCGGAAATGATCCATTCAGGCGGTTGAACTGTATGCCAAGAGTTTGAAGGGAAGAAAGATTGAACATTGAAGGAGGTAAAGGACCTTCTAGCTCATTATATGCTATGGAAAGTGTTTCAAGGGAATATAAGTTTCCGATAGTATTGGGCACAGGACCTCTAAGATTGTTGTGTAACAGAAACAGGTCTGTGAGCCACTTGAGGTTCCCTAGTGATTCCGGTATGTTTCCCTCTAAATTACTTTCCTGAAGTTCTATTAGTTGTAATGATGAGAGGTTTCCTAACCAAGTTGGGATGCTTCCTTTCAGGTTATTCGGTCCTAATGCTAGGGTTTCAAGAGATGACAATCCTTGGAGTGGTGGGATGCTTCCAGTCAACTTATTGAAGGAGAGGGCAAGAAAGGTCAATGCCGAGAGGTTTCCTAGTGAAACAGGAATAGACCCTGAGAGCTGATTTGAGTATAGGCTTAACCCATCCAGATTGATGAGCTTGCCTATTTCCGGTGGGATTTCTCCTGTAAGATTGTTCAAATGCATGCCGAACACTCTTAGATTGACAAGATTGCCAATATCAGAAGGGATGCTTCCTGTAAGTCTATTTTCACTGAGATCAAGTACCTCGAGATTATGCAATGAGCTCAATTCAGTCGGTATCCCCCTATGCAGCTTCTTGTTGTTGAGTGCAATCTGCACTAGCTGGCTGCAGTTGGAGAGTGATGGTGGGATCTCCCCTCCGATGGAGTTGTATTTAAGGTGCAGGGTTTTCAGGTCATGGAGATTACCAAGCTCTGGTGGCAGCTCCCCATGGAAGCTGTTCTGTGGAAGATAGAGCCGCCTCATGTATGTGAGGTTGCCCACTGCAGGGCTGATCATGCCAAGAAGGTTGAGATTGGCGAGGTCCAGCGCCACCACACGGCCGCGACGGCGTCCTCTCAGGCCACACGCCACTCCATACCATTGGCACATCGGTATGGATTGGTTGCCCCAGGATGCGAGTGCCTGCATCGAGTCACTCCTTATGAGCGACCTGAATGACATGAGCGCGAGGTGGTCGGTGGTGGATGAAGAAAGTAAGGCCGGCGACACATGGCTAAAGAAGCACGAAAGGAAGACGATGGCGAGCAAGAGAAGCTCATGGGTATGGAGCAACGCCATTGCTGCCATTGTTGGTTGCTTGTCTGCAGTTTAAGCATGAAGCAATTGAAGTTTCTGGGGGATTATATATAGCTGGAGGGAGCACTTGCCGCTATGTGTAGCTTGACTTAAGTCAAGCAACAAATAGTGGTCGCACTGGGAAGAATCTTGCACCTTTTGAGTGTTGGCTTAACTAGTGTTTTGATGACCTGTCTTGAAGACTTGAACAGTCAACAGTCAACACAGGCAAGCTAATTAAAACCCATGAGATAATTTGCTTCTTTTTGTAGCAAAAGATTGTTCCGAGTAATAATTTGTTTCTTTGTTGAAGGGGAAAAACCTTGGCACACATCATACTGGATGAAGGTTAATGCAGAACAAACCAAATACCACATTTTTGTTTGGTATTGAGTTGGATTATGATAAACTCATCTGGTGAAACAACTCTTGTTAGAGGGTTTTGCGGGTAAACTGTGTTTCTTTTAGTCTAGGTTGCAATTGTTCTGAAAAGAGAGTATCTAGCTCAGTTGGTTCAGGGTGTGAATGTACGTCAAGAACACCCAAGTTCAAGTTATATATTTGCATTTTACATCAACTTTAAAATAGGCACGGAGCCCCTAAGACTGTTAGTCCACTCCCTGTCTAGGTTTAGACATGAATAGTAGAGCTCTGCATATTTATATTGTGATAATATGGCCAATCCGTCCCAAAATATAATAAACTTCATTTGACTCATCCTAAAAATAACAACTTCATTTGATTCATTTGAACAAGGGTATGTCTAGATATATTGCCAACAGTTACTATATTTTGGGATAAATGCAATACTAGAATACACCTTTTTTTTAAAACAAGATATATTTATAAACAAGAAAAGAGATTACAGTCATACTGTTACAAAAATAAGAACAACAAAGAGGTCTGCTAACAGACATTAACAGAGTGGTAGGATAATTAGCGTTTGTACAACTGCACTACTTGTTGATGGCACGTTCCACGGCCAATTTGTCGAATTTCAGAATAATGCTGCTAGTAGTACTATGCCGTGAAGACTGGGGAGGATGGAAAAGGGGAACCAGTCACGGTCACGGCCTCACGGGGGTCATAGCCGCAAGAGAAGCTGCGCGGCAACTTGTGAAGGACAAAACCGTAGCAGTGGAAGACAAAAAGACTCATTATTATTTTTAATTTCATGAAAGACGCACGCATGCGAATATGTCACGCACATCAGCAAGTACTTTTCAACCAAAAAAAAGAAAACATCAGTAAGTATGCCTTTTTAACACACACAGAGGGAAAAGGGTGTAGTCATCGCAATTGCCGACTGAAAGGGTGGGAACACATGGAGAGCCAACTGGCGGGCACTCCTTTCTCAAGCTTGATCAGCGTCGGCAAAACTGTACGGTTATCGTGTTTGGTAATCTTTTCAATTTAAAAAAACCATAGTAAACCTAATGGTAATCGCATGGTTTTTATAATAATCATGTGGTTATCGCGATAACCGTCTTATCATGGGGTTTTGGATGGGAGGGAACGCCCATCTCTAATCACGACAATGATAGCCCGTAGGGGCTGAATTTATTTTTAGAAATAATACGATTTTAATGGAAAATCGCAAAAATATAGGTCGGTTAGACGAAATCGTAAGTTTAGCACCCTGTCGAACAACCGCAGTTCGATGTCCCAATTAAAAATAAAAAAGTATATAAACAGTGCCGCCACGGTGGCATATCGAACTGACCATGTTCGATAGGTTCGAATGAATAGTGCGCTACAGTGCTGCTGCGGTGATTTTCCTCTTTTTTTTTTGAAATTTTTTATCACCTATCGAACTGCAGTTGTTCGATAGGTACCCTATCGAACCACGGTTGTTCGATATGGTGCTAATTTTGCAATTTCGTCTAACCAACCTATATTTTTGTGATTTTCCATTAAAATCATATTATTTCTAAAAAAATTCATAGGGGCTCGCCATTTGGAGAGGGGAAGATGAGAGCTTATGTAAAAAGAAAAATTGAATAATGGCAAGGTCTATACTGCAAATAACCATACAACGGATACTGCGGTGCTTCTGTGTTTGACTTTGTAGGCTTCGATCTGGGCCGCGCTAATGTGATCTGATGGCTATCTCTGGAGTTAGGCTTGGTTTGATCTAGAGTAGCTAAGAGCACCCGCAATGGTAAAGTAAGGTGCTATCAATAAAACATATACATCTCAGCAATAGACTAGATTAATAGTAAACCACTTCAATGGTATGTCTACATGGGTATCTATAGCTCTCTAATCCATTGCCTCGTTTTTCTCTATAGACTATCTCCATGTTAGTAGATAGCTTTGCTCTCTCTCTTCATTTAATCTTTTCCAAGTAGGAAAATATGCTGACATGGATATCTTATAGAGAGCTTATAGATAACCATTGTGGGTGCCCTAATAATCAGCACGGAAAATGTGGTTTGATCTAGATGTTTGGTATAGCTAATAATCAGCACGGAAAACGTTGCTGGTGATTAGCATATGATTAATTAAGTATTAATTACTATAAATTTAGAAAATAAATTTATTCTAACAACACAAACGAAGAAAGCCCACTTAGCTAGGCTGTGTTCATTTTCAGTGGTTGGAAGCCTTCCCTATAGCATGCAAAACGAAATGATGGTTTAGGGTACAATTAGTTAACTATTAGCTAAAAAACTTGAAATATATATGAATATATTTTTTAAGCAAATTTTCTATAATTTGTTTTTAAAAAAACACACTGTTTAATAATTTGGGAAACGTGCGTACGGAAAACAAGGAATAGAGGTTAGGAAAGTGTAGGGAATAACACAACCTTAAAATCCAGATATTTAGTAGATAGGACCCCATTTTGGATATCCTATATTACGTAAATAGGCTCTTATTTCAGATAGCATATTTTTCAAAACTAGAAAAAATGCCCATGCGTTGCAATGGGTAACTACTCTTTTAATTTTATTATTGTTATACGGTTTAGCTAGGGTAAAATTTAAAGTGGGAATTCGCTTGAATTTTTTTTCCAGAAAATCATGAGTCTATATTTCATCTCAAGTTAGCATGCGAGTTTTTTCAAAAGATTTCTTATACGACTCCTTTTATACTTTCAAAAAGAAATAAGCTTAAAATCCAACTCAAAGACGAATCTGTATTTTCAAAAGCGAACGATATTAAAAACCGACTCAAATATGGATGATGTATCAAAATACCGGCAAAAGCATCTTCAATCTATTATATTATTAAAGGAATAGAAAAAGGAGTCTCCACGTTTGCTCTCATGGTCCAGAAATTCTCACATTAATCGGAGAAAAAGAAAAAGTAGAGTCCATATAGAAATACAATTAGGAAATAGCTGAAATTCGGAATTAAAAATAAGGAATATTAGAAGAGGAGACTAGAGTCCATATAGAAATACTATTAGGAAATAGTTGAAATTCAGAATTAAAAATAAGGAATATTAGAAGAGGAGACTAGAGCCCATATAGAAATACAATTAGTAAATAACTGAAACTCAAAATTAAAAATAAGAAATATTAGAAGTAGAGTATAGAGTCCACATAGAAATACAATTAGGAAATAACTGAAATTCAGAATTAAAAATAAGGAATATTAGAAGTAGAGTATAAAGTCTATATAGAAATACAATTAAGAAAAAAAAATAGAAATTCGGAATTTAAAAATAAGAAATATTAGAAGTAGAGTATAGAGTCCATATAGGAATTTAAAACTAACTAAAATTCAAAATAAACATAATAAAATTAAAAGTAGTGTTTAGAGTCCGTATAAAAATATAATTTACAAATAACTAAAATTCGAAATTAAGAAAAACATGGGAAGAAAAGTTTAAAATCATCATAGGAATACAATTTAGAAGTAACTGAAATTTGAAATTAAAAATTAAAGAATATTGAAAAATGAGTTTAGAGTCCACATAGAAATACAATTAGAAATAATAAAAATTCAGAATTTTTTAAAAAAAGAAATATTAAAAGACGAGTCTAGAATCCATATAGGAATATATATAATTTACATATAACTAAAATTTGATATTAAAAATAATTAATAACTAACACATATATAAAATATAATATGAATATCACATATTAGTAGTTTCATAAAGTTATTGCAAAATTTAAAATTACGTTGTCATTTTAATATATATTTGAATAATATAATGAGAAAACATATATGCTATTATATAAGAGAAAATATAATAATGCTAGCCGCACAATCTGCACGGGTCACCATGCTAGTTTTTATAATAGTAGAGATTAGCCTTCCTCGATCCCTTGCTTGGTCTCTGATCTGAACCAAAACCATGGGTCGCAACCAAAACCATCATAATCAGAGACGATTAATTTGCAAAATGTATTACAAGCGCGCGTGAGAGGGATAATCACCGCCGTTGGATCAAGCAGGAATGGTTTAGATGCCACTGCCCCAATACTTCCGCTCACCGCTCTGGCCAGTCGCCGCCTACGCGGCCTTGCCGGATGTCCAGCCAGGAGCGCCGTCCCATTGTCGGAGCCACCGCCTCCCCTTCCTTCCCGTAGGTGTAGCACTGCTGCCTCTTCTCCCGGATCCACCATCCTATCTCTATCTCAATCTCTATCTCCTCTTCGAACATCTCCTTGGCCATGGAAGCAGGTGTCGAGCGCATATATATATATATTTGTAGTGTCTAAATCCCTTATATCATGATATGAACAGAATACTTCCTTCGGAGCATCCTCAACTGGAGATGGCTGCTTGCACCTTAAGCGGTAATCCTTGAGCATTTGTTGCCTTCTTCTCAATTACTTGTTTGTTCTTGATTTGTGTCGATTAATAAACGGAGGATTAACAAGGTAATGATAATTAAAGTAACTTTTTTATATCTTTGTTTTGAAAAAAAACAAATTGTTTAGTAGTTCGAGTAATGTGTGCGCGAAAAACAAGCATGTAGAAGCTGAAAAAAAAAGGAAGAGCCGAACACATCCTAAACATTGATAACAACTACGCTAATTATGGTTCCACTGATAAGCCAGAAAAACAACTAGTAGTAATCTGTATTGTACGCAACACAACGTAGAGGACACACAAGGCACGGGGATTTCGCCTGAAATTCCATATCTCCATCTAACAGTCTAACAGACTGTAAATTTGTAACTCGCTTCACGTTACATGTTTTGTTTTGTAGTACATAGGTCAGTCAGACTAATGCCTCCACGTCCAGTATTGCCTGAACACTATGGACTTCAAGAAAAGAAACAATGGTAAACTCCTACAGAAGAGACAGTCATACAACACCTCGGGGTAAGTTTGAAATGACAAGATGCAGTATACAGATTAACTCCAGTTTCTGCCAGCTAAGAGCATGCAGGAAACCTTGACAGAGAGCTCGTGTCCTGAAGGTAGCTAAAATCATGGTCTTCTGGTGCATAGCTGCTGGTGGGTTCGGTCATTTGGGTGAGCTTCCCGGTTCATTCCTGGCGTTGCCTGGCGCGTTGACGGCCACCGCATTTGCATCCGCAGGCTATCGTCGACAAGCAATGTGAAGATGAGAAGATTTGTTAGAGCAGCTTAACCGTGGTGTTTCATAATTCGATATCCATATAGGCATTAGGCAATGCAGACCTTTTGCTATGGATTTGCAGATGGATAGAGAAGACGACGACTTACAGGAGCTTGCTTGGAGGAACCAAGATCGTCTGCCATCGGTTCTGGTCCTTTATGTTCAGTTGTTAATCTCTTACCATGCTGCAGAATGTGTAAATCAGAAAGTGGTAGTTCAACAAAAGATCACACAAAGATGCAAGTCCATGCTGCAATAATTTCAAAGTGCTCGTTTCGCATAAATGCAAGGTAGATTCTAAATAATCTGGATGAGACTATGCACAACCCAAAAAAAAAAAAAAGTTCCTGCGAGATAAGAAAAAGGTACAACCAATGCCGCCTTAAATTTCATTCAGATAAAAATGTCAATACATCTATGATGAGCAAAATATTTTCATCAGCAGCAGAGTCTTCCTCCACAACTCAACAGCACAAGAGAATTTCACTATGTTTCTAGCACCGATATGGATAAGATTATAATTCACATATAGCAGCAAGCCAGCAAGAACAGAACTCTATAACGAAAACCTCATTGTTACTCCCTCCGTTTCATACTTTATACTTTCATATTATAAGTCGTTTGACTTTTTTCCTAGTCAAACTTAGTTAAGTTTGACCAAATTTAACTAGTTTCATTAAATCTAACATTGAATACATTTTGATAATATGTTTATTTTGTATTGAAAATACTAATATATATTTCTATAAATTTAGACAAACTTAAAAAAAATTTACCCGGAAAAAAGTCAAACAACTTATAATATGAAACGGAAGGAACGTAAATAAGCCCAAAAAGGGAATGCCACTTCTTTAAATAAAAGGGTGCATGTTAATAAAAGAATGGAGTAAGTATACGGTTAGTTCTAAAGATTCAGCTAAAATGGTGGACTTCGTGTCTTGAATTTTACGAATGAGAAAGGACAGAACCGCTTGTTGGAATGAACTGAGATGAGAAAGTACCTGATCTTTGGTCTCTGTTTCAGTGATTTCTCTCTTAACTCCGATGTTGTGAATAAGGCTTCTAAAATGAAAATATAACATGAGGCAGGGCACAAAATTATACAAAATTTAATACAGCTTTTAAAAAAAGGAAAAATAGATACCTTGCTGAGTGTCCCATAGGTTTGTGATCATCCAACACCATATCAGAGTCAGGGTCGTTCCTTTCATCTGGATCCTCTTGATCTTCATCTGGCTGAATAATGAGCACATATGCACAGGACACACATACATTCAGTCAGCCCTTGAGTTATTACTTCCAAGACATCATTTTCATGCTTATATTAGGGAGCCTGGAGACTCACCTCAGGTAGCTTTGTTTCAGGAATTCGCTCTTCAAATTGGACGCTAGGAGCATGCTGAAGCTTTGAAAGATTGTCCAGAATATTGCATTTTATTTCCTCCAGTTGCTTGTTTGTATTTCTGTTCTCCATGTTACTTGCTGCAACGAAAAGACTGTATTCTGGACCAAAATATTCATAATACTCGTTGTAAGGCAACTTCTCCCGTAGCTCTTCACCAAGTGCAACTCCTGTCTGGCCAAATAAAAAAACAAATAAACAATCAGAGGATAAAACCACAGCTGTAGCAACAGATGGTCCTGATATAAGAGAAAAATAATTTACTCCAGCAAGCATAAGTGCAGCCATTCACACTTGTTCGCCATGTGTTAGCCTGCTGTGTGTTCAGATTATAAATTCACAAAAGGAAACGAAAGCAGGCTTGCAAGGTCCAAAGAGACACCAGATTTTGGGTTGCTAATTTATTAAAGACATCTCTGATGAAATAGCCACTGAGGAACAGGTGGTGGCCTGAGGCATATGATTTTGCAAGGGTTAATTTTCCGGGACTCATCCTAAGTAATAAGGTTACCCTTTTAATGCTTTGAGAAACACAGGATGATTTGTTACTACACAAGTTCTCACAAATTAATGCATTTGAATGAAACAGAGTAGAAAATAAATAGATTAAGAATTACATGTAAATGGGCGATAGGTGTTCTGTGCATTTCAGTCATCTGCTCAGTAGAAACCAAAATCTTAGTTTTGTGATTGTAAAATTACAGCAACATGGCCCAATAAACAAAGCCAGGCAGTAGGTAAAAACTACTAGAAGATAAGTTCTTGATGCTGAACATGGAACAAAGTGGAAACACAAAGCAAATTAGGTTCTAACACATTACCAAGCTCATGGCTTTGCTTTATCATCCATAAACAATAGAATTAATTGTATGTTAAAGGCACAAAGAAAAAAAGCGGGGGGAAAGATATATATCAGTTTTGTCTTCTGATCAGATTACATACCTCGTAACACCAGCAGCGTGCAACATTTCTTATGGTATATCCACCACCACCAAGAAGAAGCAACGGAACATTGAAAGACCTCATGAACTTAACACATTCAGCATGACCTTTCCCTGAGAGATTGAAACAGCCCAACCTATCACCGGACAACGAATCAGCGCCGCACTGAAGCACGACTGCACCAGGACGATACATCTCCATGACTTTGCTGATGATCGGCTTGAAGATGGACTGGTAGCTGTCATCATCAATCCCATCATCCAGCGGGACATTCAGGCAGTAATACTTCCCTTCTGAATACCCAATGTCACGGATATCCCCTGTTCCCGGGAAATAATCCCCAAACTTGTGAAATGAGACTGTCATAACCCTGTTTGTTGTGTAGAATGCCTCCTCAACTCCATCTCCATGATGGATATCAATATCAATATACAGAACTCGCTGTAAATATGAAGACAGCATATTAGTGGTTTAGCACAAGAAGACAACTAGATCAAATAGGGGAAAAAACATCTGATCTGTTTTCAAACTTTCAACTGTTCATGATAATCTAGGATTGTCTTTACGCAACATCCATTCTTTAGATCTGTCTAATCAATCACCTCTTGTTCTGAATACGTTTCAATCAAATCAATCTCTTATCATGAACCGTCCAATGAACATTCTAACTGTGTACGTCGTACTTGCTCCATCCCATAGAAAACCAACTTAGTACTGGATGTGACGCATTCTAGTACAATGAATCTAGATATATATTTGTCCGGATTCGTTATACTAGAATATGTCACATCCAGTCCTAGATTCACTTTTTTTTTTTTTTGAGACGGAGGGAGTATATAGCTTTCACAGTGTACATCATGGGCAAATTTAATAACAAACGCAGCAAGTTCGTCGTCATATCATTCTCTCTCTTTGGAACATCATTATATCAACTAGAAATACATACATACATTCAGCATGATTCATCAACGTACATGAGCTTTTATCCAGGAAAACAAAAATCTGAATAAATTTGTTAATACATAATTCTGCACGTGCCAATATGACATACTATTCAGACAATGTGTAATCGCGTAACGAATAGTGTATATGAGATTTAAGTTGAGCAAAAAGTTAACCCAATCGATTGCTGACTACAGATAGCCATTTCATTTGCATTTGCAGATGATTAATATTTCCTACCGATCAAAATTTAGCGGAAGATGGATCGAACCGTACACGACAAAATCAGAGTAACTGAAGAGAAAGAAGTCAAGATGATTTTTGCTTCCGTCTTCATTGACCCACCCAACTTACACATCAAGTAATCTATCTATTCGAAAAATTAAACAAACCACCTATCCAAATAGTACTACTCCTAATCTATTCGAAACATTAAACGAACCCAAAAAAAAAAACGAACAAACACAAGTAAGAACACAAGCACGAGCGGAATAGGATGACGTCACCTCGTGGAGCTTGAGGAGCTCGAGGATGGCGAGGACGATGTCGTTGACGTAGCAGAAGCCGGAGGCCTCGGACTTCTTGGCGTGGTGCAGGCCGCCGGACCAGTTGATGGCGATGTCGTGGGTGCCGTGGTTGAGCTTGACGGCGGCGCCGACGGAGGCCCCCGCGTAGGTCTGGCAGTAGGCGTAGAGGCCGTCGAAGACGGGGCAGTCCTCGCCGACGTTGAAGCGGCGGAGGGAGCGGATCTGGTCGAGCTGGGTCTCCGGGGTGACGGCGCGGAGGAAGGCGACGTAGTCGTCGGAGTGGAAGCGGCAGAGGTCGCGGTCGCGGGCGGGGAGCGGGCGGAGCACCTGCATCTTGGCCGGGGCGAGGAGGCCGTAGTGGGCGAGCAGCGCGTGGGTCATCCTCACGCGGTGGGGCTTCATCGGGTGGCCCTGCCCGTAGTAGTAGTTGCCCACCTCCGGATCGTAGAAGTAGCACACCCGCCGCTTCTGCGCGTCGCCGCACGACGCCGACGCCAGCGAGTTGCCGCCGGCGCCCGCCGACGAGGGGTCCATCGCCGCTGCCTCCGCCGCCGCCGCCAACGCCGAATTCGGGGTTGGGTTTTTTTTTTTTTTCTTCTCTCTCTCGAGGTCGAGGAGCTCGCGTGTGTGTTGTGGTTGGGTGCTTGCTGGAGAAGGAAGCGAAGCAGAGGAGAGCGGAGGAGGCAATGGGCGAGGAGGGGAAGGAGGGGTTTATATACAAGGGGGCGTAGAGATGGAGGGATGAATGGAAGGCAGAGGGAAGGGGAGACGGCTGTGTCAAACAATGGGCTCTCGGCGCCTCTGATTATTAAATTTTAAAATTTGGATTTGGATTTTAAATGTTAATAATTTTATGATATTTTCAATGTATTTTTTATTTTTATTTTTGTTTTAAGTGTTTAAGAACGCACGTATAAAAAATTTACTCATACATTATTTTTTAAATCGTTAGTAAGTTGTTTTTAACTTGCAATCCTTTCACGATCAATCAGTGGGGCCCTAGATATTCCATGATAATTTAGTCTAAAGTTAATTATAAGTCTAAAATGATATATTTTTTACATATATGTGTTCTTAGTAAAATCATTTCTAAAATATAACTATAATGCAGACAAAATCAACTCTAAACTGCGAAAGGGCATGTAGCCTAGTGGTTACAAGAGTCTCAGTAGCACCTGAGGTCCTGGGTTCGACTCCCCATAGGAGCGAATTTTCCAGGATTTAACGGCGTTGTGCTTTCAGTGGTAGGCGACGCTGGCTGGCCCAGTCTTCGAAGATGCTCATAGGGGTAGGGTTTGCGTGCGTGTGTTCATAGGGGGTGTGGTGACTTCGTCAATCTCTCAATCTCTCCAGAATTTTCATAGGGGTAGGGTTTGCGTGCGTGTGTTCATAGACTCCCCATGGGAGCGAATTTTCCAGGATTTAACGGCGTTGTGCTTTCAGTGGTAGGCGACGCTGGCTGGCCCAGTCTTCGAAGATGCTCATAGGGGTAGGGTTTGCGTGCGTGTGTTCATAGGGGGTGTGGTGACTTCGTCAATCTCTCAATCTCTCCAGAATTTTCATAGGGGTAGGGTTTGCGTGCGTGTGTTCATAGGGGGTGAGTGCGCGTGCGTTGTGAGTGTCTGCGTTGTACTGTGTAATTCTAAAAAAAAATCAACTCTAAACTTTCTAAACTTAAGTGTTATTCGAATTTTGGTTGTGGCATAAGTTGAAAAACAAACGATGGAGCTTTAATTTCTTAGGTAGTTTCCTTTTTGTTTCTGCAGGGGTGGTTCACATAGCTTTATTTTTTTTCTTTGATATTCCGCAAGGTATATACGGCGATCATGATGGTATTGGCATTAAAGAGATATTTTACAACTATAAATTTCTACACACTACAATAAATCACACAATTTCTAGCACAAATCAACAACTTTGTAGCCCATGTTTTTGGCTGATAGGTAGATTTAGACTAAGGGGGGTGTTTAGATCCAGCGGTGTAAAGTTTTGGCGTGTCACATCGGATTATATAGGGTGTCGCATGGGGTGTTCGGAAACTAATAAAAAAAACTAATTACGGTATCCGTCAGTAAACCGCGGGACGAATTTATTAAGCTTACTTAATCTGTCATTAGCACATGTTTACTGTAGCACCGTATTGTCAAATCATTGAGCAATTAGGCTTAAAAGATTCATTTTGCAAAGTAGTCGCAATCTGTGCAATTAGTTATTTTTTAGTCTATATTTAATACTTCATGCAGGTGTTTAAACGTTCGATGTGACAGGGTTAAAAATTTTTGTGTAGGAACTAAACATGGCCTAAGGTTGTGTTCCTCCCCCTCATTTCCCACCTCACATTTCTCCTTTTTCGTGCACACGCTTCTCAAACAACCGAACGGTGTGTTTTTTAAATACACACATAAATGTTGCTTTAAAAACTCATATTAATCCATTTTTTTAAAAATAGCTAATACGCAGTTAGTCATGTGTTTAATAAGTCACTCCGTTTTACGTGCACCAGAGATTAGTTCCTAACACCAACAAAAGCAAGGGATTAGTTACCAACACCAACAAAAGAACACAGTTACTCTATGTCTGCGTGAAACCGTGAGTATGTCATATGTGTGTTGAAGCTTGACCCAACGTTCCAAGGTTACAATTCCATGATAAAGTTTGACGAATATGCCATACCTGTCACGGGCAAAACGTTGCGTTTTAAGTTACAATTCTATATAAAAAAAACCATGTACAGATGGTTGCATTAACTAAAATATCATGCTAAAGTTGCAGCATAACTAACTACAATTTTTGTTAACTTTATTCTAGGTTTAATCTTATATAGAAAAGGTTTACGAGTATTTGTTTGCATTAAGTTCACAGATCAAAATGAGTTAGCACCGGATGGCTGGCGTGTTAAAGATACAGTACACTCATCTTGTACATTATAAAACGTACATTTTATAATGTTATATGCGACAATAGACAACACTATCGATTTTGAAGGCCATTTAATTACCGATTATATCATTTGTCGATTACTATGAAATTCTACAGGTAAATCCACCAAATCTTTACAGTTCTATCATTACTGTGGTTAAGAAAAGTGGTACAAGCAGTATATTCTACTCAGCAGATCACACGCTACGGCGCAGACTAAAATATTCTGCAAAAAGAACATTCCCAGCAAAACCAGTGGGCTCATCCTCCACTGATATAAGGGACCATCAGCTCGCAAAAGATGACAAATTTGATTTTAACTTCTCCATCTCCAGCTTGCATTCTCAGTGATGCCTAAAGCGGCACTCACAGTGCGAACCTCTAGGCCTCCACAGTGCATGTGATTCTTTGCTCCCACCACTCGACACGTGTCGACCACAGGGTCAATCTTGATCATGGCTTTGCGGCAAAATGCAAGCTCAAAACTTATTCTGCTGAGATGGCACAAGGTCACTACGAGAATTTAACAGAGGTACGCAGCATATCAACCTAATATCAGGTTCTTGATATTGTGGAACTGTAATGTTTGGTACCATGGCACCATCTTTACCTTGCGAAGGAATAAGGATGGTGCAAATTCAAATCAAATGTCACCCCGCAATGACCAGGCTTTCATGCACATTCCTACTCTTGAGTGTTGCAACCTGGAAACAACTTTCCTGCCAAGAAAATACAAATAAATGTAAACCAATAAATATATATAAAAAATCATCCATTAATGATCAAACTAGGTAGAAGGAAGTAAATAATTAGCAACAAACATGTCAATTGCTGTTGTTTGGAAAACATCATACTTGAACTCCCAGCATTGCTGAAAAAATTGATAAGGCTGAACAAGCATTCGGCACACTTGTCATTGTTTTTTTTTTTTTTTTTCAGAATATTTGGCTGGAGAGGAACAGAAGAATCTTTCAGCAGCAACAGAAAGACAACTGCAAATCGCCTTCATGGTAATTCAGAACATCACACAGATGGAGTTGCCAATCTCTGCCGACGAGAATTAACCTGCTTGCTGTACATCAATTAGATCCTAACAGTTGTTTTCTTTCGGTTCTTGTATCAGGACATGTAATTTGAACCTACTCAGTTGATATTCTTCTTAATATAAATCAAGGCAGATCTCCTGCCAGTTTCTCGAGGAAAAGAAAAACCCTCCATTTGCATCTTACTAAAAGATGAAAAGACCTGGACAATCTCCCGTGATGTGCAGAGTCTGCAGACCCATTAATCATCAGGTTCCATTGTAAAACTTTCAGGCACTCAGGCTTGAAACCTTCTGTTTATCATGAGCACCCTGTGTGTCAGAAAACCCAAGATCATGGTATTCCAAGACACCAAGCTTTGTTTCTCCATGGCTGATAAAAGCCGATAAGCACTAACTGCACCTTGCATACAGGACAACAAGTGCTGCAGTACCAATCTTGACATTGCAAACTCATTGCATGCTTCAGCCCATTGCAATGGCCAATGGGCCTGTTTACCAAGTGACAATGCTGACAAACTTGTGCATGCTGAGAACAACAGCGAAGTCATTCTCATTAGGTTCTTCACTGAACCCAATTATCATTTCTCCAACAGCATCCAAGGCCATGGTGTGTTCATCATTCCTCAATAACCCAGAATCCATCGCATTGTAACGCTAGCAATTCAATCAAGCCAAGCCAATGCATCTGCTCCCCGTGCTTGACCACCGCATAAGTAAGGCAGGCAGCCGTGAGAGAGCTCGGTGGCTGGCAACCCTTCTTCCCGGAGGGGCTTAGACTCGCGCCTCGCCTCATCAGCTTCCCCGCGCTGCGCGATCCCAGCGAAGAGGGCGTTGAAGCGGGCGACGGTCCGCTTCGGCATTTCGTCGAACACCCTGCGCGCGATCCCGAGGCGGAGGCACTCGTGAGTGCGGTGACCGCGTAACGTCGGCGCAGGAGGAGAAGCCCGAATTGGCGAGGTTGGGGGTGGACCTAGATCGTGGAGGCTTCGTCCCGGCCCGGAGCTCGGCTAGGTGAAGGCCTTGAGCTAGCAGGGTGGTTAGGGTGAGCTCACGGAGATGCTGCTCCCATGGCGTCAATGGTGGCCGCGGCGGGTTCGCGTGGGAACTTGGAACGGGAAGATAGATTTGCAGTTATGGGGGCTGCAGGAGTTGCAAATTTCATATAGGTCCTTTTGCATCATGTCAGTGAATATATTCGACCAACATTTAAGTATAGAAGGAGTATTTGATTTGAAGCAAGTTGAATATTGTTATGCTATCTTCTAAATTCCTACTTAGGAGTATGTATGTAATATTATTGAATTTTTTTATAACACTAGAAATTACGTTTTGTCCTTAAGAATATCAACAAAACTGTAGGATCGAATAGCAAGAACTAAGCCAACCAAAGGGGGGGTGAATGGTTGGTATACCCAAAAACCGAAAACTTTTAGCGGAAATAAAAGTTACCCTCGAATTCGATGGAGATCGGTCTGACCGGAGTATATTAACCGGTCTGACCGAGTGGATGCCGCCGGTCTAACCGGTGTTGAATCGCTGGTCTAACCGGTGTTGAATCACCGGTCTGACCGCCGAAGTCGCCTGCCGTGCCTGCCGTCGCTGCCGGTCCAACCGCCTTGCTCCCGCCGGTCTGACCGCCGCCGGTCCGACCGCCGGTGAGTCGTCGGTTAAACCGCCGAAACCCGGTGAAACACAAATCGAAGAACTCTTAAAGTAGATGACGACTTTATTACTTCTCTTTGTGTTTACAAAGTGCACCAACAACACTCCTTATAAAAATTTCGACTAAACTCAAAACCCTAACTCAAAACTCAACTCAATTGCTCTCAAAAGCGATACCGGGAAGCCTCACGCTCCCCCTCTATTTATACCCTGAGGTAGGCAGCCTAAAACCACGAACCAAACTCATACTAGGAGCCCTAAACACCTTAGGAAACCCTCTAGTACAAGAAAGAAACTTTACATAACCAATCGTACCAAATTTGGACTCCTTTCAAATTCGACTCCGCATCCCATACGCACACAATAACTCCATCGTATGCCATATGGAATCTCCATCAACCACGTGCATCAACTCTAGCCTTAGTATCCCGCATGATCTCTGACCACCACGGACATCGTCTTATCCCCAAGCCGACTCCCGGTCCATCACCGCAAATACTCTCCCGAGACATCGAGTCACCTACACATGGAACAAACAAAGAAACCATATTCCGAGACCAAGCTATCTCCAACTTGACTCATTAGCAGCAAACAATAGTATTACATACGTATAGTATCCATTTAGAAGTCATAATCATGAAATAATCACGGATATCCAAATAAAAAACCCGAAACCGAAACCGACACAGAGTCGGCCGGTCAGACCGCGGGCTGGCCGGTCCGACCGCTCGATCACCGCCGGTCTGGCCGGCAACCCCTGCCCGGTCTGACCGGACCACATAAATCATCTCCAAAACCATTTCGTGAATAAATTCCAAATAACAAAACCAATAATCTCCAATGCCCAATTATTCATCACAGAATAATAATAAAAAACACCTTTGATTTTACAAAAACAACCATGTACATTTGATTGTTTGTTCTAGAATGCGATCTCCATCAATTCACCGCAATTCGTCCAAATATATTGTTTTCACTCAAATTTTGTCAAATATTACAAAATATACTAATTCAAGCTAGCTTAAACACGTTAAAAACCATGAATTCTAGGTGGGTTTCCTCAAAATTATTGACATTGCATCGTAGTAGCAAAGATACTTAAGGAAGAGTACTAATTGGATATCACTACGTTTATTACGACTTTTTCTTATTTGGATTGTTCATATGTTGGCTGTAGAACAACTATACCAGCCACAACAGCTATAGGCAGTCAATATAAAATCGTTGTCTCATGTAGTAACGTTTTTACACATTGCATATCTAATACTCCCTCCATATTTTAATGTATGACGCCGTTGACTTTTTAACAAACGTTTGACCTTTCGTCTTATTCAAAAAATTTATATAATTATAATTTATTTTATTGTGATTTGATTTATCATCGAATGTTCTTTAAGCATGACATAAGTATTTTTATATTTGCATAAAAATTTTGAATAAGACGAGTGGTCAAACGTTGGTTAAAAAGTCAACGGCGTCATACATTAAAATACGGAGGGAGTACATGGCAAATCGATGACTATGTTTTGTACCGTTGCTACCAATATTTTTGATTTTCACGGTATCATTTCGCAACAGATTGGCATGTGAATATGAACCACGGTATCCCCTCGAGCAGCCGTCTTTTTGAAATTAGGCACCGCACGACGTCGATTTCCAATATAGCCCTTCTGGTTCCATAGGCTTCTTCTGGCTACCCAGACCAGGCGGAGGCGGGCGGCGCAGCCCAGGAAGCTTCTCGAATCTTCTCGAAGGGTCCCTAATCCTTCCTCCCTTCCTCTCCCCCAAAACCCTAGATCCCTAACCCCATTCGGCCACCACCACCGCCACCGCCTCCCCTATGGACCATCCATGGCGGTTCCCCGCCGGCGACGAGCTCTGCCCGGTCTGCGCCGCGCCCCACTTCCCCTTCTGCCCGCCTCCGCCCCTCCCACCCCACCCCTTCCCCTACGATCTCCACCCGCCTCCGCCCCCTCCCCCGCCGGAGTACCACGCCCCCTTCCACCCTCCTCCTCCTCCTCCCCCGCCGGAGTATCACGTCCCCTTCCACCCTCCGCCGCCGCCGCCGATGTGGGCCCCTCCGGGGCCTCACCCCTACGAGGTCCTCGACATGGAGGGCCCCCACAAGCGGATGCGCGTGGGCGAGGCGCCGCCTCCGTTCGATCCGTACGGCGACGGGATGCCGCCGCCGCCGCCGCCGGGCATGGTTCCCGTGGAGGGGGACCGGCTACTCGGCTTGATCCGGGATCACGGCTGCCCTCCGTTTCCGCCGCCGCCTGGGATGTTGCACTGCGAACCGTACCCACCTCCTGATCGGTTCGGCTATGGAGGAGGGAGAGGCTATCCTCCTCCTCC
This sequence comes from Oryza glumipatula, assembly GCA_000576495.2. Lineage (NCBI taxonomy): Eukaryota > Viridiplantae > Streptophyta > Magnoliopsida > Poales > Poaceae > Oryza > Oryza glumipatula. The sequence goes on along the minus strand of CM002516.2, from coordinate 6,299,582 downwards.
AAATTATGACAATCCCTATGCGCATGGAGGCAGTTTTTCCGATTACGAGCACGCCGGGAGGTTTCCACCTGCACATGAAAGGCTTGCGTTAGGTTCAAGTTTGGTGCCTGGAGGACCTCAGGAGGGGTATTTCAACCATGATCACCGTTACAATCGCTTCCAACGCTCGGAATCGCCTGTTGCGCCGCCGCTCCCTCCACCGGCTCGATACCCTGAGGCGAGAAGCCGTTATGATTCCCACGGTTGGCATCCTGAGGTGGATGTTCCACCACCACCACCACCAGAGCCTCCTGTACCGTCTTCCTCAGATTACCATGCCAAGCCACCTTTGCAGGCTGTGAAATCATCGTTGTTTCCTATTCATTCCGGTTCTCCAGCTGCAACTGTGCGCCCACCTAGTTCTCATACTTTGCATCAAGCTCACCTGATGCCTAATGCAAATCGTTACAATGGACCTATCCACAATGAGGTTTATCTTCTTCTCTCTGTGAACTTATGTTCACTGATTATGATTCAATACTTTCCCGGGCACTCAGAAAGCAGTACTTGTTGTTGTACGAATGTTTCAGGTACCAGGTCTGGCATATCAACCACACTTAGAGCAACATTTAGGAGGTGGAAGGCAAACCCAAGCTCAGCATTCCATCAACAATGCTAAAATCAGTGTAATTAGTGCCTGTGACTTGTTCAAGCAGCCACTTCGTGGGTCACGGCCTGATCATATTGTTATCATCCTCCGTGGGCTGCCAGGTTTTCTCACAACCGCTTTTATGTCCCATATGGCTGATTAAGCATTCCAAAGAACATTGCTGACACTGTTGACAGTTTTGTATGCTAGCCAGTGGCCACAGCGCTTGGTTAGACTAATTTTGTTATACTATGCCTCAAAAAGCGTTCATCTTTTGTGTGGTAGCTTTACTGTACCTGTTGTTTGTTGAGATTGATCTGGCCTTCTCTGCGTATAACACCTGGGAGTTGCTGATGTTTCTTTTATACTTATCAAATGCCTATTTTTTCAGTTCACAAAACAATACACATGATAAGCTCTTTTACTACTCTTCCATTCATAAATATATGTTGTTTCTAGAAATGCACACTACTTCATCTGACTTCAATCATGATCTTAATAGAGGCATTTATATTGATCAAACTACTAAAATAACATCAATAATAAACCAATGGTTGAAATACTTTCATAGTGCTATTATTCTTGTAACATTTTACAAGCATATCATGGTAGACGATCAGAAACTTGTGGTCAAATTGGACCATGAAGATTGTAGACATTGTCTACTGTCCAGAGTGCTCGTAACATTTTTTTATCTGATTTTGATACATAACTTTTTTTCCTCTTATTGCACGCAAGCATTATGATCATGATTTAATAGTCTGCAAGACTGCCAATATTTTTTACTCTGGGAATTTATTCATATATATCTGTGTTACCACTGTTACAATTTATAGGTAGTGGAAAGAGCTATCTTGCAAAGGCATTGCGTGACCTTGAAGTTGAGAATGGTGGAAATGCACCTAGAATTCATTCGATGGATGACTATTTCATGATTGAGGTTGAGAAGGTCAGTTGAAGAATAGCAGAACCTATCATGAACCCTGTACACTAATTTGTCACACTATACTCAGAATTGCTTATTACATTTCTGTTTTATTTGATGGGTATTCTGTCTTGTAACTTGGTTTAATGCTCTTAGAAAGTTGAAGACAATGAAGGGTCAAAATCTTCCAGTACATCCAAAGGAAGAAAGAAGCTGACCAAGAAAGTGATCGAGTACTGTTATGAGCCTGAGATGGAGGAGGTGATGAAATAGTTTTTGTTTGACTTCATTCCTTTATCTCATTTATTATGAATGCTATTGCCAATTATTGGAGCTATGTTATGGCAAACTGTTTCATTTGCCTGAAAAATTAGTCTTTACTCATTAGAATTAATGTAAACCTTTAGAAATGTCACATTCCCCAGGTTTACTTTAAATAACAATATCAGAGCACATCGCCTAGAAGTTGCAGCACTGGGCATTTTGATGTTGAAAGGATATGATCTCCCAGACTGCAGTATACTTCATAACCCACGTAGATGTGTTTCTGTTGTGGAATCTGTATACTGTACATGGGAGTATTGTCCATCATTCACATTTTCGATAATTGCAGCATGAGTAATTGTTTTTTTCATGTATTTCACTATTTATCATTTGATGTAGTAATTTTGCTAAATTTCTTCTTTATTGGACAGACGTACAGATCAAGCATGTTGAACGCATTTAAGAAGACCCTTGATGAAGGGAATTTTACATTTGTGATTGGTATGAGTCATTTTAAATATTGTTGCTCTAGGATGAATTAATGAATTAATGATTTAATTCATGGTGGTGGTAATTACTTTGGTGGTTATGATTATGTTCTGCCTCATTATTTATCATAAATTTCATTGAGTACGGAAAAAGTCCTATGCAAACTTTATCATATATTCATTGACATCATATTATTTCAATCTATTGGCTTTTCGTCATGATTGGATCTTTGTCTTATTAAGTTCAATGTTTGGTGGTTATTTTCTGGGATTAGGACTTAGGCAATGGGTTCCCTAGAGATTGGGAGGATGGCAGGACATCCATTTGTACTAGTGGTTTATGTTTTGTACTATTTGAAACATTCAATTAAGCAACAGGCCTACAATGGCATTGTACCGGGTGATGCCTTCATTCTTAGCAATGGCTGATGCTGGATTTGTGGTAACTGACTTGTTTATTGCTGGTATCCCTGCCCGTTTTTAGTGGATGACCGCAATCTGCGGGTAGCTGATTTTGCTCAATTTTGGGCAAGTGCGAAGGTAAACTCTCAGTCTCTGTTGCGTCAACTGTGAGAATTTACATTGCTTGTTGGAGCTTTTTGTTAAGGTTTTGAATCCTCAAGAGGGGTTCTGCTTTTTCTCCCCTTAGAACAAGAGGTGGTCTGCACTTGAAAAGCATACTTTAGTGCAAATTATAAGGCTGGAAAACACTCTTAACTTATCTTGGATACACTATGAATCTTCTATTTTCTCTTTCCTTTTTTATTAATGGTCTCTCAATACTACTCCCTCTGTTTCAAAATATAAGGTATATTTTTTTTGCCAGCACAAGACTTTGACCAACAATTACTCTATTAGGATATAATTTTTGTGACACGAAATTGAATTTGTTAGATTCGTATTCAAAAGCACTTAATTATGATTATGCTTCTGTATCACATAAATAATATCCTAATAGAGCAATTGTGGGTCACAGCCTTGTCCTAACGAAACAAAACACGCCTTATATTTTGAAAAGGAGGGAATATTATAGTTATCCTCCTAGCACCCCCTTGACATGTGTAGTGGATAGTATGAGAGGCATAGCATTAAGTAACTGTCATAAATTAATGCCCTGTTTGGAAACCATTTTTTTCTTTATTCCTTCTGGAATTGATAATTCCTACAAGAATTCGCGTCCCAAAGCCTTAATTAATAGCACTGTGCATTTATTACCGCTAAGACACTAAGGCAGTCCAGTTTATTGGACCCTTCTCTCCCTTCTTTGCTGCAATTGAATGTACCTATACACCAGAGGGGTTATTTGGTTGTTTCTTAGTGCAGACTTATCGCTAGCTGTATTTCTGGTTTCTGTATGCAATTAACTGCATATATGTGCTTTCTTTCAATATTACATGGTTTGCCCAATAATATAAACCTTTTGCTCATTTATTTTCAAGGGTTTTTGGTTATCTGCTTGTTTTACATGCCCTGAATCAACTGTCGAGTTGCTAAAATGAATTCGGTATTTGTGTATCCGTGTGGTTCTTGATGCTTCAGTTGGTCCAAAGCATCTTTGACTTCCACTTTAATGGCACTATTGACTTCTTAGAATTTAGATGATATGCCCATATGACAAGTGACCGTTTCATATGATTGTAACTTCTAGACTAATCTGTGCAAATTTTGTTGGATAATACCTTGCCATTTCAGGAGGCACTCTGTTCCTATACCTTGTTCTTTGGAATTTTATTCTCTGAATCATTTTATCTTGTTGGTAGTCATTTGAAAGTAAGTTCACTGTTCTTCTATTCCTTTTGTAGAAATCAGGCTATGAAGTGTACCTGCTGGAGGCACCATACAAGGATCCAACAGTAAGTTTTCTTAACTATAAGCTATCTAGGCAGTCCTGGGAAAATCATATTGAATTTATTTGATTCATATATGTATCAGGCTGTAAAAAATCTTGTTTGCACTCCCATTAGTTATATTACCAATATTTACACCATATATTATAAACATCTGAGAGTGTATTTCAGTTCCAGTAAGTACATGGGTTTACAGTAGATGATGTGAACAAGATGGCAGCTAGGAATGTGCATGGGTTTACAGTAGATGATGTGATATCTTGTGAACAACAGGGCTGTGCTGCTAGGAATGTGCATGGGTTTACAGTAGATGATGTGAACAAGATGGCAGCAGACTGGGAAGAGGCTCCACCACTATATCTTCGACTAGACATCCATGTATGTTTTCTGATAGTATTCATATGATTGGCGGTTAAGACTTAAGACATGCTATTAGATACATGATTAATCGTGTTTTTCATGTTTTGTATTAATATTTTTAGTCATTATTCAACGATGACAATCTACGCGAGCATTCCATTCAAGAGGTATCCCATATCAGTATATCACTACCCTACCAGTCACTTAAAGAGATCTATGTGCTCAAAATCTATTGTACTTCAAATAGGTGGATATGGAGACAGAAGACACTGATGGGGCCAGTAACACAGCAACTAGTACTGAAGCTGAAAACACACAGAAGGCTGTGTCTGAATCACTAGATAATGGACATGATCAAGGTACAGATTCCTATTATTCTTCAGTGATTAGTGTTGGCATTCCTTTGCCACAATTTATTGTAACATTTAAACCTTCAAAACTATGAGGAAATACTGTAAGTTACTTTACACATAAATGTAGAAAGCCTTTTTCTTGTTCTGTTGTGTCAGTTAGTACTTATAATACAACCAAATACTTATTTGGTAATACTGATGAAATGTGGAGAGATCAAATCCCCTGCAAAACAAGCACTGTGGGTTTGAAATAGATGGTTAAATAAGTGCAACAGACACCCTGCCATTGTGAATATCAATAATAGTAAACTTGTACTATTCACTGTACCATGAATGTGGACCCACTGTTCTGATATTGTAGTGCATGCATCAGCAGTAGCATACTGTTAGTTTGATTTGGAAGTTATCCTTAAGCATTAAAATTATAAGAAACACTATAACGGATTCTTAGTGAAACTCATAAGGACATGTTAAGTCAGACCTGTAAAATTCTGTTTAGACATCTCAGAAGCAGGGAAGAAGTGGGACTCGTCAGAAGAAGACGACCTGGATGGCTACAAAGAGCTAGGACAGAGTAAATGGTCAAAAGATTTTGATGAGGATACCGAGAAGTCTGACCATGCAGAAGGAAGTACGCATGCTCTTTCTGGATTGGCTCAAACCTACAGCACGCATCGAAAAACAGTTACCTGGGGAGATCGGGTATGCCTTTTTGCTTCAAGGGAAAAAATGCATTGTTTTCTTGCATTTTGTTAATATCAAATATTAGCGGCCTATATTTCTGTCATTGCAATAAACCAATCACTATTAAACAACTACCTTGTATTTCTAGGGAATTAAGGACAGATTAGTAGGATAGACAAATGACCACAATAACCTTATTTAATGAACACAATACATGCACACATTCCATATATAAACTTAATTAAAAGGAATGTTGAGAGTTGAAACAACAAGTTAGAGATGCGATGGAAGGAATGGAGATTACAAGGAAATATATTTTGATGTAATCAATTTGCTTGGTCCTGCATTAGTAGAAATACAATTTTTATGGGATGGAGTACATAACTAATCGTATTTGATTGCTCACTTAGTATTACAAACACATATTTGATGATACTTATAAAAAAAAGAGGACAAGTGATGCCCTTATCGTCCTTCTGCAACTTCTTATTGGCATGCATCATTTAACTAGCCTCCCATATTTTCTGTTCTTTCCTTGCAGCTAGAAAAGGGTGGTTTTTCTATTGGTGCAGCTAAAAGAAGACTCACTTCTTCATTAATCATAGGACCCGGATCAGGGTACAATTTGGTCAGTAGTCTAATTGACTTATTACTAAAGTTTGGTACTTTCGCAGTCTTTGATCTTTCTGCATGCCCTACGTAGTTTCATAACTTGATCCTCTATCCTTGTATCTCTTTTGCCATCTTATCCTAGTTCTTGCAGAAAACGTGGGTCATGAGAGTCATTAATAATGGATCAGACAATGTTCTAAAAGGCTCTGCGATGTAGAGAAAACAATTATATGCTTTGATTTTAACACTTCTAACTTTAGAAACTTCTTCATCTGCATACTCAATAAAAAAATTACATTCATTCTCCAAGTGCTAATGTTATGAAAATTGATTCTTGTCAGTGCTTACAGTTGAGGGCTTGGGGCAGCACGTTGGCTCTTAAAAACTTGTAAGCATAGATGATGTAGTAGAGGCCTTTTTGTGCGCGGTTGCAGCTGCTGTAGAAGTAGAACCCATGCTAGTAAATAACAAGGCTTAAGCAAATTCTTTTCATCTACTGGGCACTGGCACTTGCTTATAGTGGGCACGCTTTTGAAACTGCTAAATGGTGTGATTTGTGCAAAAGTTTCTGTAAATAAATATATTTTTCAATTTTATAATATTTAATACTTAACTAAACATATCCTAATGACTTGTCTCGTTTTTTATGCTGCACAAGCCCTAACATCTAATTCGAACATAGCCTCAGACTCATCTTTCTTAGTTTGCAAGTTAGAAGATCCTCATGCTCATATTTGGTTAGGATTCTGAAAGGTTTATTAGATGGTTGTTTTTCCTGCTTTAGCCACATGGTACAGGAAGACCCATAGATAATGCATGCAGGAAGCCCCTCCCTTGACAGTTGGGCAGTTCAATTTATTTTCCCATTGCTTGCAGGTTTCCAACCCCTTGGCTGAAGATAATTCCAAGCAGGCAAAGGGGGTAATCAACACCGATACAAAGAAGCGATTCAGCGAACAACTTCGTGACGAAGGGGAATCCTTCAGGGCAGTTTTCGACAAGAGGAGGCAGCGCGTCGGAGTTTTTGGCAACGGAGATGGCGAGTGATCCTCGACAAGAAGCCTCCAATGGCCTCTCTCGATGGTCAGGATACTCTAGGCATGGTTTGGCAGCTCAGAGTCGCCATCAGTTTTGCTTCGTTGCAATTCTGCGGCTCGGGATGTACTGCTGCTGCCTGGCTCCTTTTTCCCAATTTCCCCATTCACACAGTTCACGGAGAGCCCTTGTTCCGGCCTTGTGCCTTGTCCATGTGTACCCCCTTTGGTCACAAACAGAAGGTAACGGGGAACGCAGATTTTGTGTGGCACTGTTGTATCTGTAAGCTGTCCGAATACCCAGAGGCTGCTAGTTAAAAAGCGCCCCCATAGAATGTAGCACTATCAGAAATGCTGAATTATCAATTCTTGTTATTTAATATAGAGATTTTCCAGAGTACTACTATATTTGTAGTGTTCTTGTCATGTAGTCTTACTTATTAGGGTTATGACTGCAGCCTGATGTATATAAATACAAGGCACATGGTAGGAAGAGTACGGCTTCATTTTTTTTTTTACTTTGGTGTATAATCTCTATATCCATGTTAGCTCTCCAAGTTTAGTACAACTATATTATTTATTATTGATATACGTGTAAGAAATGTTAATTCTTTATTTATTTATTATAATAGTTGATAATCGAAATTGGTACTTAACGTCCATCAACACCGATCTCCTCGCTGCCATGGCTACGGCGGTGGCGGCCACCACCCGCTCCTACTCCTCTGCACCGCCTCGCCTTCGCATAGCACTCCTCTTCTTCGACCACTCCCATCCTCCCACTAGCCACGTCTCTGGGGTGCATGGATCACGGCAACGATGACAACATGGATGTGTTCCTTGCGCATCCTGTCGCGACTCAGCAGCGCCGCTGTCTCAACGGGCCATCCCCCAGCGCTCTACCTCACGCAGGGTGCCTTCAACACGACGAGTGGGACGGTCATGACCGATGAGACTATCAGGCTGATGGTGGAGGCCGTGGCATGGCTGGCCTATGGGCATCTCGAGAGAAAAGAGGGAAGAGAGGGGGGAGGGAGAAAGAAGAGGAAAGTGATTAAGTAAGTAGCTATTTTTTTTTCAAAAATAAATTAATATGATTTTTTAAGCAACTTTCATATAGAAACTTTTTTTTTTTTTGCAAAAGATGCACCGTTTAGCAGTTTGAAAAGCGTGCGTGCGGAATACAAGGGAGAGGAGTTGTGAAGAGGTAGCAGCGAACACAGCCTTAGGCTGAGTTCTTATCCCACTTTTCCCAACTCATCTCTCTCGTTTTCCGCGTGCACGCTTTACGAACTGCTAAACGGTATGTTTTTTAGCAAAAAAAATTCTATATGAAAGTTATTTAAAAAAAAATCAAATTATTCTATTTTTCAAAAAAAAGTTAATACTTAATTAATCATCCAATAATACGTACTTCGTTGTGCATGTCGGGGAGGAGGGGTTCCGAACACAGCCTTAGGGTGTGTTCGCTACTCCAGTTTCCCAACGTGCACAGTAAACACGGAAAACGGAGCGGTCCATTAGCACAGGATTGATTAAGTATTTGCTAATTTTTTTCAAAAAGAATTAATTTGATTTTTTAAGAGCAGGTACAATAGCAGGCTATAAGCCAGTTATAACCACATATCGAGAAGAAAAGAGAAGAGAGAGAAGAAAACGGGCTACAGACTTATACCCGGCTGCAATACGGACTCTAATACGTTATGAGTGTATGAGAGGTAGTACCGGATATTAATAATGTAGTATATTTTTATAGGTAACTATTGTATGAATGGGCTATTAGATTGGCTATAGATGATTTAGAGCCAGCAGTTGGCTATACTATTGAACTTGCTCTAAGCAACTTTCGTATAGAAACTTTTTATAAAAAACGCACCGTTTAGCAGTTTGAAAAGCGTGCACGTGGAAAACGAGGGAGATGGGTTGGGAAAAAGGGGTTGCAAACACACCCTTAGTCTACGACTCTACATCTACCCGTCAGCCAAAAATATGGGCTACAAAGTTATTGATTTGCGCTAGAAATTGTGTGATTTTATTATAGTGCGTAGAAAATTATAGTTGCAAAATATTTCTTAAACCTATAGTTCCAATACCACCATGCGCGCCGTATTTACCTTGCGCAATATCAAAGAAAATTAAAATGTTAACCACCACTGCAGAAACAAAAAAGAAACTATCTAAGAAATTAAATTAAGCTCCATCGTTTGTGTTGCAACATGTGTCACAACCAAAATTCGAATATCACTTAAGTTTAGGGTTGATTTTGTCTTCATTATAGTTTATATTTTAGAAATGACTTTACTAAGAGCACACATATAAAAAAACTATCACTTTAGACTTATAATTAGCTTTGGACTAAACAATACTCCCTCCGTTTCAAAATATTTAACGCCGTTGACTTTTTTAAAACATGTTTGACCATTCGTCTTATAAAAAAAAGAATTATTAATTCTTTTCCTATCATTTGATTCATTGTTAAATATATTTTCATGTATACATATAGTTTTACATATTTCAAAAAAAATTTGAATAATACGAACGGTCAAACATATGCTAAAATATCAACGGTGTCAACCATTTAGAAACGGAGGAAGTATTAGCCTTGACCCTGATAATTCATAGAATATCTAGGCCCCACTGATTGATCGTGAGCTGTTTGCAAGTTAAAACAACTTATTAACGATTTAAAAAATAATTTATGAGCAAAATTTTTATATGTGCGTTATTAAAAACTTAAAACAAATATAAAAAAATACATTGAAAATTCATAAAATTATTTAAATTTAAATTTAAATTTTAAATTTTAATAATCGGTGATTTTGTACAGGGAAAACGACGAGGCGCCGAGAGCCCATTGTTTGACACAGCCGTCTCCCCTGCCCTCTGTCTCCGCCTTCTATACTTCTAGACCCTTCGATACATCCTTCCATCTCTCCGCCCCTATATATACCCCCCTTCCCCTCCTCGCCCATCGCGGCATCGCCTCCTCTGCTTCGTTTCCTTCTCCAGCAAGCACCCGACCACAACACACGCGAGCTCCTCGAGAGAGAGAGAGAGAAAAAAAAAACCCAACCCCGAATTCCGCCGCGGAGGCGGAGGCGATGGATCCCTCGTCGGCGGGCGCGGGCGGCAACTCGCTGGCGTCGTCGTCGTGCGGCGACGCGCAGAAGCGGCGGGTGTGCTATTTCTACGACCCGGAGGTGGGCAACTACTACTACGGGCAGGGCCACCCGATGAAGCCCCACCGGGTGAGGATGACCCACGCGCTGCTCGCCCACTACGGCCTCCTCGCCCCGGCCAAGATGGAGGTGCTCCGCCCGCTCCCCGCCCGCGGCATCGACCTCTGCCGCTTCCACTCCGACGACTACGTCGCCTTCCTCCGCGCCGTCACCCCGGAGACCCAGCTCGGCCAGGTCCGCGCCCTCCGCCGCTTCAACATCGGCCCGGACTGCCCCGTCTTCGACGGCCTCTACGCCTACTGCCAGACCTACGCGGGCGCCTCCGTCGGCGCCGCCGTCAAGCTCAACCACGGCACCCACGACATCGCCATCAACTGGTCCGGCGGGTTGCACCACGCCAAGAAGTCCGAGGCCTCCGGCTTCTGCTACGTCAACGACATCGTCCTCGCCATCCTCGAGCTCCTCAAGCTCCATGAGGTGACGTCATCCTATTCCGCTAGTACTTGTGTTCTTTTTTTTTTTTCATTTTTTTCTGCTTTTCTTGTGTTTGTTTTTTTTTGGTTCGTTTAATGTTTCGAATGGATTAGGAGTAGTACTATTTGGATGGGTGGCTCGTTTAATTTTTCGAATAGATAGATTACTTGATGTGTAAGTTGGGTCAATGAAGACTGAAGTAAAAATCATCTTGACTTCTTTCTCTTCAGTTGCTCTGATTTTGTTGTGTACAGTTCGATCGATCTTCCGCTAAATTTTGATCGGTAGGAAATATTAATCATCTGCAAATGTAAATGAAATGGCTATCTGTAGACAGAAATTGGATCAACTTTTTGCTCAACTTAAATCTCATATATACTATTCGTTACGCCATTACACATTGTCTGAATAGTATGGCATATTGGCACGTGCAGAATTATGTATTAACAAATTTATTCAGATTTTTGTTTTCCTGGATAAAAGCTCATGTACGTTGATGAATCATTCTGAATATGTGTATGTATTTCTAGTTGATATGACCACGAACTTGCTGTGTTTGTTATTAAATTTGCCCATGATGTATACTGTTAAAGCTATATACGACGTACACAATTTAGAATTTTCATTGGACGATTCATGATAAGAGATTGATTTGATTGAAACGTATTCAGAACAAGAGGTGACTGATTAGACAGATCTGAAGAATGGATGTTGCGTAAAAACAATCCTAGATTATCATGAACAGTTGAAAGTTTGAAAACAGATCAGATGTTTTTTTCCCCTATTTGGTCTAGTTGTCTTCTTGTGCTAAACCACTAATATGCTGTCTTCATATTTACAGCGAGTTCTGTATGTTGATATTGATATCCATCATGGAGATGGAGTTGAGGAGGCTTTCTACACAACTAACAGGGTTATGACAGTCTCATTTCACAAGTTTGGGGATTATTTCCCGGGGACAGGGGATATCCGCGACATTGGGTATTCAGAAGGGAAGTATTACTGCCTGAATGTCCCGCTGGATGATGGAATTGATGATGATAGCTACCAGTCCATCTTCAAGCCGATCATCGGCAAAGTCATGGAGATGTATCGTCCTGGTGCAGTTGTGCTTCAGTGTGGCGCTGATTCGTTGTCCGGTGATAGGTTGGGCTGTTTCAATCTCTCAGGGAAAGGTCATGCTGAATGTGTTAAGTTCATGAGGTCTTTCAATGTTCCGTTACTTCTTCTTGGTGGTGGTGGATATACCATAAGAAATGTTGCACGCTGCTGGTGTTACGAGGTATGTAATCTCGTCGGAAGACAAAACTGATATCTATCTTTTCCTCAATTTTTTTTCCTTGTGCCTTTAACAGACAAGTAATTCTATTGATTATGAATGACAAAGCAAAGCCATGAGCTCGGCAATGTGTTAGAACCTAATTTGCTTTGTGTTTCAACTGTGTTCGATGCTCAGCATCAAGAACTTGTCTTCTATAGTAGTCTGTACCTTCTACCTGGCTTTGTTTATTGATCCATGTTGCTGTAATTTTACAATCACGAAACTAAGATTTTGGTTTCTGCTGAGCAGATGACTGAAATGCACAGAACATCTATCGCCCATTTACATGTAATGCTTAATCTATTTATTTTCTACTCTGTTTCATTCAAACGCATTAATTTGTGAGAACTTGTGCAGTAACAAATCATCCCGTGTTTCTCAAAGCATTAAAGGGTGGTTATTTTAAAACAGATATAGTATCAGGCAAGGCACAAGAGAGCTTTCATAGACAAGCTTAACCTTATTACTCAGGATGAGTCCCGGAAAATGCTAGCTAACTGTTAACCCTTGCAAAATCATATGCTTCAGGCCACCACCTGTTCCTCAGTTGTTATCTTTCATCAGACATGTCTTTAATAAATTAGCAACCCAAAATATGGTGTCTCTTTGGACCTTGCAAGCCTGCTTTCGTTGCCTTTTGTGAATTTATAAATCTGAACACACAGCAGGCTAAACATGGCGAACAAGTGTGAATGGCTGCAGTTATGCTTGCTGGAGTAAATTGTTTTTCTCTTATATCAGGAGCGTCTGTTGCTACAGCTATGGCTTTATCCTTTCGTTGTTTATTTGGTTTTTTATTCGGCCAGACAGGAGTTGCACTTGGTGAAGAGCTACCGGAGAAGTTGCCTTACAACGAGTATTATGAATATTTTGGTCCAGAATACAGTCTTTACGTTGCAGCAAGTAACATGGAGAACAGAAATACAAACAAGCAACTGGAGGAAATAAAATGCAATATTCTGGACAATCTTTCAAAACTTGAACATGCTCCTAGCGTCCAATTTGAAGAGCGAATTCCTGAAACAAAGCTACCTGAGGTGAGTCTCCAGGCTTCCTAATACAAGCATGCAAATGATCGGGCTGTGGTTCCTGCCACAGTCTAATTCGACAGCCTCCTGTCGTTGCAAGCGAAAACTACTTGTACTTTGATTTTATTCCTCCCAATCTTAATGAAATTTGGTCGCCGGGTTCTTTTGGCCGTCCCGGCAAAAAAAAAAGCATGCAAATGATGTCTTGGAAGTGATAACTCAAGGGCTGACTGAATGTATTCGTGTCCTGTGCATATGTGCTCATTATTCAGCCAGATGAAGATCAAGAGGATCCAGATGAAAGGCACGACCCTGACTCTGATATGGTGTTGGATGATAACAAACCTACGGGACACTCAGCAAGGTATCTATTTTTCTTTTTTTTTTTTAAAAGCTGTATTAAATTTTGTATAATTATGTGCCCTGCCTCATGTTATATTTTCATTTTAGAAGCCTTATTCACAACATAGGAGTAAAGAGAGAAATTACTAAAACAGAGACCAAAGATCAGGTACTTTCTCCTCTCAGTTCATTCCAACGAGCTTCTGTCCTGTCTCATTCATAAAATTCAAGACACGACGTCCACCATTTTATTTTGAGATGTCTCCTTTTTTAGCTGAGCCTGAATCCTTAGAACTAGCTGAGCTTGAATTATTGAAACTAACAGTATACTTACTCCATTCTTTTATTAACATGCACCCTTTTGTTTAAAGAAGTGGCATTCCCCTTTTGTGCTTATTTATGTACTCCCTTCATTTCATATTATAAGTCGTTTGATTTTTTTCTAGTCAAAATTTTTTGAGTTTGTACAAATTTATAGAAAAAATATACTAGTATTTTCAATACAAAACAAACATATTATCAAAATGTATTCAATGTTATATTTAATGAAACTAGTTTGGTATTTTAGATGTTGCTAAATTTTCTATAAATTTGGTCAAACTTAATTAAGTTTAACTAGAAAAAAGTCAAACGACTTATATAATATAAAAGTATGAAATGGATGGAGTAACAATGAGGTTTTCATTGTAGAGTTCTGTTCTTGCTGGCTTGCTGCTATATGTGAATTATAATCTTTATCCATATCGGTGCTAGAAACATAGCGAAATTCTCTTGTGCTGTTGAGTTGTGGAGAAAGTCTGTGGTGCTGATGAAATTATTTTGCTTATCATAGATGTATTGACTTTTTCATCTGAATGAAATTTAAGGCAGCATTGGTCTTTCTCACAGGATTTTTTTTGGTTGTGCATGCAGCTTGGACTTTGTGGTATCTTTGTGTGATCTTTTGTTGAACTAACACTTTCTGATTTACACACTCTGCAGCATGGTAAGAGATTAACAACTGAACATAAAGGACCAGAACCGATGGCAGAGGATCTTGGTTCCTCCAAGCAAGCTCCTGTAAGTCGTCGTCTTCTCTATCCATCTGCAAATCCATAGCAAAAGGTCTGCATTGCCTAATGCCTATATGGATATCGAATTATCGAACACCACGGTTAAGCTGCTCTAACAAATCTTCTCATCTTCACATTGCTTGTCGACGATAGCCTGCGGATGCAAATGCGGTGGCCGTCAACGCGCCAGGCAACGCCAGGAATGAACCGGGAAGCTCACCCAAATGACCGAACCCACCAGCAGCTATGCACCAGAAGACCATGATTTAGCTACCTTCAGGACACGAGCTCTCTGTCAAGGTTTCCTGCATGCTCTTAGTTGGCAGAAACTGGAGTTGATCTGTATACTGCATCTTGACATTTCAAACTTACCCCGAGGTGTTGTATGACTGTTTCTTCTGTAGGAGTTTACCATTGTTTCTTTTGTTGAAGAAGTCCATAATGTTCAGGCAATACTGGACGTGGAGGCATTAGTCTGACTGACCAATGTAGTACAAAACAAAACATGTAACGTGAAGCAAGTTACAATGTACTGTCTGTTAGACTGTTAGATGGAGATATGGAATTTCAGGCGAAAACCCCGTGCCTTTTGTGTTCTCTACATTGTGTTGTGTTCATAGCAGATTTACTACTACTAGTATTTTTTCCGGCTTATCAGTGGAACCATAATTAGCGTAGTTGTTATCAATGTTTAGGATGTGTTCGACATTGCCATTGATGTGGTTTCTGCACTTGATTATCTTCACCAACATAGGCCATTGCCAATTATTCACTGTGATCTCAAGCCAAGCAATATTTTCCTAGATAGTGCAATGGTTGCTCACGTTGGTGATTTTGGGCTTGCAAGAGTCCTGCATCAAGACCATAGTGACATGTTAGAGAAATCAAGTGGCTGGGCCACAATGAGAGGAATGGATATGCTGCTCCAGGTATGCTTCTAACAGCTAAAATCCACGGTTTTCTTTCTAATTTATTCAGAAACCTTTCCATTGATCCATACTTAAGTAGATCGTTTTGCTATTCAGATGTGTGCAATTTGTTATGAAAAAACTCAAATTCTTGCAAATGATAATTATGCAGCAGTGTAAATTATATATTATTAGACTGAAGCCTACATATAAATTTAAATATAAATGCTTAAACTTGCAACAATTTCCTTTATGTAACATTTTCTTATGATTACAGAGTACGGTTTGGGCAATGAGGTTTCAATTCTGGGTGATGTCTACAGCTATGGTGTACTGTTGCTGGAGACTTTTACCGGAAAAAGACCAACAGGCACTGCATTTAAAGAAGCTCTCAGCCTTCATAATTATGTAAAGATGGCACTTCCAGACAATGTGATCGATATTGCAGACCAACACTTACTATCAGAGAACAATGATGGAGAAGAAAAAAACTCAGATGGCAAAAGAACAAGAGACACAAGAATAGCCTGCATCACATCAATTCTACAGATTGGAGTTTCCTGCTCAAAGGAATCTCCAGCAGATCGCATGCATACTGGAGATGCTTTGAAAGAGTTGCAGAGAACAAAAGACAAGTTTAGCGTGTCCCTGCATTGAAGCATCAAATCTCTGAATAATTCGGCATAACAATCCCCAGGCTATAATAGATATTTACAACCGAGCAACCGAAGCCTTATCAGCATAGGTTCAGGTTGTATGAGTAGCTTCATGATGTTCACACATGCAGGGTGCTGTTACTGAACAAATATAAGAACCATAAACCATTTGGCATTTGCAGGAAGAATATGTAAATCGACTAACTGCACATACAGTTTTTTGTTTTTTTTTTTTTGTTTTTTTGCTTGTAACCTACAAAACTGTTTTGATGGAAGCATTCGATAGCACGCAAGTTCACAGCAAACAGCTCATCTCCTGAAAAATCCCAATTCCAATGGTTCAGTACTGCAACTGCACTAAACTAACCAAAAGGAATGGGCATTTACTAAGATCCATTACCACAAAGTATAATGTTTTCTGTTTCCCCATTTGGTTGAGAAGTTGCAAACTCAAATGCATCGACATCATCCCAAGCAAACAAGAGAGTATCAGTGTATTCACAAAAGGAAAAAAAAAAAAGTTTCCACAAACCCTATCTCGTGGTGGCGGAGCATTAGGCGTGCGGGCGGCGGAGACGACCACCGATGCCCCCACCATCGCCGCCAGCGAGGGCGACTCGCCGCCGTATGCGCGCCGGAGATGAGACGGCGGCGGAGAGAGCCGGAGAAGAAGACGCCGAGGCGGCCTGCCGCGCAGGCTCGTTGTAGCCTACCCCAGCCCACCTGTCAAATCACCAGGGCCCACGGGCCTCACGGTGGCAGCGATAATCCCGTCCCGGCCCAAAAGTTGGGCCGCATGGATAAGAAATAAGTCTATATATTCTCCCTCAACTCTTACCCACTGACAGATTTTGGTGGGGGGGGGGGGGGGGGGGGGGGGGGTGGGGGGGCGTGTTGATTTGCTTGGAGAAATGGCATCATGGATTAGCAAGAGGGACATCAGTAGGAATGCCTGCGACCTGACGCGAAACCCAGCATATCCCATCGAATTCACCGGTCTCATCATCTCTTTGATGCTGCTGTTCTGCAGATCGAAATTAGTATTCTCAAACAGGCTTGCGATAGTGGGTTAGCACAAATTACACATGTAAAGGTACACATACAGCTAGTCAGCATGTTTTTTTTTTCGAGAGGACAGGCAGGGAGTTCCTGCAATTCACTATAGAAGAAGAAAGTTGATTCAGTTTATAAGAAAAACTGGGCCCAAAAATCTTACAACAGCACGGTTAATTAAAGAAAAATCGGCGAAAACCCTTATATTGACGTACTGATCCTAAGAACAGCAGTCCAACAAGGGAGAATACTACTAAAACGAAGCCTTCAAGAAGGTTATGCCGACAGAACGGTGACATCGTCCGATCCTAACGAATCTAAGGTTTTCATCCAGAGGATCCCCTTGTAGTGGCGTTGAACGAGAGCTCCAATAGCAACGCCTTCAAGAAGGTAAACGGCGCCCGAGGGCGTCGGCGTTGCTAGCAACGGAAGCGGAGCCAGGCTTTCGCCTCGGAGTCCCCCTCAACCATAGCACCCACAGCAGAAGCCACCAAATGTCACCTGCACCTGCACACCGAAGGTACCTGCACTATGCACACCACCTGCACAACGGCTGGATTCCATGCCACCTCGACCCGACTGAGGACGCGCCGGATCTAGACCTAGCTAGAACCGGCCGTCCTCCTCACCACCACTGCCGGCCAAGCGCGAGATGTGGGGCAGGCCGCCTGCAGGTCGCTGGCTGGATCCGCGGACTCCACCGCCGCCGCCCTAACACCGTCGCCATCCCCGCCGCCATCACCCACATCCCTGCCCGGCGCCGCTCACCCCGACCTTCGTCGTCACAAACCCCGCCGCCGTCGCCGTCCCCGTCGCCATCCCACTAGATCTGGTCGAGCGGCACGGATCTGGCGGTCGCCGCCGCCCGGGCGGGTCCCCTGACCGCCTGAGCTTTGGGAAGCCCCGCCGCCGCCGTCCTTGCAGCCAGCGGCTTTGCCGGTGGCCGCTTGGGTGGCGGCGAGGCGGAGGAGAGGGGTGGAAGAGAGGGGGCGGCCGGGTCGTCGCCTCCCGAGCCGCCTAGGGGAGAGAGGGAACTTAGAGGAAACCCTGCTAATGATAATCTTGGATCAGAAATGCTAGTCAGCCATGTGGTGTGATACATTAAGCTGTGTTGACATATTTATTTTAAGATATAATGCCTTATTCACGCTTCTATAGGCAACAAAGCTTTTTTTTTTTTGGCAGAAGTAAAAGGCAGCACAATCTTATTACAGTTAGCCGATATTCAGAAATAATCAATACAGGCAAAATTACCTCCCTACTACATGTACTGTTTCTCATCAGTTCAGTGTTATGTTTCATCAGCATACATAGACAATCCTTTCTTCCTATATAATTGGAACCCACTAAGTGCAATGATTGCTATAAAGAAGATCTCTCAGCTAGCCACGTCATCAGAATCATCTCAGCCATTAGATCAACGTGTCTTTGATGCTAAACCATTAGATCAACTAACCTCCGATGCTAATAGAAATAAATCAGGCCTGATCAACTCCCCTACACAGAATGTGAGACAGTGCAAGCTAGATACCTGCTGATTGTCGCACCTGAACCCATTCTGCGTGACGTGATATTGTCTCAAGACTAAATCATGGTTCTCGATGTTTTTAGTCATCAGAACATTTTGCATACATCTTCGCAGCCATCCAGTAGTATCTCAGTACAATAAAACACAAGTCAGTTTGGGAATATAGCTGGGTTGCTTTGCTCATTGAATCGCATATGTTCGATACACATTGAAATGAAAAATGGACGTTTAGGCACAATTTTATGTCAGCGTCATGAATCTGCCCCCTTTTTTTCATGCAAGTTTGTTCACCATCTTATGTCAACATTATGGATCCATTTTATATATTTTTAGAAAATTTTCCACTATGCCCGACGCAAAGCGCGGGGTATCAACTAGTATTTTCTTATAAAGAGGGCCAATTTACCTTGTGAGATATTGAGTAGTTAATTTATTCTAACTCTAATACCGATCAAAACTCACCCAAACTCAATTGTACGAATTGCTCCCTATCCAATTCTAAGGGGTTGCACTTGCACATGTATTGGTTCAAAAATATGGGTTCTTTTTACAACCTTACCTATATTTTTGGTTTAAAATGAGTAAAAACTCAGCCCACTATACTGAACCCTCAAATTTTGTAAGCTAAAAAGTTAGCACCCCTATATGTTTATAACATCATAATCAGCTTGCCTGGTTCGCCTTCCTCCACCACTTCATTAGGCACTATTTAAATTATTGGGCTATCAATTTATTAATAATTGAGGGCATTTAAGGTATTTTTGGATGAAAGCTTGTACTCCACTGTTCCTTGCACACATTTGCACTTAATCAATGCCACAGAGCCAAACCAAACGGACTTCCCGTTTGTGAATAGAAAACAGACTATAGCATTTTGTCAATGGAAAATAAGGTACCTTTAAAAATGAAAAAAAAACTAAAGGATTTCTAATTATGAATATGTATGCCAACAGAACATTGCAAATGATATGCTTCGCATAATGTTTATTCAATCAACTCAATAGCTTTGGAACTTTAAAAGGTGAAAAAAAGCCATTTACAAATAGAAAGCCTTACGAGGCATGCTTGGGATATAGGTTAGATGGCATCAAAACCAGCTAATTATACAAGTTTTTTTTTTGTGTATCCATCCACACGAGGAGCTCCATGCCTCCATGGCGTGCCCATTGGAGAGAAGAGGGAGAACGGGGAGGAATGAAATAGGGAGATAAAGGAGTGTGTCATTGATATGTGCGACGACTCATGATCTATGTTCTAATTGTAATACCACGTAAGCATCACGTCGGATGAAATCAGCGTTAAGACCGCTTATGGAGGCAAAATAAACTGGTGTTGATAATTGGGCCCTGTCAGCCCCAATTTTGCTCAGAACTATTGTTTAGATTTCGCTATCAATTTACTAAGGACATTTATGGGAATTTGGATGAAAGTTTCCACGGTAACAGCCAAACCAAACGGACTTTCCATTTGTAAATGGAAACAACATACTAGAGCATTTTGTCATTATTGTCAATGACAAATAATGAACTTTTAAAATGAAATTTCAATTTAAAAATAAAGGACTGTAACTATATATGAATATGCATGCCAATAGAACTTTATAGACAATATGTTACATAAATTGCATAATGCTTATTCAATCAACTCAATAGAGTTCGACCCTTACAAAAGGAAAAAGAAAAAGCTAAATACAAATAGAAAGCCTCGCCAAGGCATGTTTGGGATATAGAGGCTAGCTAACAAGCACACAAAGTTCAACGAAAGGAATCAAAACCTGCTAACTATACATGTTTGTTTTCTTTTTATTCTTTGTATCATTATTTTATTATCTGATATTTAACTCAAATCTCCAGCAAATTGAACCATTCACTCATGATGCTACTGGTTAATTCTAGCCACCATGGTTTCTTTGCATGCTATCATCAATCTCCTCATCAAGGTCACCCGGATCATCAGTACCAGCAGCAGCATCATCAACATTACCAATGCCAACATTAGGATACTCCATTGCTGGAGGCTCAAGGTGATCAAGGATCAAGTAATTGTACCCATCACCATTCAACCCCACTGAAGAGAACTGCAACAAGCCGTTGTGGATGTAGGGTGGCTTAGGCAGGTCCTTGTTGGAGATCCTACACAGCACCATCTCTTCCGTGAGATCATCAGTGGGAAGAGGATTCACCGAAGAAGACGACGGCACTGCGGCTGCTCTTGGAGGGTTCATGAGATGGTACTCATGCATGATCCATGATGTTTTGTTGTTGTTGCTGCTGCTGCCCGATGGTTGGTGGTGGCCGAGGTAGAAGATGAACCTCCTCTTGACGGCGGTGGGCACCTCATGCCCACCGGCGACGATGAAGATCGTCTTCTTTGTGCCGGTGGGCTTCCAAAAACCCGACGGTGTCGTTCGCCTGGCCTGCGCCTCTCGGGCCGCCGTCGTGAAGAAGTACCGGTCATGATCTGATCCGTACATCGCCATGGCTACAAACACCGTCAATATGTTGCATCAATATCGTATCTATCCAATAATCTCGGGCGTGCAGTGACGGAGTCAGAAATTATCTAAGAGTAGGACTAAGGTAGGGCGTTACAAATGAGTTATTTATTTTTTCCCCAAATCTAAATGATGATTTAAGAGAGTTTAACCATGATTTTGGAGGCAACAAGCCTGCCTCTGCCCTGGCTCGTATGCAAAGCGATGCTCCAATGTCTCTACTGGTAGTATTATATTAACAATATTATTAAGGGTAAATTAGTAATTTACTAATACAATAATTAAAAATTATTTTGTCATTTATGTTTTCTTCTTGGCTAAATTGATATATGATCATCCATTGCGCTGGCATTGCTCATATTTCATCGAAAAAGCCAAAAAAAAAGGAGAAAAAAAGGGTTTAGTCACTGCTAGATGACGACTATACCCTCCACCCTTTTTTTTTTGACGATAATACATCCACATTTTTACTGCTGTAGTATAAGTAGATCTGAACTATTCGATCAGGTAAGATTAATAGTTTAGATTGATTTCACTACCAGTTACCAGTAGAGAGCACATCATACATAGCGAGGCTCATGCAAATTAAAGTGTGCATATATATAGCACCTGGAAGCTGCCACGGGTCAACGTTGTAAACGTCGATATCGGTGATGTCGGGAGTAACGCATGGCTGCGCAGCGGTACGCCTTTGCAAGTAGTCGATGACGAGCTGCTCGTCCGTCGGCTGGAACCGAAACCCTGGAGGCATGCGAGAAAATGCTAACTGCGGTGTCATCGCCATGAATGAAAATATTGAATGTGTAGCTATGGAAGATGATGATAGTTTTATGTGTTTTGTGATGGGAAATTGATGGATCCATTGGGTGGTATTTATAGGAGGATTCTTGCAGGGATTTGGTGAAAAAGTTGTGTGCAAAGCACAGGGATAAGATAGCATGACATGGCATTGCCTGGACCCTGCTATCACCTTAGGGAATCGACAAGGTGACATGCTCTTTACATTGTTTGTTTTTGCTTAAAATTATATGCTTTATTTCTTTCTTTCTAGCTATCTGTCCTATGTGCGCTTCTGTCTATATATACAGGTGGTGTACGATATACAGGTTGATTTGCAAAAGTTGCAATTGCGTCGGATGCTTCATTTGCCAACGGCGTTTGGAGGGACTCATTGGACATGTAATGTCCTATTTGGCAATTTCAGCAATTTGGACGAAAAAGAGTTAAAACCAACTCTTACGCGTGTACGTTGAGTTGAGAAAAGAGATGCAAAAAGAGATAGAAACGGATGTCCTGGTGGCACCACGCAATCCTTGCTAGGGTGTGTTGCTCCCACGCGAGACGTAAATATCACATGGGGGCTCCTTTCATGTTTATGCCTATCCAAAGTTTGTGTTATAAAAGTTAGTCAATATAGCGGAACTATGACTAACCTTCTCGATCGCTTCAGTCATTGATCACCCAAGACATGCCAGATGACGACATAGGAACACACGATATTTGTTAACGAGGTTCAGCCGAAGCCTACATCCCCGGGGCTCTGATTATGGGCGCTCCTCCCCAACCAACATAGCACCTAGCCGCTACGAGTCCATGGCACGCTGCCATCATCTCCCTGCGTGTCTACGCTACATTGTAGTCATCATGGTTACATTGTGGTGCCCCCCTCTCTATTTAAGAGAGATGCTGGGTTACAGAGTTCGACTCTAACTCCACCCCCTAACACCTATTACAACTTCAAATCCAACTGTAACCAAATAGGACTAGTATATTCGACACCTATTCTAACAAACTCCATCTTGGCGAATATACGCTACCCAGAAGTAGTAGAATCACCATGCCGATCCACGTACCTATCCTCCAGACTTGGGTTGTCTTCTTTGCAGCTTCACCGCAAGCCGCCCAACGAGTCTACGCCAGACCCACCGTCTTCAAGAGACTCCGCTATCCACGTAATTTCTTCCTTTTGATTCCACCTGCAACAGTGCTCCACCTTCTCACCTATCATCTCAGTCATCTTGCCAAGCGAAATTGGATTTCTTCCTAGCTGTCACATCATAGACTCCCCGAAGATCATGTTCACCTCCATCTTCCATCTTAAATTTGACTTGATCTAATCCATGGCCAGATAACCTGCGTCATCACCATAGATAAATCAAACTCACCAGACTTGAAGAGAACCCTTTCTTCCTTGTTGTCTTATGAACCGAGCTAATAAATCCAACATCCTCGCTTTCCCGCATCCGTAGACTGAACCTATGATACTTTGAGAAAATTCATCATTGCTTTGAATCACTTGAAGAAATTAACACCATAGCGCTTGCTCTTCCTCTTCAGTGACGCAGATTTCATATATCCCCATCATGCCAACCTGCATATCTTGGATATATCATATACTGCCAAACAGTATCGTCGACCCCATCAACGATATTTGACCCGCTGTTGCCCGAGACTTTTCTTTAGTCTTAGCTTAACTCCATATATCTTTAACTCCTTGTCAAGTCCCAGATATATCCTGTTTTCGCCAAATAATTCCATATGCGACCTGACTAGCCTGTTGCCGCCAGTCTACTCGCCCTTCGCACTTGCAAACTATCCATCCGTAGAACCTTCTTGTCCTTCTTCTGGATCCGTTAACAAGTTCCTGCAACGAACCACACGTCCATTGAACCCGGTCTAACCGTCCAAACTCCGCAGTCTAACCAGTCCGTCGATCTGACCACCCTGCTGGCCCAGTTTAACCGTCATACATGCACACCTCACGCACCTTCTCCCGAGCCATATACTCACCGCATCACCTTGATCACCACAAAGCTGCACTATGCCTCCCGTCTTGTGCTCGTGAGCCACGCCGCCAAACCAACGCTTTGCACCAATCATCAAGTTCTGGACTCCAGGTAAATATGATCTCTTATCCATGCCAACGCAACCGAGTTAGCTCATGCCATCTCGTCCATTGTATGGATATATCAATTCTCCCCTGATGAAGTCTGTTGCTTGCTTTGATCTCCATGCATTGCTCAATGGCCTGTGACACCACTGCACAAATACTGCATCTTGCTTGCTTTCCACGTGATCATCCCTTAATTAGTAGTGCCACACCTTGTGCTGTGCATCCAATCCTGGGCCTGTTGACCATCATGCATACACATACACATGTATGCAATTAATCTACCACGTGTCCATATTGTCCATGCATTAGCTTAATTATTGCACTTCTAATTCCTTACTGCTTGCAGCTAAGTAAATTGCTCGTCTTCTAGTATCAACCGGAGTCAAACCCCTCGACCAGATCGTCACACGTCGGACCTGCTTGCAAGTCGCTGCTCCCTCGTGAAAACTGAAAACCACTGCTCTCCAAATCACAAAACCGTGCCACTGATCAGTCGAACCCGGGCCTTTGTACATCTCTTTGTGCTGAGATTATATGTGATCTCTTGCTTGAGTCCTTGCCAGTATTGCTTTGTTGAATTTCTTCGGTCTTGATCCTCACGTACGACAAGGTGCCTCGTGGTTGCATCGGACTCGGTCAGTGCTTGTAGAGTTAGACAGTACAGGTCCAGACCGTCACCGACTCACCAACTCCTCCTTGCCCCCACATTATTGAATCCATCTCCGAATCAACCTCAACAGCCAAGGCGTCGCCTCCCTGCTTCATCGCTCAATCTCTACACCTGTACACCGCTCGCATCGGTTCTGCTCTCCAAATTGACACCGTGTGCCTATGTGCCTGTATAGCACGTACTCCATACGCGCTGTCCGTGCCTTTGCACGCACCGCAGTCGCAGCCCTCATGTTCACCGTCCACGACCTCGTCGTCACGGCCCTGCACGTCCGCCGCGCCGCGCCACGCTCGCCGGTTTCGCCCTTCCGTCAGTGGGGTCCCCTGCCGCCGCGGATCCGCGTTCACCGCGTGCGTCGGGCGCGCCGTCCATGGCGCTACCCCTCCGATCTCTCCGAACGCCTTCGGCCACGCCTGGCCTCGTCTTCCGGTCACGCTCCGCCATCGTCGGTCTGATCGCGAGTGAGGTCGTCGCCTCCGCAACGTCCTCATTGTCGCCATCGATCTCATCGCCACGACTGATGATCTCCTGTCGATGCGCGATCCCACCTCGTGTTTCCTTCTCCACATGTCTTCTTGATCCAATGCTGAAACCTTCTGCTCTGATACCACTTGTTATAAAAGTTAGTCGATATAGCGGAACTACGACTAACCTTCCCGATCGCTTCAGTCATTGATCACCCAAGACATGCCAGATGACGACACAGGAACACACGATATTTGTTAACGAGGTTCAGCCGAAGCCTACATCCCCGGGGCTCTGATTATGGGCGCTCCTCCCCAACCAACATAGTACCTAGCCGCTACGAGTCCATGGCACGCCGCCATCATCTCCCTGCGTGTCTACGCTACATTGTAGTCGTCATGGTTACATTGTGGTGCCCCCTCTCTATTTAAGAGAGATGCCGGGTTACAGAGTTCGACTCTAACTCCACCCCCTAACACCTATTACAACTCCAAGTCCAACTGTAACCAAATAGGACTAGTCTATTCGACACCTATTCTAACAATTTGTTCTAGAAACACAATACAAATCTAGACGCTCATAACACACGCACACTCATCCGTTTATGAATGCACACCCTACTCATATGAGGACATCCGAAAGACTGGGTCAGTATATCTTGAGATTGACAAAGTCACCACGGACGCATCGCTGTCGACGGGTACATCGCCTACCATTGAAAGAATAATTAGCTGTAAATACGAACACTCGTGTCAAATTTATGATTTGAAAGCACATTTCATGTACATGCCTATCCAATGTTTTGGCTCTACCAAGCACATTGATACGAGAAGAGTAGGAGATGCATTCGATAGTGTAGCGGTAAGTGGTGTGTAGTTTCAACTCCGAGGTTCTATGTTTAATCCCCAACACGCTCACAATTTCTTTAAAAAATATTTGGAGGGATGTTCGCATCTTTAAAAAAAAGTCAGATTTTTCTGATTGTCACACACCGTCAGTGGCGGTACCACCCATTAGGCGGGGTTGGGCGGCCGGCCCAGCTACGGCCCGCGCCGCCCCAACCCTCCATATCCTTCTTGGGCCGCCTACCACCACATCCAATTCACAATTGGCCCATAAATAAGCAGCCCAAGTGTCCAATTTTAATCCTGCGTATGTGATGTTTTCCTGAATCAATTCCTCGACACTGCTCACCCCCGTGCCCTACTATAGTTAGGTGGCTAATGTTTTTCTCTCTCTCCCTTCTAAGCAAAATAATAATCATCTTATTCTGGGTATGCGATATCTTCTCATATATTTATTTTTTAAAAGATATCTATCAACCATGCTTTATGAATTGACTCATATTTGCAAATTGATATGTTTACTATTATCTTTTTATGTATGATGAATTATGTATGGCCGAAAAATTATTACTTTATTTTAATATCATTTTTGTTTTTGTTTGCCTTAATTTATTGATTATACTATATGCTTATATGATTACAACATAAATATGGTGTTTTTTGTGTTTAGTTGTTCTTATTGAGACGAGCATCTTTGCCCCATCTTTAATTTAATCCTGCGTCCGCTACTGCACACCGTCACCCACATTCTGCAAAAATGATTGTGTCCACGACCGGTTGTGATGCAGCACGGTCAGTTCGCCTATTCAACGATCTCCTCCGATTATCTAAATCAACATAAAAGAAATTCAAATTTTTGCATTTTGTTTATCAGTTTGTGATTTAATTCCGTTTTCGCCTAGAATCCCAAAGCTAGCTGTACCAGCTGATGGCCAAGTGTTATGATCACTCGGAGGTCTACAATCTTTTCAAAGCTCGTGATGAAAAGACCCAGGTCCTTTTTCTGTATGAACTTAGATGAAGAATTTGCCCATTTAATTTGGTTCATCGGTTTCGACGAATTTGTGATTCATCTGGGTGGTCTTTATCTTTCAGCTTCAGAGAAATAGGACGACGTCGATGACAGTGTCCAATCCCGGGATATACTGGAGGACGAATTGAACCCAATTAGACCTTTGAGAGGTGTTTATCTCCTTTTCAATCTTTGTTTGAGAGGTGTTTGTAATACAATAATACACAAAGCTTATGTGTATTCCTAAAAAATATGGCTGTGTATATCCTTCGTGGATATAGAGGCTGAATTAATAAAAATCAATTAATCTAAAAAAAATGGTCAACAGGAATTATTAATTTGAACTAACCCTTTGCCCTGTCTCTCCCTACCAAGAATAGAGAGCAAAATATTACACAACAAAAAAACAAAGTAATGTCACTTGATGGCCCACAAGTTCTTACAAGCTTCTTCACCACCAATAATTAAATCACACAAACACACAAAAAAAACCCAGAGCTTTTTCTTGCCTATTTCCTCGCCTCACACCTCTTCTCTAATTATACCATCTCATCCTCCATATATAACCCTCTCCTTCCTCAATCCACGCACGTTAGCAATAGGGTTCTTTTATTTTCCCAAAAAAAATCCAACCCTATTAAGTTTGTTTTTTTATTTAAACAATCAAGAAAAGAAAAAAAGAGAAACAAAGTTTCATGACAAATAGTATATAGTTATAGACAAAGAGAATAATATATAGGAAAGATATATATCCATGGATGACCAGAGGCTCCAGTGGAGGAAGCCCGGCTCCTTCCTCCTCGTCGCCGGCGTGTTCCTGGCGGCGGCGGCCGCCGTGTCGAACGCCGGCATCGGCGAGTTCGACGAGCATTGGGAGAAGCGCAGGGCGGCGGCGGAGGCGGCGGCGGAGGAGGTGTACAAACCGGACCCCTTCAATGTCACCAACGAGTTCAACCACGCTGTCATCAGGCATGCCATTCACACAATTTTCGTTCAAATTTTGTCGGAATTCGTATTATGTTTCAAGTTTTTGTTCGAATTTTGAACTAGCTTTGTTTCAAACTTCCGTTTGAAATCGAGGGATGGAATCGTAGATTTCCATTATTGTTGCATAACAAAAGCGCACGCGTTCAATAAAACTATTTTAATCCCTAGAGTAAATATCCTTTTGTCACCGTACTCTACATTGTCAACTTATTTTTAAGAATTTTCTACAGCCATTCGCATTGAATTTGATTGAAAAATGTGCATGCACGAGGGGATATTTAATTTCCTCGAGATATTAGAATCCATTACCCCCATGTGTTTGACGATGTAGATCGACGGAGCGCGGCGTTCTCCGGCGAGAGTTGAGCGGGAAGAACAGCAAGTACAAGGGGCCGTGCCTGGCGACGAACCCGATCGACCGGTGCTGGCGCTGCCGCAAGGACTGGGCCACCGACCGGAAGCGGCTCGCCCGGTGCGCCATGGGCTTCGGCCGCGGCGCCACCGGCGGCGTCCGCGGCAAGATCTACGTCGTCACCGACCCCGGCGACGGCGACGCCGCCAACCCGCGCTACGGCACGCTTCGGTGGGGTGCCATGCAGGCGGCACCGCTGTGGATCACCTTCGCCAAGTCCATGGTGATCCGCCTCACGCAGGAGCTCCTCGTCGCCAGCGACAAGACCATCGACGGCCGCGGCGCGCAGGTGCACATCGCGCGCGGCGGCGCCGGGATCACCGTCCAGTTCGCCCGCAACGTGATCATCACCAGCCTCCACGTCCACGACGTGAAGCACAGCGACGGCGGCGCGGTCCGCGACTCGCCGACGCACATCGGCCCCCGCACGCGTGCCGACGGCGACGGCATCTCGCTGTTCGCCGCCACCGATGTGTGGGTGGACCACGTCTCCATGTCCATGTGCGAGGACGGGCTCATCGACGTCGTGCAGGGCTCGACGGGGGTCACCATCTCCAACAGCCACTTCACCAACCACAACGACGTCATGCTGTTCGGCGCCAGCGACTCGTACCCGCAGGTAATTAAGGTTGCTAATAAATGGTCCAACTTTTAAAATTTGCGAAATTTGAGGGCTGAGTTCAAAATAGGGTGTGCTAAAATTTTATTTGTATTTGACCTAAAAATATATGAGAGCTTAGGTAAAGTTGTGAAAAGAAAAAAAAACCATGGATCTTGATCCATTACCACCCCTACCCGCAGGATAAGGTGATGCAGATCACCGTGGCGTTCAACCACTTCGGCCGTGGGCTCGTGCAGCGGATGCCGCGATGCCGGTGGGGGTTCTTCCACGTCGTCAACAACGACTACACGCACTGGCTCATGTACGCCATTGGCGGCGGCATGAGCCCTACCATCCTCAGCCAGGGCAACCGATACATCGCCCCTCCCAACATCGCCGCCAAACTGGTACTATTAGCTCCTTTCGTTTTAGATTACTTATCATTCTAGCTAGCATTGAAATTCCTTATCAAAATAGTAATAACCGTTTTCCGGAATGCAAAATATTTTAGAGAGTACTTTCCATCTCTAACCTTTATCAATACAACCGTGCACAACGGTTTATAAATAAGCTTTGGGAAACGATTAGGATGTAATTAATGAGGTAACGATGTAATTTTCCACTTGTTTATGGGAAATTTGCTAGAATAACAAATAATCTGAAACAGAGGAAGTAACACCTACTAATCTTGTGTTTCGTAGATCGTGTTGATGCGCGAAAAATCAATACCATCGTACTCTAAATACCATGTCGATAAAAAAAAATCATCGACTATATTTTAGAGATCATGTCATTGTCTAAAACAGTCGATGCTGTGATGGAGCAGATCACGAGGCACTATGCGCCGGAGTGGGAGTGGAAGAACTGGGCGTGGCGCTCGGACGGAGACCTGTTCATGAACGGCGCCTACTTCCAGGCGTCCAACGGCGCCATCAACAGGAAGGTGAAGGGCTCCGACATGGTTAAGCCCAAGCCAGGCTCCTACGTCAGGAGGCTCACACGCTTCGCCGGCGCGCTCTCCTGCCGGCCCGGCGAGCCGTGCTGATCCGCCGGCGAGATGACGTCACGTAGGCATGCAGCATGAGCGACCACGGAGATCATCATCAAGAAAAATATAATGGGGAAAGAAAATTAAGCATTTGGACGACATAGAAGGGTGACAAATGGAAGGGTAGCCAGGTTAAATTTCCTGTCCATTTTGTCTTGAAATTGAGTGAATTTTGGCATGTTCGTATCTGCGTATTTTCAAGAGGGGCCAGGGATTATCCACAACATGTACTATCTCTATGTATAATGTAATACAGCATGGATGTAACGATTGCTCTTTGCGATCACCAATGACCAAAAAAAATGTAAAATATTGTTAATGTTCGGTGTGTGAAGGGGGGTGCTACAGAAATGTTTCAGGACTCAAGAGAGTTAAGGAGTCGACCCCAAAAAAAAAGTAGAACAAAACTCTCCCTGTTGAGTTCTTGGTACATGAGTGCATCGAGAGCAAGGTTGAATGCTTCATTTCTGATTCGATCACTTCATCTTTGTCAGAAACCTTCCTTCAATGCATGAACTCTACTTCTGAAAGAGGGTGGCAACTTATTGATTGCTGTGTCAATTTCCTGAAAAGGATGTGGTGAAACGTTTATGATGAGCAAAACTTGAAGACAATAACAAATTTACTTGTAAAGAATGAAATACAAACATGTCTCCTTTTAAGAGAAAAGGAGGATATGCTGCAAGAAAAGTGGCACATTTTGCCTGCTCATAGTGATGGCATTAAAAATTAACAATATTGGTGAAACTTGCTTCAAACAAAAAATAAATCCACAGAGTTGAAACAAAGCATACATATTACTAATTGAATCAGGATAAAATGATATAAGTTAAATTGGATTACAACAGAGATAGCTCACCTCTGCGGTATAACGAGCAGAAAAGTGGATTAGCAGAATAGCTTTGTTTTCAAGTTTGTCACACTGATTCAGTATCTGCATACATAAAAAAATAAGGGCAAAATTAGCAGTGCTAGGTGAAATGTTGTTCTTCCACAGAAATATGAAACAAGCAAAATTTGGGAATAACCTCAAACAGATGGGTGTGCCCATATTCTCTTGCATGCTCAATTGTAACAGAGTCATCAACAAAAGTACTCTGCAATTTCCAGAGCACAGTTCACTAAGTTAAATTTGGAGATAATTAAATTTTCTTCAGGAGAAGAAGGACAATAAATATTCAGTATGGAAACTGAAACATGCTTCAGGCAACATAGTTCCCACTAATTGCTGCCAATTGGTTCCACAAAAAAATGGTACTCAGTTATCAGTTAATATGGATTTGGAATCAATCTCTCCTGAAAAGCGAAGGCTGTTGCTTTTCCTTCTGTTGATAAAATTAATCTTGGTAATATACAGATATACGTGCTTGAATAAACAGTTTCCATCCTTTTTTTCACTCAGGCTGAATAGTAACAATGACAATTGACAACAAATTAACCATATAGACGATAAGAAGCAATACCTCCACTACAAGAATTTTCGCCTTTAAAACATCCGCATTATCAGGATCAAGAATGAAATCTGCCATCGTATCTCCGGTAAAAGCAATCTCAGGCACTGTCAATGTATTCGTAATCTGAAAAACAGAACCACGCACAGCATCAACAACATCACTAAATTGTGAATTGTGATCCATTTCATCCAGACATCCACAATATCAAAAAAAAAAAAAAAACTACAGACCTCCACACCTGACAGCTTCAGCCGCTTGATCTCGCTCCCAGGGAGGCCAAGATACTCTGGCTTGAGCTTTTGCTTCACCGTGTATATCACATACCCCTACAATCACATCACATCTCAACCAAATTCACCACACATTTCCGACCAAATCAATCAATCAATCAATCAAGAACAATTCATCCAGAACTACCAAGAACTGATGAACCCTTCACCTGGCTGGGAATGGCGTGGTAGGTCTTGAAGGCCTTCACCTTGAGGTCCCTCCTGAGCTCGTGCTCCTGACCAATCTCGAGGGGGACGAGGTTGTGGCTGAGCTCGGACTGGTCCATGGAGCGGTGGAGCTCGAAGAGGCGCTCCACGGGGTCCCTGAGGCAGGCCGGGATGAAGATGGTGGGCGGGCGCTGCCGGTAGAGGCCCCGGGTGGCGACGTACATGGGGAGGCCGCCGATGTGGTCGAGGTGGGCGTGGGAGATGAAGAGGAACTCCTGCGAGACGGCACGCTGCGGGCACCGGCCGATGTCGAAGGCGGCGCTCAGCGTCGGGAAGATGACGCAGGTCTCCTGCCCGCCGATGGAGATGCCCTCCACGGGGTAGCCCTCGACGGTGAGCGGCGGCGCCTTCGCCTTCGGCCGACCCGGTGGCGGCGCGGTGGTGGAGGTCGCCGCCGGCGATGACTTGCCGCTGTTCGCCATGGCGCCGCCGCCGCCGCCGCCGTGGTGGGGGGGTTGGTCCGGCACGGCCCGTTTTGGCACGAAGCACGATGGGCCGGGCCGGGCACGGCCCAAGTCAATGTCTACTCAGTCGACTACTGCTAGGCGTTGGATTGATATCCAACGGCCCAGGATGCTTCTTCAACATCTAGCCTGTAAGAGGTTGGAAGGGTGAACACATGTGGGAGCTTTTGGTTCCTTACCACATTACCTGTTTTTCGCGAACACGCAAAAGGATTGCACGTCAATATATTAGCTTACGACATTACCGGTTATGCGTGTGTATTGGAATAACATCAACATCAAGAAGGGCTCCTCCTCGGCACCGGCGAGCAGCTTGCTGTCGGTGCAAGAGGTTGCATCGGCATTGGAGGTAGAGATTCCTCGGTCGAACAGTTTGCTGTGCCCATTGGGAAATGGCAGCTTTTGCTCCATCAAAATCAGGCAGTGTTCGTCGTCTTCGTCGCGTCGAAGCCACAAATGCAAGATTATCTTGACACCCTATCAGATTCATAGGGTTAAGTATTCGCAGCAAGAAATTGCAGTGCAGGTGAAGTAGCAGCTGGAACAGACATACCCGATTGAAGGGGCAATCAATCTCGGTTTGGCTCTACACTTCTTGATGTCTTTGTGTGAACGTTCTCTAAAACACATTGAGAAAAAAAACAAATTGAAGAAAGCTAGCAGAATGTCAGATTACTACACCCCAATTTTGAGTCCAATTGACCGTCGAATGATAGATGTATGGAATGTGTGGACGTACGATGCCCTTCCTCTCGAATGATAGATGTATGGAATGTGTGGACGTACGATGCCCTTCCTCGCGGCCTTGGGAGGGTACTGATCTCATCGGTTATCATATATTGTCTAATAAGCCTAAACTGCTTGCCTTGTTAAGAAATAAAAATTAATTTACAGGCAAAACTTTTATATATATGTTTTTAAAAGTCGATGTTGATAAAAACTATATTAAAAATATCTTAAAATCAACTTCAAAATTAAGTTTGAAAATTCAAATTTTGGTTTTGGGCCTTTTGGCTTTGATTTATTAGCGCAACTGATGAACAGGGTTTCAAATTTCATTTCAAAATTTCGAATCCCTCACCGGCAAACTCACATCTCGCCTAAAATTTTTGGTTTTTTTGTAATTTTTATGAATTTGGTCAAATTTTATTTAAATTCATTCAAAATCAGTTAAAATTTCAAATAATTTCAGCAAAACAATTCAAAATTTCGATAATTTCGGTCCCCCAGGAAAAAAAAAAACCAATTTCGAAATTGAAAACCCTACGATGAAACCTTTCCATACGAGCGACCTTATCATCTCCCAGCCTTGATCTCTTGTTCCTTCCCGAATCTCTGCTACGCTAGCCTCACCTTCTCTCTAATTCCTCCTCCGGTGACTCGTTGCTGGAGAAGGGTTGGGACCTTAGCTCCCCGTAAGTCCGTAACACAGTTGTAGTGCATGTTCTCATGCATGCTCGCTTGTTTTTTTTTTTTCCTCTTTTTTGTTCTTGAAGTGGTCATCATGCATCACCCAGGTTGCATGCTGCTCTTAGCCATTGGATGGGATGCTTCCAAATTTGTGTAAATAAAGGTTGCGCTGGCCTTCATCGATTTCTCCTTCTTGCTTTCCAGCGGCGTTTTTTCACAAGGTAGTCGCTAGAGTTTTCAAGCTTTGTTATGGTGATCTCAGCCTACCATTCACGGAGAAATCATTCAAGTTTGCCCCTTGGTTTATTATGCTGCTCGCCATGCTTAATTCTACTGCTGCCGTCGCCGATGAATTGTATACGTAGATATATATGGATGCGACCTCTAGTTAATCTTTGCAATATTTTTGCATTGATTTTCTTCGTAAAAAGTGCCGGTGGAAAACTCATGTCGTGTAGCTGAAGCTTTCCGTTGTAATATTTGCCAACGCTTGAACCTCCTGTGTCCTGTGTGACAGTGTGAGGCCCGGTTTTGGGATTGTGCAAAAGGCTTTCTCTCATGTAGCTCACCTACTCCATCCGTTCAATAAAAAAACCAACCTAGTACTGAATGTGACACATTCTAGTACTATGAATCTGGATATACCTCTGTCCAGATTTATTATACTAAAAAAATATGTCACATCCAGTTCTAGATTTATTTTTTTCGGGACGAAGGGAATAGCTTGAGTTTCCATAGCCACCAGCGTTGAGCACCATTTAGCTATCGACGTTGAAGACAAACGCAGAATTGACTCGTTTTTAAATTTTTTCTCTTCTCTCTAGCTAGTCCTTTTCTCTGCAAATTATTGAGTAAAAATATATACTGCCCATTCTGAAAAGAGGCTTATTTTTAAATTATTGAGTAGTTGTGTATCCCCGTTATATTGTAATTTAAGCAGGGCAATCACTCATGTATAGTATGTTTCTAAACCTATCTGCATAAATAATTATGAGCTTTCGTTTCTTAAAAAATAAACTTATACAGGGAAGAGAATTAATCAACATATCTAACAGAGATTGCCATTTTACCATATGCGCACTTGTTGCTCTCTGCAGATTTCTCCCTTTGTAGCTAAGTGCGCCTGCGCATGCGACCGTCCGTGCCAAATTTTTCTCCGTGCATAGAACGA
Organism: Oryza glumipatula; assembly: GCA_000576495.2. Taxonomy (NCBI): domain Eukaryota; kingdom Viridiplantae; phylum Streptophyta; class Magnoliopsida; order Poales; family Poaceae; genus Oryza; species Oryza glumipatula. The sequence continues at coordinate 6,264,423 of CM002516.2, read as the reverse complement.
AGACTAGACCGTTGACTGTCAGTCTTTGCTCCATTGACTCCTTGCTATATGCGCTTGGCTTTGCTGCGACACACTGAAGTAGTCCTCTCCTCCCACTCTGTGTTTAGTTCACACCAAAATTGAAAGTTTGGTTGAAATTGAAACGATGTGATGGAAAAGTTAAAAGTTTGTGTGTGTGGGAAAGTTTTGATGTGATGGAAAAGTTGTAAGTTTGAAGAATAACTTTGAAACTAAACACGGCGTAATAAATTCCATACAGCGCAAAGCTACTAGTAGTCTAGCACAGAAGCAATTTTTACATACGGTCAGAAGACATTCTCGCAAGTTGGCGCTATAGCTTTGTCGCGTGCTCCTATATGTTTGTGAAAATCAGAATTTTTCCAAGCGAACCGCGTGCAAAAATAGAATTTTTGCATATGGAGCGTTAAGCTGTCTGTATGCAAAATCAAACTTTGAAAAAATAATAAAAATTCCAAAAAAAAAATCAAACTCCCAAGACTATATCTCCCGGAACCCTAGCTACCATTCCCATCCCTCTTGAGCTTACCGCCCGATGTCGCTGTCACTTCTCCCGGGGCCAAGGACGGAGCCACCAGATCCACTGTCCTCGAGCTCACTGCCGCCCACCGTTATCGTCATCCAAGGCTCGTTCACCCCTCCCTGAGTTGAGGACGACGCCGCCAGATTTGGTGTCCTCAAGTTCACCGCTGCCGCCGCCGCCCGTGTTGCCCCCACCTGCTTTCCATACCAAGACCGAGGAGGCCGGACGGGAGGGGGAGGAAGGGAGAGAGCAGAGGGGGAAGTGGGAGAGAGGAGGAGGTGCCGAGCGTTGTCGTTGCTGCTCCCATCGCCAGCGTGCCGACGCCGACCAGTAGGAGGGGAGAGGAGATGGGGGAGAGAGGGAGTGGATGAGAGGATGTGTGGAGGAGTGGGGGAACTTTGACTTTAACGCTTAGGGCGGAGAGAAAATCGAGGAGACATGATTTTCTCACGTGGCTGACAATCCATTTACTGTAAAAATATATTTTCTCGTACAAGCCTCTTAACATGCCCGCCTATAAAGAAACATATTTTCACAAGTGGCCATGTTAAGAGACCCGCTTGTAAAAAAAAAATTTAATCCGTTTATATGAGGATTAATTTTCTAGCTTTTAGTCCATTTGTAAACGAGAAATGTTATTAGCATATGATTAATAAACTACTATTAATTATTGTAAACTTAAAAAATACGCTTTTCTTGATTTTTTTTAAAAACTTATATATGTATATGCAATATATGTTTTTTTTTAGAAAAATACAATTTAGTAGTTTGAAACGAGAGAGTTGCAAAAGCTAAACAAGCTTCTGGACTTAGCCTAACACACTACATGTGGAGAATATGTGTTCCAGGTAACTACAGGGCCGGTATATCCGATTGCTATAGGAGGTGGGCCGTGACAATGATATTTGTAGTAGTATGCTATCTTAGTTGTTAGAGTTTCCTTGTCGATTAAGGTAGGATTCTAGATTTTGCCTAAGTTATCTTTTGTAATACTAAAGAAAGCCTAAGTCAAGTTTCTTGTACCCTACCACTTGACCTATATAAAAAGGTAGACTCCTCCAAGGGCAAATACCACAACTCGGTCATCAGATCAACATAATACACTCGGATGATATATATAATCCCTAAAAAGAGTAGGTTGCCTCTCGCCAAGAGGGTCTGAACTTGTCACCTAAATATTTTATCTCTACAACTATTTACTTTATGACTCGTACACTACTCTCTTTAGTATTACTGATAGGGATATCACATCGACAGTACAACAGACTATAGTCACGCACGGCCCCTCCACTTTCACCGTGGGATGGGAGGGGATGCACTGCACAAGTGCACAATGCACCAACATGGAGCATCATGGAGGGGCCGTATGAGTCGCAGTACCACCATATTTGGAATTCCATCGCCTCTCACTCTGCAGACTGATGAGACTAACGTGGGGCTTGCAGACGCACTAATCATAATGCAATTAGCAGCCATGGATGCCATGATGCACGGCCACAACCTCTGGCGATAAACCTTAGAAAGATTGGGTCTAATATTTAATTTAAGGTTGTGTATTTAAAATGTGAAGGGACATCGAAAAAGAATATGGATCGAATGGATAAAAGAAATTGACGGCCAAAAATATATAACTCAATATTTGACAAGTATAATATCATAATACTGATATTATAATAATATTACATACGTACGTATTATATTATGTGTGGATACAATCTTTTTCTTGATCATTCACATATATAAATACAAACTTATTTTTTATCAATAATCTTAGGTACTCCTTGAATTGTGCTTAGGCCCGCCCCGTTAAACACGCAATTGTTATGGTGGTCTTAATTACATCTCGCCCTCTATAAATAGTGCGATACCAAAGCAGCGAATGGGTAAGCTAACAAACGATCGAAGTATTCGAGTAGCAAATTAAAGCGTACTAGCTAGCTAGCTTGCGATTAACGTACTGGTCCTCGATCCGTCAGTGATGGCACGGCTGCGACTGCTGGCAGTTGTTGAGCTCGTCATGCTGCTCTGGCTGGCGGCGACGAACGGCTACTTGTGCCAGCAGAGCTACTTGCCGTCGATTCCCCCGCCGCCGCCGCCGATCGTCCCTCCTCGTGAGTATCAATTCTCCCGGAGTTTAATTAAGTAAACTTTGGATGGTAATACGTCTAGCACCCTGAATCTTGAAACCACAACCCTTAAACTTTACAATACCGTTTATATAACCCCTAAGATGGTTTTGCAATAGTGGTTTTTAGCTAATTTGTATATAAGTTGGATGAGTTTGATCACATATCATACACTTTGGACATATATATAAAAATTTTGACTTAAATGTTTCTTTTTGGTCCTTATTAACTCCCACTTGTAAACAAATACCAACATAATAATAGCATGATATCACTGTATAAGAATAAATTGATAACTTATAACTGATAATATGCAAATATGTTATATTAGTTATTCAAATTGTTCGTTTAAGCTTTCAAAATATACAAATTCATCATTCAAAACCACATTAGGGGGTAATATGGATGGTATAACAAATTTGAAGGGGTCATATATCCGATTTTAAAGTTTAGGGTACTAGATGGACTTCGTTCTAAAGTTTAGGGTGGTATTTGGACTTTTTTCTTTAATTAATTACCTGTTGTTTTCTTCTTAAAATGGGATATTTTCTTCTTTATATAAACCGTTGGCGAAGATTTGACCGTTTGAAAAAATTAATTACGTGCTGCGTACATGCACAGTCACTTTTCACATAAATATATGACGTCGTTGATTTTATCGCTAGTTAATACAAAATCGAGAGTACTCTCGATTTAGATTTAGCACATACTTATACCAGTATATATTGCTATTATTATATAAAGCGTTCTTTTGGAACAACATTATACCATTGCCTAGTCCTCTTTTTCGAGAAACACTCAGGGGTCTTCTGGCTAGCTCCACAAGTTGGTGGGCTAGCGACCTGGGTTCGAAGCCCTCACCCCTTCTTATTATTTGATATTAGGTCATTCCCTAATATTCGCGTCTCGACCTGAGTTCGAAGCCTCACCCCTTCTTATTATTTGATATTAGGTCCTCCCCTAATATTCTTCAAAGATGGCCATCTTTGCATGTGGCCAGGGCACCCGCATGCGAAAATTTGATTTTCGCATACGGGTGGTTAAGCCGATCGCATGCAAAGAGAAAAAAATCGCCAAAAAAATAAAATTCCAAAAAAAAATAAAAAAAAGAAACTCTAGCCGCCACCCGAGCTCGCCGGCCGCTCCCGCCGCCGCCCGTCCCCGCTCTCGCCGCCGCCAGCCCCCGTTCCCGCTCCCACCACCGCCCGTCCCCGCTCTCGCTGCCGCCACCCGCCCCCGCTCCCGCCGCGGCCCACCCCGCTCCCACCGAAGGCCGCTCCCGCCTCCCGAGGTCGCTGCGGCACTCTTCGCCCAAGGCCACCGCCGGATTCGGGCGAGACGAGGCCCACCGCCTCCAGATCCGAGCGGGACAAGGACCGATGCGGCCGGATCTGGCCCGTCGCCTCCTAGTTGCTGTTGGCGGCGGTGGCGAGGAGGAGAGGGCGGTGGCTCCGCCACTCGAGGTCACTGCCCGAGGTCGCCGAGGTCGCCGCCGCCGCTAGCTCCGCCCCCCGCCGCCACTAGCTCAGGGCCAAGCCGCCCCAGCCACCGCCGCCCGAGGAGTGGAGAGGAGAGAAAGAGAGTTGGAAAGAAAGAGAGAGTGAGGGGAGAGGATACAAAGAGAGAGAGGGAGAGTGGAGGTAAAAATGTCTGGATAGGGAAGGGGAGATGAAAAAATTTGAAGGATGAGGAGGGAAAAACAATTAATTTTAAAATATCAAAACTTCGAATCAAAATTTATCATATTAAATAAACTCATACGAAAAAGTTATCTAAAACAAAGTTGTACAACTTGTGGAGATCTACCAATTTTATTTTGGTCATTTCTCCATCCGAGTTTGATTGAGCTATATAAAATTTGGATTTTAAAATATAAGAAATTCAAATAATATTTTAAAGCAATAAATGATTTCAAATGGAAAAGTTGTGAACAACAAAGTTGTATAACTTATTAAGATATACAACTTTTGTTTTGGTTATTTTTCTATATGATTTTGTTTGAACTGTTTGAATTTGAATTTCAAATTATGACAACTTCAAACAATATTTTTAAATACTAAATGATTTCATTTGAAAAAGTCATCAATAACAAAGTTGTATAACTCATCAAGATCTATAACTTTTATTTTTATTTTGATCATTTCTTTATCTGACAAAGTTATTTATAAGATTGTTCACAAAATGTACATATCTTATAAATGTACATATCTTATAAACTATATAAGAGATATGTACATTTTGTGAACAATCTTATAAATAACTTTGTCGGATAAAGAAATGACCAAAATAGAAGTTATAGATTTTAATGAGTTATACAACTTTGTTGTTGATGACTTTTTCAGCTGAAATCAATTACTGCTTCAAAATATTATTTGAAGTTTTGAAATTCAAAATTTTAATTGATAAAACAAAGTCACAAGAAAAAATGGCCAAAATAATAGCAGTAAGAACACAATAACATGATAGAGCATGATTTTAGAAATATTTAGAAAAAAGAATCATCTAATTTGGAATTCATATAACTGAGATACACTAATTTTAAATTTTTCAAATTTTATTTTTGCATACGGCTCCTTAAATGGCCCGTATGGAAAAATCGATTTTTCCATGCGGGCGCTTAAGTGAGCCGCATGCAAAAATGAGCCACTTAAGGGGCCACATGCAAAAATGATCATTGATTTTTGCAGGTGTCACTAGTTATGGTCCGTTTAAAAAAATCAAGAGGTCTCGTTCAGAAAATTCACTTTTTATTGGGGCTACGCCTTAATTAATTGGTTCCCCGTTAACTGTTGCGTGCAGCTTCACCCCGGCGACCGATCATTCCGCGACCGATCTGTCGCCGGCCGTTCTTCTGCCCGCCGCGGCGCCCGATCTGCCCGCCGGAAGGTTGCTCCGGCAAGGGCCAACCTTAACAGAATCATCGACGTCGTACGTCGTTCGCCCTACGTCTCCAGTCAACAAATTTCCATGCAGACAAGTTAGGGCTCTGCTATATGGATTATCGATGGATAATAATAAACCAAGTCCCAAGCTTAATACATACTAGTATATATGTATTTCAGACGCTGAATATTTGAGTTGTAATTGAATAAGGGTGATGCAAAGATTGAAGAAGCATCAATGTAATAATCCATGTGTTATGTACTAATCCCTACATTTCACAATGTAAAACTTTCTAGTATTGTTCACATTTATATAGATGCTAATGAATCTATATATATAATAATGTCTAGATTCATTAGCATCTATATGAATGTGTGCAATGTTAGAAAGTCTTACATTGTGAAACGGATGAAGTAATTGGAAATTCCACATCACCAACTATCAAGCTTAAATTATTGTCTTTTTAGACATTACAAATTGTTTCCTTCAAGTTTATTTTAAAGCATTTTCTAAACTTTCCGCTGCAACCCTCAAGGTAACCACTAGTGGTTTTGATGATGTAGCCTGACGTGGCAATTGGATTTATTGCTGAAGACGTATATTAATGATTAAGACTGGTTAATGACCTATAAAGATTCTAAACAGAAATATTTCACATGGGAAAAAAATTCATGTATGTTCTATTTGTTTTTCCAATTTTAAGTAACATTTGAGTTGAGTTACTAACTTTTGAATTGAAATACATAGAAAATGGTTGGAATTGACTTTTGTTTCTGAAAATATAGAGTAAGTAGTGGCCCTGGTGAGACGAAAACACAATACGGAGACAGCTATTAAAGAAAATTGTCTCAAAAATTGTGGACATGGGCGGACGTCCTAAGACACCGCCTATGCTAATAAATTGATTTTCACCATTTCTGTTTTTATTACCAAGAGTTTACGTTTACCACCTAAATTGGTCGGTAAAAAAAATAAAAATGGTTGCCAAAAAATCCCGTTTTAAAAATGGTTGTCATGATTATTAATTTATTTTATATTATATTATTAATAATTATAAAATTAGTATCACATAAAAGTATTTTAAAATACAAATATGGTAATGTATAATATTTATAATAGATATTTTTAGTGTAATTATTAATCAAAAGTAACCGAGTTTGATTTTTCTAAAAATAAGGACGTCGTATGATTTTTCTAAAAATAAGGACGTCGTATAATTTATAAGGATGGAAGGTGTACCTTCGTTCTTAAATATATTAGATCTATGTGAACGTCGTTTATTTCATTGCGACATGTTTTGTTATAAAGATAATACACATGACTGATGTTATTTTAATATATGTATTCAATTTTTAATAACTGGAAACAGTCAAACGAAACGTCCAGTTCAAATTAAAGACAACACCATTGTAAATTTAAAAACAAAGAAATACTCCTCTCTCCATTTATACATATAACGTTGATTAGTTCAATATTTAAATAGAGGGAGTATTTGTTAGCACCTAGCTAGCTTAACTGTCAACACCACACCTGAATCTTAATTTGGGCGATGAATATAGTACATGTGACGATTGACGCAATTTGTTTTCCCTTTTTAATTTTGCAGCTCCAGCATCCACACAAGGCCGGAACTACTACCGGCAGCCGGTCTGCCCGCCGGATTGCACCGGCCCGCGACGTCAGCCTTTATTTGTTTTGGACTATCAACGTGTACTAAATTTTTTGCCTACAAAATGTTATTACTGATTAAAAAAAAGTTGGGCTAAAATTTTGTAGGTTTTGAGCTAAAATTATCTAAGAGATGAGTCGTTTTACAAAAGGATATCTTCGTATCAGACACATCCATATTCATATTCATATAATACTAGGTTACCATAAATTTTTATATTTTAGAATGGATGGTATAACATGGAAAGAAATTTGAACATGAGAGAATATTATTATTTTGAGACGAATGGAGTACTCGTACCGTGTCCTCTTTTTCTACGTGCCAAGATGAAGATTGCTCAACCTAATTGAGAATTTTCAAATTAGACTGATATGAATGTGACATATCTCATCATAGTATAACAAATTCGGATATAGAGTCAACCTCGTACTAAAATGTAATACATCATTCATTGTACGAGGATGTGTTACATCCTAATAAAATGTTGACTTATTTTGGAACGGAGATATATTAGAGGTATTATCACTAGTGATTTTTTTTAAAAGAATAAATGATCACTTCTATCTAGCTAGCATGGCAGAGAGGATAAACTTTGGCATGCGTGTACACTTGATGAGAGTTAATAATTACTTTCTTTGTAGAAAAAAATTACAGTAATTCTGAAAATGAATAGGACTTAGCGTATGTCCAAATTAATCTTCAGGATTAGGTTTTACGTGAAACGGAGGGAGTAATTAAGCTGCTGTCGTCAAATCCTGAACAGCCGGGCCGCTATTTTAGTACAGTAGCTAGTAGACACAAGACACTCCAAAATCTTGTTTCTTCTCTCATTGTGATATCAGATGGCGCGGCTGCGGCGACTCCGTTTACTCGCCATCGTTCAGCTCGCCGTGGCGATCTGGCTGGCGGCCACGAGTTGCTACCAGTGCAAGCTCGACGCCGTCCCGCCGCCGCCGCCGACCGAGCTGGTGGACGGCGGCCGTACGCCGGCGACTCCTCCTCGTGAGTACCTTTCTCTTCTTCTCCGGCCCCGGTCCGGCCGGATCCTCCTTCACCGGTGCACGCACAAATTAATACTAGCTCTGTTTAAGGTTATAAAACTTTCTAGTATTATCTATATTTATATACAGTAGATGTTAATGAATCTAGACACACATATATATCTACATTCTTTAATATATATATATAAATGTGGATAATGCTAAAAAAATCTTATAATATGAAACGGAGGAAGTAATTAACATCATGGACATGTGACGAACGAGATCTGTTCTCCCCTTTTGCTTGCACAGCTCCAAAGGCAAATCGCCCTCCGCCGCCGTCGCCGCCGGAGGGTTGCTCCGGCCAGCAACCGGGCCTACAGCCTTAGTTTACATATATGTGTCGTCGTATCGAGCAACAAGGATTGAGAAAATTAAGTATGGAGTACCAATTTAACGTACTGTACAACTATACGTGTGTGATCTGAATAAACTTGGTGCATCACATGCACACATCAACAATTTGCATCAGCTTTAATTTATAGTCAATAAAAAATTATGCACAATGCTACTTGGTGTTAGGTTCTTGGAGTATATTTTAGGTACATTATTTTGTTGTCCTGTTTCATTCAGCCCGTGCTGACTTTTCTTTTTTACGTCAAGTCACCAAATTTCTCGATCTTGGGCGCAGTTAATCAGCCTGCTGTCCCTGGTCTGTCCCTGCAGGTGAGACGGGAGGATCACGTCCGCCGTCCCCGGGATCTGAAAAACAACTCTGTCAACCAAATTAATATGGTCGGGCCACCCAAGCAATATCAGTACTATCAAGGAGTTGATTTGCAGACAGTACTAAAGAAAACTAAATAACTAAACAACTGTCAGAGAAAAATCAAAGGTGCCGATTTTGGAACCGCACATTTAAGGTCTTAAGAATAATAAAAAAAGCGAGTCGATGCAACCAAGAATCTATTATATACTAAAAGTCCATGAAACTTCCTATAAACGCTCTCAAATCGTCATGTGGCACTCTACAAACGCTCCTACACCGCCACGTGACGCTATAATAAATTAGAAAAAAATCATAGAAATTCTAAAAAAAACAAAACATCTAACCCTTGATTTTCACTTAAAGCGGTGGACCGTTATTTTAGACCGTTAGATTATTAGATCTGTAAATAAAATAGTCTCTCACTCCTAATATCGCGTTCACGTACGAGATAAAATCTTTACGTACGATTCATCCAAACAAAAAAGCCAAAGATATGCATACATATACAATCTAAATAAAGAACAAAATACACAAAAAATTACATATATATGATTGAAAAAAGACACACAGCCAAGATTAATTATAAAACCACAAACCTGAACGACCAGCCAAGATTAATTCCTCTCTCTTTTCTCTGTAAGTTGTCGAGATCTCAAACATAATAAAATCTAAACAACATTTGATTTGTATCTTCAGTTGAATATGTATGGTTATACGTCAGAGTGTCGTCCTCATGGAGGGCTACATGCATGCGTGGATCAGCATGTGTTAATTTTTGAAAAATATATGTTGATTTTATGATCAATTTAATTCTTTATATTCTTGACAATTAAATAAATGATTTAAATCCATATTGATTGTTTTATCTATCTTTCTATCTTCTATTATAAACTGAAAGTCCATAAAACTTCATACCAATGCTACTAAGCCGCCATGTGGGAGTTCTACAAACCCTCCTAATTCCTAAACCACCACATGACACTTTAATAAACAACTGAACCCACTATTTTTAACTACTATTAGAATTTTTATTCCACTTCCCTCTCCTATCCCCCATCGGCCTATATCCAGGCACGTACATACGTTCGTAACAAAAAATACGTACCCACTATTTGCCAAAGAAAAACAAAAAAAAAATCACCTACGAAGCGATCAATCCTTACCGCCTTATTTTCTTCAGTTATTCACTATTTAAAACTTTATAAAACATAGGATGTATCTTATCTATAAAAAATATAACATCGATATTACCTATATTTTAACTAAAAAAATTGCCACATGGAACCATAGTCTTGATAATTACTTCATTTGTGTTTCCATAACCGACAACTAAAATAAGCTCCTAAGTCGCTAAGTAATACTCCAATAAATTAGAGAAATTCATAGAAATTACGAAGAAAAAACAAAAAACCATCGATTTCCACTTAAATATGGACTAATTATTTTATGCCGTTAGATTTATTTTTGCAATATAAAAATGGAAAAGGCCCACTTTCCACCCCTTCACATCATGTATGTATGAACGTGAGGTACATACGTACGTATCTCTCCTCTCCTCTCACCCCTCTCTTCTTTTTTAACTACCGACATCATATAAATATAAAATCAATAGTTAGATAGCTTGATGATCATAATTGATAGTCCGTTAAACTTCCTATGAACACTCCTAAGAAAATAGAGAAATTCGACCATCGATTTTTATTTAAATCAGTGAACTCATTATTTTAGATCTTTAGATCTATCAAAAAAAAAAATCTCCCCCCGTCGACGCCTTTATGAGGCGTTCTCACGCATGTACCTAACCTACTCTCTCTCCGTTCCTTTCTCTTTTTTTTTATTTCCATGATAATTAAAATTATTATTTTTCTTATGGGCCTACAAAATCCAATGATAGACATCAACCTCTACTAGATCTATCAAGCTCTTCCTCTATTCTCTCTTTATAATATGTTAAACATCACACAAACATTTCTAAATAACTACAAAACACTCTTAAGTTAGAGAAAATCCAAAAAAAAAAAACATCCGAACCTCTATCTGTGCCCCTATGTGACATCATGACAAAGAATGATTAGTTGTACCAACGTATGATAAATTATTTTGTTAATTACAAGAAAAAAATTAAATGTGATAACTTTATATCTACAGTGCAAATATGTTCTACGAACACATATGTACATTGTTCATTATTATTGTAAATTTCACAAAGGGGGAGGTGATATAGTTGCACAAATGCGCGACTTTATATAAAAGTCGATTAAACTTCCTACAAACGTTTTTAAACCATTACGTGGTATCCTACATACGCTACTGAACCATCACATGACGCTCTAATAAATTAAAAAATCATATAAATTATGATAAAAAGCAAAACATCTCATCTGATTTTCACTTAAATTGATGACCCGTTATTTTAGGCTATTGGATTTATCTCATCGAAAAAGAACAACCAGGGCCTCCACCGTTATTAGATTGATCTAATTAACCAGAGCCTCAAGCGGTCAAGCCCACGTCACCTCCTCCATGCATGCGATGCATGGTGGAAAGAAATCCTACACTCAAGCGGTCAAGCCCACGTCACCTCCCCCATGCATGCGATGCATGGTGGAAAGAAATTCTACAGTACCTCAGACAGTTGCAGGAGATCGTTGTCACCGTGTCAAGTTTCTCTGATGAGCTACACTTATATTGTATACAAGACAACTTCAACTTTATGAAGAGGATCTAATTTGCACGGTTTTAATAAATTTTAGTTTACAATTTATACGCCAGCGATGATTACTAGCATTTAGAGAAACACCACACGAATTCATCATAAACATTCCTAATCAAATTTCTAACACATATGCGTAGGCTACCTTCCTAGGTCGTTTCTTTAAAATACTGTATGGTCTCACATATTTTATAGAAGCGCTATATAAGATATGTATATTTGATCAATTAAAAAGAGGGCTAGTAGGATGGCAAAAGAATAAATTTACGAGCAATAAAAGTTTCTCGAGACTTCTTAAGAAAAAAAAAGTAAACAATGAAAATTCAATTAAAAAATAAAATACCTTACTTTAATTTCAAATTATTTTGTTAGAACTATTTCCAAAACAAAATAATATGCATGTCCGCGCATTCGCGCGGGCTACCTTTCTAGTTTCATAAAAAAACTGAATCACAAAATCACAAATTCAACGACAACAAATCAAATCATCCCAGAACATTCCTCACAAAACTAAATCCACGGAGGGGTGGCAGTGGCCTCTCTTGCAGGTGGCTGCGCCCTCAAACTCGGAGAGAGGGCGGTGAGGCTCAGCAGCGACGGCTGGGTTGGCACAGCTCCGGATCTAGCCGAGCTAAGTTCTTCTCTCACTCTCACTCCACCTGTGATGACGATGACCAGCACGCCGATAGCTGACGGTGCCACAACGATCGACATTTGTTGGTGCTATTTTATTTCAGTGTGTTGATGTTTGCACGTTGAAAATGTAGTGGAAAATATCGATGTAGTGCTTTCTTGATGTGGATTTGAATTGATTCGAATCTGGATCTCTATATGTGGATTTTAAAATGCAGCACCGTTTCTAAGTGTTGATTATTTTTTCCTTTGCAAAAAAAAAAGATTTCACTGGCGGTCCTCATAGGTTTCTGCAAGCAAAAATCAATTTTTACATGCAGACCGCAACTGCCAGCGGAAATCATATATTTTCGCTAGCCTTAGGTTGCTGGAGACTGCTAACCGCTGACGAAAACCAGTTTTGGTCGTTAGGAAAAACACTTTTCTAGTACTATAGGTGTCCATACATAAAAACCGATACATGTGGGACTTTTGTTGCCTTTTTCATAGGTCTATAAATTAAAACCGACACCTATAACCTTATTATTGGTGCAATTTATAAAAAAAGGACCAATAAATCAATAATCCCTCCAAGTCATATGTGCCGGTTTTTATAATAAAGTGGCACCTACGAACATTACATAGTTGCTATTTTTTATAATAAAACGGTACATGTTGGTACGCCCAACAGTTGATTTTTATTGTGAACCGGCATATATTGGAGACCACATGTGTACCGGTTTTTAATAATAACCGGCACCTATGATTCTAGATGTTAGTTGTCAATTAAAATCGACACTCATGATGACATCACTCATATATGTGTTGTTTACCTAACTTTTTATACGGAATTTGTAGAATTTGACAAGATCTATAATTTTGTAGTATATCACTTTTTGTTTTGAGTACGTTTGGATGTGCAAAAATGTGTTATTGTCTGATCTATTTCTATATTTAATATTTCTTAACGATCTTGGATGGAAACAAAATATATATGAAAGTCATATATATATATATATATACACACACACACGCAAAAGTGCCCGTGCATTGCACCGGGTGATTATAGAGTGTGTACAGTGACAAAAAATGTTGTCACTCTAGCGCCCTGAGTTCGCGACCTCCACTGCAACGAGGTGGCGAGGAGCAGCACGCGACGGCCTCATCTCGTATTAATTTTTCGGATGTTCTTTGATTTTGGATTGTGATGATTTGAGCACTATTATAGGTACCTTTTTTTTAAAACATCACCTATAATATATTATAGGTGCTGGTTTTTAAAAAAACCGATACCTATAAAATCGAGCCGAGCCAGCCAGGGAGATTTTTTTTCTCCCGCGAGGCCCACGCCCACACCGGCAGGAGAGGATATGGCCGAGCTCCATTCCTCTCTCGGCTCCTCCCCTCACTTCTCCCCCCCTCTCTCTCTCCCCACTTCTCCCCCTCTCTTTGGGCGGCGGTGGCAGGAGGGGCGGCGACGCCCTCGGCGTGGAGGCGGCTGCGGCCCGGACGCGGCGGCGGCGGGAGGGGCGGCCGGCCAGACCTCGCCTCCGCCGGATCCGAACACCACCTAAATATACGTGCAAGTGCTTCTAGCAATATATATAAATGTGTGCAATAACTGACTTTATTAATTCAACGCTATTTTATTTTGATGGAGCTATGCTGGTTAGCTGCACAGCCGTAGCAGTATGACTCTGCACTCACATGTGACACAGGCACACTCCCCCTTATCTCTTTCTCCTCTCCCTTATCTCTTTCTTCTCTCAACCACAGCCACATGCCCACACACAAGCTTCTCCCCCTCTCTCTCTCTCTCTCCCCACTTCTCCCCCTCTCTTTGTGCGGCGGTGGCGGGAGGGGCGGCAACGCCCTCGGCGTGGAGGCGGCCGCCGCGTCTCACCGGATCCGGTGGCGGCGGGGGCGGGAGGGGCGGCGGCCCGGACGGCCAGATCTGGCGGCGTGGAGGCGGCCGTGGCCCGGACGCGGCGGCGGCGGGAGGAGCGGCGGCCCGGACAGCGTGGGGACGGCCGGCCGGACCTCACCTCCGCCGGATCCGGCGGCGGCGGGGGTGGGAGGGGCGGCGGCCCGGACGGCCAGATCTGGCGGCGTGGAGGCGGCTGCGGCCCGGACGCGGCGGCGGCGGGAGGAGCGGCGGCCCGGACGGCGTGGGGACGGCAGGCCGGACCTCGCCTCCGCCAGATCCGGCAGCGGCGGGGGCAGGAGGGGCGGCGGCCCGGATACGGCAGAGGCAGGAGAGGCAGCGGCCCGGACGACGTGGGGGCGGCGGCGGCCCGGCGTCCCTGCGTCAACGGCGGCGCCCTCCCCTTCCGGCATCGGCGTTTTTGTGCTTGTGATGTTCCTGTGTTGTCGTTGTTGTTGATGAAATATGATTTTGTGATGTTCTTGTGTTGTCGTTGTTGTTGATGAAATATGTTCTTGTGATCTTGTAGTAGTGTTTTCTCTTGGAATTTGTGATGATTCCGATCTGTATTTGGATTGAGATTGAGATTTTGTTTTTGGGTTAGATTGGATGCGGGATTTGGAGAGGAGGAGCGCGTGAGGTTAGAGAGGAGAGGGACGAAAAACCGGTGTGACGACCGGAAAAATACTAATATTTATATTAGTTATATATATATATATTTATATTACGTCTACAATTTTGTAGTTGACAAAGTTTCCATTTAAGCCCACTCAAAGTGTTAAATATAGATTATAAATTGCCAATGAGAGTAGAATCAAAATAATAGTATTTGCTTATAAAACAACGAGTGTTTTTAAATAATACAAAAATGCCTTTTCTTTTTATTTAAATAATACACGAGTGTTTTTAAATAATTTAGACGTAGTAGTAGCACAGCAGAGGTCCTAGAGGATACAAGTGAAGACGACTATAATCAGCGCCACTTGTACATGTGAATCACCTGCTAGCTGTTGTCAAATCCTGTGTGCATGCACGTCCATATATAGTGCGTATATACCTGCCGACCGGCGGCCGGCCAAGTTCACCGCATCGAGCTCTACTTTACCTAGCTTTAATTAGCGTCCGTCCTGAGAGCTAATTGAGCACATCGTCGCGATGGCGCTTCTGCCGCTGCGACGGCTACACCGTCTACTCGCCGTCGTTCGGCTCGCCGTGGCGCTCTGGCTGGCGGTGGACGGCAGCCATACTCCGGTGACCCCTCCTTGTGAGCAGTCATATGATCGATATTCTCAGGCTGATCTCACTAATTAAGCTCGCGTGAATGCGACGAACCAACAAACTAATTATTTGTGTTTATGTCGTTGTTTTATTTGCAGCTCCACGGGCGCGCTGGCGCCCGCAGCCGATGCCGTCGGTCTGCCCGCCGGAGGGTTGCTTTTGGTCACCGCCATCTGCCCGACAGCCTTAGTTAGTGAGTATCCAAGACTGATTCTGTGAAGTCCCAGTGTACTACTCACTACTGTGGCTATGATACGTGCACGTACAGCGCTAGCTTGTGTGTAACTAAATATGTAGAGATTTTATACTAGTTCTTATTTCTTAAGAAAGTATCTAAATTTTATATTAGAAAAATGTACTCCCTCCGTTTCACAATGTAAAACTTTCTAGCATTGTCCACATTCATATAGATGTTAATGTATCTAAACACATATATATGTCTAAATTTATTAACATCTAAATAAATATGAGCAATGCTAGAAAGTCTTACATTGTGAAACGGAGGAAGTAGTATCTCTTGGTATCTTCTAAAGGACGGTAAAATTATCCAAATATGTAATCTGATCTGAATAAATTTTGTGCACCGTATATATATCACCAATTTGCCTCGAGCATGCATATTGTTGTTATGGTTAGGAAAAAGTAAGGATTACCTCCTGAACTATCGCGGTCGACTGAACTAATTACCCTCCTGAACCATAAAACTAAACATCCTTCACCCTCAACTATGTAAACCGGACAAATAACCCCCCAGCTCAATCCACGGTGGTTTTGGTCCTACGTAGTAGTCCAGTTAGCAATTCTTTTAATAACAAATGGTGGGTCCCACCTATCAGTTCCCCACCCTTCTCTATTATCTCTCTACTCTATCTCTATCCCAATCTCTCCCCCCTCTCTCTCTCTTCTCCCTCCCCTCTCCAGCTCACTATCACGGCGGCACCGAGAATGGCGGCGGGTGGCTGAGCCGGAGCTCGAGCGAGGGTGGTGGGTGGCTGAGACGAAGGCCGGGGAGGGGGAGGGGGGGAGGGGGGGACCAGCGGAGCTCCCCGGGCGGCGAGCGGTGGAGGCGGAGGCGGAGCTCCCCAGGCGGCGGGTGGCGCAAGCAGAGGCAGAGTGGGCAGCTGGCACTCTCCGACCTCTTGGTCCTCCTCATCGACCGAAGACGTGGCCGCCACGGGTGGGGTGGCAACGCCTCCTTCATCCCCTCCCACCGCAACCGCTCCTTCGGCCATGCCCCGCACGTCCTCCTACTCGTCGTCGTCGTCCATACCCGGACCACGCCGCTGTGCTCCAGGCCTAGCAGCGCTGCGCGCGCATGAGGGGCCACTCGGCAGCAGCGACAGCGACCAACGACGCCATGGAGGAGGGTGTCGGTGACGGCGACGGATGAGCAAGCGTGTGTGGCCAGCGACAGCAAGGTGACGACAGTCTGGTTCCGGCCATCCCCATGCTCCCCCATCGCTCTCTTCTCTTGCAACCCTACCTCGGCTCTCCTACGGCGCCGCACAGAGAGGGAGAAGGTTGCGCCGGCGAGCTTGTTCGCGCGGGACCGGTGGCCATCGCTCGTCTCCATTCCATCCTCCCCGAGACCGGCAGCCATTGCGCGTCTCGTCCCCAACTTCCGCCGCTTTTTCCCATCCTCCCTGACCTCTGTGGCCTCTGGTGGCTGGTGTCGGCGAGAGATATAGAGAGAGAGAGGACAGGGAGAGGTAGAGAGAGGATGGGAGAGATCTGACAGTGGGTCCCACTAATATTTTTTAAAGAATTGCTGACAGGACTGCCACGCGTATGCCACGTAGGACCAAACCACCGCGGATTGAGCTGGGGGGTTTTATTTGTCCGGTTTCAATAGTTGGAGGTGTAGAATGTCCAGTTTTCGAGTTCGGGGATGTAATTCGATCAACCTCGATAGTTTGGGGGGTAATTCGTACTTATTTCTTATTTCTTATGGTTATATATAGGTTTATTGTGTCAGCATGTAGTACAATATCACCGCACACTGAGCCCATTAGACTGAGATCAGGTGTGGCGCCTCTGATCAATTTTCGCACAAAATTACACAGACCAAATCAAGGATATTCTGCCCATGGGACCAATTTCTCTCGGGCACAGAGGGCACAGTTGCCCACTTCATCAGGCTTCCGTCCCTGGTCTGTCTCGTGCAGGGGAGACTGGAGGATTACGTCCACCATCACCAGGGTCTGAAAAAAACAAAAAGAAAACAATTAATGTCACCTAACTGGCCGATCAGGGTACCAGTTAATAGACTGCCAAATACTCGTAGTACTGAAATCTCATTCTTTTTATTAAGATACAAATTCTATCTCAATTTTTATTAACATATTTTTTAAACTTAATTAATTATATACTCTCTCTGTCTTATAATATAAGTATTTTTAGAATTGGAGACAATTATTAAAAAAATAGGTAGAATTGGATGGGGGAAGGTTATGATTAGACAAGAAGTGGAAGTAGGTAAGAAAATTGAATGGTGGAGGGTTGTGATTGATTAGTAAAAGAATGTTAATAAAAAATTGTTATATTTTCACAAAACCACACTACTAGTGGATTCACCCGCGAGATGACGTGACTGTTTCACCTAGGACAAATATATGGCATCCTATTACCAGCCATCGCACGAAATTAATAGGATGCCACGTCCTCATCCTAGATGGAACAACCACATCATCTCACGGATGAATCCATTCATCAATAGTGTGGTTTTGTGAAACTAAACTACCAAAATATATATACTTAAATGCCAAGTATCGAAATATGTGTGGTTTTCTGCAACTTCAACCATAAAACATGTAGTTTTCTGAAATTTACTTTAATTAGTTTTACCTTCCTGTTATATGCAGTATCCTTACTTAATGTTTATTTTCATTACGTGTGTTGTGTTGGCCTTACTGTTGGGTGTCGATCGTCCTCCGAGAGATCGCCGTGCTGCTGATCTCACCATCACCGGCAATCCATGGCATCCTCGTCGTCGTTGCTGCAGCTCCATGCCCGCAATACTGCCGCCACCGTTCACTGTCATGAACACACGAGTAATTAATGCTAAGTTAAATATTACTCCATCCGTTTCAAAATATTTGACACCATTACCTTTTTTAAGCACGTGTTTGACCATTCGTCTTATTCAAAAATTTTAAGTAATTA
This sequence comes from Oryza glumipatula, assembly GCA_000576495.2. NCBI lineage: Eukaryota > Viridiplantae > Streptophyta > Magnoliopsida > Poales > Poaceae > Oryza > Oryza glumipatula. The sequence goes on along the minus strand of CM002516.2, from coordinate 6,245,766 downwards.
TTTATTCTTTTATATCATTTGATTCATTGTTAAATATACTTTCATGTACACATATAGTTTTACATGTTTCACAAATTTTCTTGAATATGACGAACGGTCAAATATGTACTTAAAAAATCAATGGTGTCAAACATTTTGAAACGGACGGAGTAGTTACTACCAGAAAGTTCCATTTTCTGAAAGTGCAGAGATCGATCGACTGCTCACATATCGTAGCAATCCAAGGCTCCTTGCGTCGTTGATCGCCGCCGGCAAGGGAGCCGAGCGCTAACGGCGGCGGCAGCAGCAGGAGGGACATGGCGAGGATGGTTATTGCCGGTGATGCCATTGTACTAGGTGATGTCTGAACTGAACTGAATAAGTGCCTGACCTGTTGCCCTTGTACGGCTATTTATCGACGCGCTCTCTGCTTGGGCCTTGTTCAGTTCCTAACTTTTTCTTCAAACTTTCAACTTTTCTATCACATCAAAATTTTTCTACATACAAACTTTTAACTTTTTCGTCACATCATTTCAATTTCAATTAAACTTTTAATTTTAGCGTGAACTAAGCACACCCTTAGTGATTATTCAGAAAAATGTGTTTGATGTATACGTAAACTTCATAGCTAAGGTTCAATGTCTTATCCAGGTGACCTATTCAACTCAACTATAATTATGATCTGTTTCTGCTGACACTCTGACAGACACATAAACAATCTGTGTGATGTTTCCTGCAGTCAAACTGTCAAAAGGAACAGCGTAGACCACTTCTTTGCATGCATGCGTGCCAATTTAACATTCACCAATGTGCTCTCCGTCTTCATATATACACTAGAAAATATTTCATCATTGTATTCATTTCGACATTGATGGACAGTCAAAGCAAGTGATTACGTTTGTCAAGTCTGCACAATCAAACGTACGTGAGACGCGTCCAACAAGTCAATTCAAATGCTTTGGGTTGATCAACGGCGAAGAAAAACACGTTATGACAATAGGTAGATAGTAACATGGGAAAAATTAAGGATCATCTAGTCAACTGAAAAATACCATTCAATTCAGTTACTCCTTCCGTCTCATTATATAACAACCTAGAACTAGATATGACATTTCATAATGTATGTTCAGATTCGGTGTACTATTAAATATCCCATCTGATCCTGGTTATTATATTAAGGGATGGATGGAGTATTTTTTTAACGGTTAGGATTGCATTGAGATTTGTGCATACTCTTCTTGTATGCCCTTATCTCTTCTTCTCTTTGCTCGTTCACGCACTCACGCGTACAGTGTTTCGGCACCTTTTCCTCCCCACACAACTGGTGCCCCTAACCTTGCCGCCTGAGCAGAAGACGTCAACGGTGCTTGTAATCCCTATACCCAACCGGCCTCCTCCCCCTTCCGATCCCTACCTCTCTTCCATCCTAAGCTAATGTGGGTGCCATTCCCCTATACCACCGGGTATGATTCACCACCACTGACCGCCATGGCCTCCCTCATCCATACTGTTGACCCTACCCACCGCTAGTGCTTCCATCCCCGTAGCTCCGCTGCCACGCCTTCTGCTCATCGTCAACACCCACCGCCAGTCTCGTCGCCCTCCTTCTAAGCCTAGAAAACTCACTTCTTCCCCTCCCTACCCCACTCTTTAGGCTGTTGCAGTAAAAATATTACTATCATGGATGTGGGTGGAGAGCGTGTCTTGAGAGTAACAAAATTACTATGAGGGTTATGAGTGAGTGGTGGGAGAAGGTCATGAGGCATGTCACGTAGCTATATAGCATGTAGTGTGCCATGTATGAAGTTCTCCATCTTTATTAGTCCCTCCGTTTCACAATGTAAGTCATTCTAGTATTTCCCACATTCATATTGATGTTAATGAATCTAGACATATATATCCATCTAGATTCATTAACATTCATATGAATGTGGGAAATGCTAGAATGACTTAGATTGTGAAACGGAGGAAGTATATATAAATCTGTAGTTACCGTTAGCATTCTTTGCAATATAGAGAACGCTAGCTAGGCCGTGAAAACATGGCAATAGGCTTGTGTATACACATGCTGCCGAGTGCAGATATGCTCCCTTGGGTCGAGTTGCTACCTTTGGCTGAGATGTTGCGTGGTGGAAGGGCATTTGGCATGGGGTGAGCAGGCGTGGTCCATCCTGGGTGTGTTTGGTTGGATGGATGAGTCTGGATGGGAGATGATCGTCCGAGTTTTTGTGGTGTTTGGTTGGAGGACAAGGTGGATGGGGCGGTCCGGAATAGGGAATATTCCCTCAATATGTTGGATGAGTGCATCCGGCCAATTTGACTGGATGAAGCCATCCAGTTTTAGACTGGGTGATGTGTCCTATTCCGATTGGCTGTGGTTGGTTTGATTTCCTGTTAAGCAAGCTCCAAATGATTTTTTCTCCTAAACCGCTTATCTAATTTATAATTTGATTACACCATTATATTTGTTATAATTAAATCTATAAAAGAAAATCTCGGATGATTATATTTTGATAAAAAATATATATGACAAATGGGTCCCACTAACTTTTGGCTTTTCCCATCCATGCTATATCCCTCCAACCAAACAAGAAATTGGATCGTCATATCCATACAAACCAAACAAAAAATTGGATCGCCATATCCAACAAAATATGAATGGCCATATCCTATCCATGCATGACCATGAACCAAACACACCCTACCGATCCAAAAGAGCATGTGGCGAAGATAAGATTAAACTTTCCGGAGGGGGTGGGGGACACTTAAGCTAAATAAGTCGCAACTGACAACTGACATTTTATATGGATAATAAATCAATATTCGTACTTTTTGACCATACAAAGATGTTTTCCCGCCTATTACTCCTCCGTCCCGTAAAAAATCAACTCCTGGCTTTAAACCTGGGGCAGAGGGAGTATTTATTAATTAATCATTGCCTACATACATAACTTTTTGAAGATTTTAGTATTTTAAAAGTGAAGAGGTCAATCAAGTATTAGGGCTTACAAGAAATGCATATTAAGAAGTAATAGCCAAGCTGTCGAAGCGTGTGTTCTTCATGTTAGCTTGTTATGCCTGCTTAGCCTAGGAAGCAGTAATCACCATCTAAAGTGATGTACTGCTATGTCTCGCAAATAGCTTGTTTGCGTGCAATCCTACCGTTGGGCTCGGCCGCGACTCCATTGTCGGAATAATTATATTTTCCCAAACTATAAGATATCTAAAAATTTGTTGGTCACTAAAAATAATACCCGTCGTCCGAGCTAAACAGCTACAAAGCGTTGATCATGTTTAACATGCAAAATTCTAATTATTGCCCAATATCTTACGTTGTTAGTGCTAGAACATCTAATAAGTGCTAGCACAAAGTATCACTATTGTAAGAATTAATTTTATATAGACGATTCAAACTGGTTTTCACAGGTGGACCAGCAGCCACATCGAACAATTTCCATATATAGGTGGCTAGGTGAAATTCCTTTTCATATGCTTATCCCACTCATAAAGAGGTCGATATTAATTTTTCATTTGTTATGAATTCCCCTTGATGGTCAAAGAACGGGACGACATCATGGTGAATGATGTGGTACATGTTGTGAGAAACGTTATATCAATGGCTTAATTGTCCATCTTTTGTCATGCTTTATTAGGGGTTTTAGATAATTAACTGAAATAGGAATTGTGCGCAACGAGAAATTGGCTTCCATAGGCACAATTGCTCTTGCTGACTGTATGTGCAATGTAAGAGGGCGCCTATGAAAATATCTTTTTTATCACTAATTCTAATGAACAGACATCTGTAAAATAATTTCACTAACAACATATATAACTGAATAACCAGGGCTACTGCGTTGTTCTTTTAGACCACACCCAAGAAAAAAACTAAGAAGGAAAAAAACCTCTTCCTTGACTGTTTTAGACTGTCAACGAAAATGATGAGTCTCCTCTGTACAGTACTATTTTTTTTACTTGGATCATTGACACGTAGGGCCATTGGTTGTGAGATCCACATTTCAACCACTCAAAGTCAGATAGCAGTACTGCAGAGTATCTGTTTCCAACAAAAATTTAAATGTCAATCCTTTATGTGGTTGTGTTTATGGGGATACTCTCTCATCAATTGCCAGGCCCGACTTCATTTTTGCTTCTTCCAGAGGAGATAGGGGAGTTGTGTATCGGGTCGTGCTGACCGCCTGAAAAAAAAACCCAATCTTATTTAGAAGTGTGTTAGAACCCACCCATGAGCAGATGCGTAAGGTATGGTGTGGGTTTTACTTGTAGGTTGTACCCAGGAAATAAAAGAGCCATATGTATATATGAAAACGTGAATTGTATGCACCTCACTCAGGATTTAGATCCCGTTCTTTTCTCCAACGAGAGTTGCATTAATATTAAGATTTTCGTGGTACGCTTTTCAAACTGCTAAACGGTGCATTTCGTGCGAAAACTTTCTATATGAAAGTTGCTCTAAAATATCATATTAAAATTCAATCAATCATACGTTAATACCACATCGTTTTGCATAAAAAACTTAATCTTCATCCGCATCCTCATTTTTAGGAGAAAAGAACACCACCTTAGTTCAACCTTCTATTTAAACGGTCAGCTGAATTTCTCTGTAATTTGCATCAAGGGAGAGAGAGAGCGAGAGAGAATTTTTCCTATTTGGACTTACCATAGTTTAGAACTCGACGAGGCCATGTCAATTTTCTTGGAGCAATAACCAGATGGCCATCGTGCTTCATCTCCCGGCCTCTGCTACCTCCTCCTGATGAGCCGGCGGCGACAAGAAACGGCGGCGACAGCAAGAGCGACGACATCACTAGGATCGCCACCAACCTGACGCGAAGTCGAGCAGCAGCTTCCATGGTGCTTCAGATATCAGATTTTTTTTCGCCGGATTCACTTCAGTTCGCTGCTGCTGATAGTTCGTGTAACTTGGCGTTGCTTGGCTACTGGCTATGCTAGCTACTTGCATGGTAGGAGTATTTAAATCGATCCCTTGACAAGAATTAAGAAGGGTTATTAATTTTCCCGCTGAATAATATGTCAATTTTTCAACACGACTGATTCAATCTGAGTCGGTGATAAATTAGTTATCTACGCTGATGAAATCGTTGACTGAGAATGATGCGAGATAACCATGCATGCCTCATTCCTAGCATGGAACATACTATATAAGGTGAAGACTGAATAGGCTGGATATATCTCTTGAACTTTTTTTTTTAGTCATGTAATACGTACGGGAAATTCAACAAACTATTGTTCAATATTTTTCGTGTAGTTTCCGAATTAGCTAGCTAGCTTGCTCTCTGCATGCTATTTTTATATCTCCAGACAAGTTAAGGCACTGGTGGCCGAGCTTGGAAGTCATACTTTGCTTATTTTTGTCCAAGGTGTCAAGTTATCAACACGAATGATTCAATTTTGAGTTACTGATTATAATCGTATAGGCGGTTGAATTGAAATTGGTAACCCAAAATAAGACAATAGTTTTTTTTCTTTCAAACAGAATGAGGCGAGATGACCATGCATGTCACGTTCCTAGAGTGGATCACATATTTCTTTCATCCTAAAATATTTTAGTTATTTCTAAGATGATAGCTAATTTTAAAATGAAGTTATTTTTCACCGATACCTTATCTCAACAAATCACATCCATTTTCCATTTAATTTCATCAACTACTTTCTCTCCACAGCCAATCAAAATTGTAAAATCAAAGCGGGTTTGATTGGTTTTTTTTAAGATAATGAGTGTTTAATTATTATTTTGTGATAAACAATTGATATGTTAGATAATTGGTTTTGATATTAAAGATTATTGACAAAGTAGTTTTGGCGCTGCTCAAATCAGGTATGTGAACCGATCAAACCGAGGAGTGACCGCTGAGCAAACTGGATGCAAAAGACTTGCATGTGAAGACGAGGAGATAAAGGACTGCATGTGTGAGCAGTGTAGTACTAGTACAATACCCTGTATGCACGCATGAGCATGAGAGAGAGGGAGAGAGAACGCAAACTCAGCATGCATGCTCGTGTGTAAGAACTGTATATGTGTGTCGTGTACACGAGGAAAGGCGGCCGATTTTTTAAAAAGGAATCGGGCGCCGGATTTGTAGTGGCTTCCAAGAAATCGAAGGAGATGGAAGAGAAAAACACAAGGGATAATCATCTTGTAACTCCCGTGGATAAATTTTGGACATCAAATGCAAATCAAATCCAACCAATAACCCTCTCAGCTGGTGCTCTACCTGTACTTCCTACACAGTTACACCATTCCTAGCACGCTCGTGCCGCTCAGCACCAGGGCAGCATGGGCGGCGACCAGGCGAACGCCACCGCCAACCTCTTCCGCTCCTCCCTTCTGCCTCGCCGCCATGCGAGCGACTGTCGACAAAGCTGCGCGGGTGCAAGGACGGTGGCAGCTGGGCTCCCTTCCTCCTCTCATGGGAACGGTGGCTCGGGGATCTGCCACGACCGACGGGAGGACCTTGAGTCGGCGATTGGAGCCGGCACGCTCGGCGGCGATGAAGAGGCCGACGACTACGTGTACCGGGGTCGACGATGGCGAGGCAACGGTGCCGGATTTTGCGTCCCTTGTGCGGATGTGAGGCGGGAGGCCGAACCCCAAGCCGGCGGTGGTGGAGAAGCGTGTGGAGGCGGCAAGGTGGGCGTGGAGGCGGCAGGGTGGCTAGATCTGCCCCCCTCTTGTCCGGATTAGGCCTCCCCGCCGCGGAAGGTCAGCCCCTGAGCCGGCGGCGGTGGCGAGGCGGCAGGGTGCGGCGGCAGCGTGGGTATGGAGGTCGGCCCCTGAGCCACCGGCGGTGGCGAGGCGGCGGGGTGCGGCGGCGGCGGCGTGCACATGGGGGCAGCGGCACGTTCGCCTTGATCCAGTCTCCCCCTTTATGGGAGGATGGTCCCCAAGCCAACGACGGGGCGAGGCTGCGAGGTACGGTGGATGTGGAGGCAGCAGCGAGGATGTGGACGCGGTGAGGTGCGGCTGTCAGATCCGGTTGTCGGCAGTACGGATGTCAAGGCGGCAGAGCGAGGAAGGAGGGGTGCGACGATGTGTCATCAACGGCAGGCACACCCTCGCAGTACCTTTGGTGGGAGGAAGGAGGAGACGGTGGCTGCGATGGGATGAAGCAGGACGTCAGTTGGGAGTGCCGTCGGCTGAACGGCGGGCGCGACGAGGAGGCCGGCGTGGCACGAGGAGGTACGACCGGCGGTAATGATGACCTACTCACCGCGAGGAGGCACGGCCAGTAGCGGAGGCCGGCTTGGCACAAGGTGGCGTGGCCGGCAACGAAGGCCGGCACGGTGTGGAGGCTAGCCGGCAGGGGGCGCTGGTGCAACGGTGCCCACGCGTGCGACGGAGGTATGATAGTGGTGGAGCAATGGTGTGTCAGTAGTGGATAGGCAGGCGACGGGCGGCAGATGAAAACCTAGCCTGGTGTCAGACGGACCGGCAACAACGGAGTTTTCGAGCATCGCTTTCCCTCTTGAGGGTGTTGTCGTGCCGTCCCATCTCCTCTTGTGGGACTGCCGGGTGAAAACCTAGTCTCGGTTTCCTTGCAACCTCGACAGATGACAGCGGTGGTACTTTCATCGCTCCTCTCTGTGGAGATGTTGTCTAGGCAACCCCTTGTTGAATTCCTCACAGACATCCAGTGCAAAATCGCTCTAGATTTCCGTCCTCTTGTGTCGACTCTCTAGCTGTTACAAGCTAGCCACATCGGAGGCACTAGGCGGAGAGCGGTTCCATTATTATCTCTCACCCTCTCACCCTCAATCCCAATGATGTAGAGTATTTTTGTGTCGGATGTTAAGGTGGATTTTGGGTGATCCCGGCTGTAGTTTCATTGTTGTTGTTTTTTTCTTGGTTTTCCTGGTTATGACTTCCAAGGGTTGTAATTTTGTAAACACCATTCCTAGCATTTTTTTATGCCATTTCACTGTAGTTACACCATTTATCCGTTGATTTTGTTCTTGTACCAGCAGAGTTCTGTCTCTGATCAGTTGCCTTTGCTCTAGGGGAGACGGGGGGATTACGTTAGCCCCCTGGTTCTGAAATATAACGCAGCATTTCGAATTTTCCTTTTTTTAAAAAAAAATACTAGCTTGAGGTCAAGACATGGTAAATTAAATTAAGTCTCATTGCTTCGGAAATATGGTGCGAAAAGGACTGTAGAATCTTTAAAAATCAAAAGCTGGTAGTTCCAGCGATAGTGAGATAAGATTCAGAAAATGATCAACCTATGGAGCATGTATCGTGCCAAAGATTTAACGAGATTATTGTCCTAAACCATTCTTTGTAAGTGCGTGCACTGCTGTCTTTCCTTTTCCTCGTTTAAAACTCAATGAAAGTAATCAAGAAGATTTGGTTGCTTTTTCTCCCCATCCAACCAGCTTATGTATATGCTCTTCGTTTTATAATATTTTATATTATAAGTTGTTTTGATTTTTCATAGTCAAAACTTTTTAAATTTGACCAATTTTTTTAGAAAAAATATAGTAGCATTTTTAACACAAAACAAATATATTATCAAAATATATTCAATGCTAGATTTAATAAAACTAATTTGATGTTTTAAATGTTGCTAAATTTTTCTATAAATTTAATCAATCTTCAAAAAATAGTTAAAACAATTTATAATATGAAACGGAGGAAGTAACTGCTACTTTTGAGGGCTATAGATAATACCAGCAATTTACTAGCTCAGGAACCATTTTTTTAAAGGTTCTCCCTCCTTCCCTAAATGTTTAACGCCGTTGACTTTTTTAAATATGTTTGACCGTTCGTCTTATTAAAAACTTTTGTGAAATGTGTAAAACTATATGTATACATAAAAATATATTTAACAATAAATTGATAGGAAAAGAATTAATAATTACTTACAAGACGAAGGAAGTATGGTATAGCAAACGGCCGTGTTTATCGGACCCGGTGTAGATCGGAGAGATCGCCGTGTTTGTTTGACGGGAGCAAAGTGATGGCTATGTTGATGCAGCTCCTGCTCATCCGCATGGCCCGTTTTGGCACGACCCGGCCCGGCCCAAGTCCCATGTCTATCAGTCGACTGCTAGGCGTTGGATTAATATCCAACGGCCCCGGATGCACTCGGCTATCTTATTGGTGGATTGAGCTTGGTCATGAGCTCATATTAGAACTAGACAAAATACAGCAATAGATGAACAGTGCTATAACTATTGAAACTGCTTGCTTCAGGTCTCTTTGATATAATCGAGGAGCGCTATACCAATAAAGCAACGTGTCAAGCATTCATAGGAGCTAAAGAAAATAAAAAAACTGAGAAAAAGGGGATAGATTCGGCTGTTATTATCTAAAGATTACAGTGTTATTCCTTTTATCGAGAAGGTTACCCCGTCAGTTGATTGGGCTAGGTCAGTGGAATCAGGTATTGCAACTTCGGTTCGAAATTTTGGTAATTTGTATCCTCGGCAAGTGATTATCTCGGACGAAATTTTCGGTTTTTCTCAAAATTTTGAAAATTTGATCGAAATTTAGTCAATTTTAGTTAAATTATGTTAAAATTTCAAGAAATTTTGATCCAAAAAATTCCAAAATTTTGGGAATTTCGGTAGAACTGAAATGAGCGAAATTCGGCCGAAATCGAAATTGCAATCCTTGATTGAAATTTGAGTGTTAGTCGTTTCATCGTGAATAGTGAGAACCTGTCGTTGTTTAGTTAAATTTAAGGATTTACCCATGGCTTTAAAATTTTGAAAACTAAGGAGGGCACATGTGAATCTAATAGTGCGAGCAGCTGGTGACAAAGAGATAAAGTGAAATAGGGGTTTTAGGCATGTGAGAAGAAGTGAGCGCATACAAATATTGGCAGAATGAGAAGATGTTCGTGGGTGTTATTTTTTTGCATAGGAAGCTTTTTATATCGTAATAGTGAAACATAATGAATTCGAATTAAATAAGTACATGATAGATGATGGATATCAATATAAAATAAGTCTATTTACAAACATTTTAAAGGAATTCAAATTACATAATATGCCTCCCGAAATTTTCCTTTTTACTATTTTTAGCCCAAAATTGGCAAGAATTCAAATTTGATCTGAAAATTTAGGCTGAAATGAACTAATTTATCCCTTTTCTGTAATTTTGCTCCACTTTGATTTTTCTTTTACTAAAACTATAATATAACCCTCGGCACCCAAACCAACTTACGTAAATGACCCACCAAATTGTGTAATGCGATAGTCTCAAATGCCTTGTGTCATGATCATCAAATCCGATGACAGTAATAAGCTATGTCCTCCGTCACGATCTTGAACGAACTACTACGATGTAAATTGTCCTGAATGTTTGGCCATATCTTTTCCGATTTATCCTAAACAAAACTGTGAAACGCAACTTAAAAAATCAATCGCATGCATCTAACCGGAAAACAGAGGAAACCAAAATTTCTGAAAGTTGCAATAATGTGCATGCGGATGTAAGCTTCGATTCCTGATTTACCTTTTCAACCAGACTTGCATTGTGTTCACCGCGAGAAAGTACGTTTGCCACATCATTTGCTGAACTTTTTGCTCATATCGGTTGTCCTGTGTCATCGCAGGAAGACGAGGAGCAGGAAACCCAGCGAGTTTTTCTCGCGCCAAGACGAAGACTTGACCGGAGTTGTCGGGGTAGGGGACGAACATGGTGGGATCCTCTCTCAACAACCGTCAAACTTTTCACTGTGCTAGCTACTCCACCCACTGATTCATAATATAAGATATTTTGACATCACTATTTCTCATTTAAATTCACTAATATTGTGAAGGGGATGTAGCTCAGTTAGTTTGGTTCCTTGTAGTGGAACCGGTTCACCCGATTCAAATCCTAAATTTGACACAGATGTTCGTATTTACGACTAATTATTCTTTTATTGATAGACGACGTACTGGGCGCCCTACGATTAGATGTATATATAAACTTTACTATGCAGTTTGGATCGAGGATGGATTTTAATCACTCGGGTGGACATCCACCCGTTTATTGCATGTCAACTAAATAGTTATGAAAATTTTTTTAAAAAATTAGCAAGATAGATCAATATGTAATACGTACATTACTCCACAAACATGCGAGTAAAAATTTAACTTCTACAAGTTGTAACAAATATAACAAATTTATCTGCAAATATACGTATAGTAATTTGAGTTTTGTCTGTTATTTTTGTTATAATTTGTAGAAGTTTAATTTTAACTTATATGTTTGTGGAGTGATATATTATATATTGATCTATCTTGTTAATTTTTTTAAATTTTTTTCACAACTATTTAGATGACATGCAATAAATAGGTGGACATCTATTAAAACAGTTTCCCAGTTTGGATCCCATGTTCCCACTAGTTGCACAAAGTGACACGACGTTAAATAATTGACTTACATGAATTTATGGCCCTCTGTCTCCATATATCGCATCAACTGAGGCATTAAAAAAAATCTATTAAAATCTGATGCAAGTTCTTTAATGAAACACTTTTAAATATAATTTTAAAATAACTATAAACTACTAAAGTATAATTATAGTGTAACATATAATATGTTGTATTTTACACTATAGTTAAGTAACTTGTATATAAATTTTAAGTAAGTTAATAATCACGTACTCCCTCCGTCCCATAATATAAGAGATTTTGAGTTTTTCTTATATTGTTTGACCACTCGTCTTATTCAAAGGAATTATTATTTATTTTTTTTGTTACTTACTTTATTATCCAAAGTACTTTAAGCACAACTTTTCATTTTTTATATTTGCACAAATTTTTTGAATAAGACGAGTGGTCAAACAGTGCAAACAAAAACTCAAAATCTCTTATATTATGGGACGGAGGGAGTAACTTATTAGTCTTCTGTGCGCTCAGTGCAAAGTGAAGATCATCCCCGCCTCTTTGTGGGTCATGATTTTTATTCTATCAACCTCGCACGAATATTAAAGCACGTCAAACGGTAAAATCTCTACTATTATAAAAGTTGGAGATGTTTTTGCTGATGTTTTGGTACGTCATCTGTGTATGACTCGGTTTTAAATTCTTTCATTTTTAAAATACATATACGTATTTGAGTTGAGTTTTAAGTTTATTCACTTTTGGAAATACATAAGGAGTCATATAAGAAATCTCTTTAAATAAACTCACATCCTAACTTAATTAAGGCGAACGGACTCCTAACTGCAGCTGACGGTTTTCTAAAAAAGTATATAACCAAGCGAATTCCCATTATGAATTTCACCTTAACTAAACCATATAACAATAGTAATATTAAAATAGCCTTCACCCGTTGCAACGCACAGTCATTTTTTCTAGTAATTAAAAATTTTCAAAAGGGAAAACGGTGTCACCAGATTTTCTTTAGCAAAACCGTTTAGAAAAAGTTGGTTGTATTGGTACGTGCGCAAGGTCTATAGTGAAAACTGAATAAAAACAAAGGGAGTAGTAATAATTACTTAACCTAAACATTTTTCTTACTTTACAATTAAATAACTGAAATAACTCTAACTCATTTCTATTTCATGTGAAGAGAGGAACTGCCTCCGCTCGGCTGAAAAGGATGACGTTTAGAACATCCACGCATATATATAGGGGTTGTTTAATTAGATTGATGCCATTTCAAATCACACCATTTTTTAGTAAAATTGTTAAAAATATACATATATTTAGTTTTTTTTATCAAACTTTGGTAAATACATAAGAAATTCTGCACAAACTTGACAATATTACCAACTTACCATGCCAAAATTTGGTAAGTTTTATTTCGCTACAATCTGAACAGGCGTCCATAGTTCCAACATTGTTTTTCTCAAAATATATTTTCATAAAAATATTGAATATATTTAATTGTAATATGAAGAGTTTTTCATGGAAAATATACTAGCTAGTATGTGTTCTTACATCTATTAATAATTCAATACTTTAGATTTGAACTGCACATATTTTATTTAAGGATGTCATCGTCCTTTTCGATTCCTTCGCAGGACAAAAGAGAAGAATTGTTCATTTTTCGCGGGTGCATTTCCCGAACTCTTCGATGATGTGTTTTTTGAAAAAAAATATAAACAAGGGAAGTATAGTTCCCAACTGTTTTTTCTAATACTCAACTCGTTTTACATATCTTATCGGTTTTCTCTTTTTCCCTCCTCTCAACCAATGAAACAATCAATCCATTACATAAAAAAAAAATGAAACAATCAATCCTTGCATGTGCTACTCCAGTTCTGAAGTACTACTCCATACTCATAAAGGAAGTCGTTTAGGATAATGTTTAAGTCAAACCTTGTGAATATAAATCATAAATAACTCTCAAATTGTTGAGTCTAAAAATGTAAAAATTATATGTATAGATTTGTCTTGAAAAACATTTTCATAGAAGTATACATATATCACTTTTCAATAAATATTTTTATAGAAATCAAAAGTCAAAGTTTTTGTTTTGGAGACCGTGTCGCTGTCCTAAACGACTTCCTTTACGAGTATGGAGGGAGTACTCGCTTCTAGAGTTGTATAAATAGCCGATGAAGGGAGGGGAGCCAGATGCACGTACGCACAAGACTAGTAAAACCAGAAACGAAGCTAAATTGCTACTCCATCTTGCAAGTAAGTAGCAAGGTGACGATCGACCTAGGTAGCTAGTAACTAGCTTAATTAGGTAGGCGTGGTGTGATATATGTGATGGCGTGGCTGCGACAGCGGTACAGTGTGGTGGCGCTCCTCCAGCTCGCGGTGGCGCTCTGGCTGGCGGCCACCGCCGGCTACTTGTGCCAACCGACGTACGGCTACCCGCCGCCGCCGCCTGGGTACCCGACGTATCCACCCGTCCCGCCGGCGAACACACCTCGCAGTGAGCCCCCCCCCCCCCCCCCTCTTCCACCTTTAAATTTATTTCATGCATACAAATCACTACCAGAATAACACTGCTTAATTATTAGGAACCGGCTTTTATGCCGGATTCACAGACGACACTCATCTAAGTATAATAGTAGGCTATAAACCGGCTAAATACTGAGTTAGAGGAAAGAAGAGAGAAGAGAGAGGAGAAGTGGACTGTAAACTTACAGCCGGCTTGAAAACTTACAGCCGGCGTAGACACAGGAACAAAGAAACTCTGTGAGAGAGACAAGTGGGCCCTGTATTAATATCGAAGAGCTAACTATTATATGGGTAGACTGAGAGAAGGTTATAAAAATCTTATAGCCAGCAGGTCGACTGTATTATTAGCCTTGCTCTCAGGTGTTACTAATCAGACTTTCTATTAATGCCGGTTTTAAAGGGAATAAACTCAATTATTCTTAGATAAAAGGTGAAAAGCGTCTCATAGATGTCGATTTTAAATAAATCGGCACATCGATTGATCTGTATATGATGTTAGTCAATAATCTTACCTGCAGGGCTGAAACCTTAATTAGATCGATCTTTGTCGATCTCGCCTGCATGCCATACGTACGTCGTTAACTGCAGAGATCGAGATCGACGAGTTGGTACGGCCGGTGTCCAAATCAACGACGACGACGCGGCGTCGGCGCCTGAGGCAGCCAACTTCGACGCCGCTTCGAAATTGTTGTAAGCTTTCATATTATTACAGTTTGGTGTCCAAATCCAATCTCGACTCTTGAAAACTCAAAAAAGTTACGGCTGCCTGCAGCTATGTATATATCTGAAATAAGAGTTGTAAAGATCCGAGATCCGAGAGCCGATAGGTGTATCAGTATTGTGTAATGTTGATCGAATTGTGTACCTGTTTGTAATTTGAATAAAGAACCCAGCTGTTGAAAATGAAGTACATGAAGATTTCATATGCTCCATAAATAAATCATATGGTAGCACAAAACATACTCGACACAATTAGTATTTACCAAATTTAAATAATTTTAGTTAAATTAGAAAAAGGTAAAAAGTTTCGGATGAAATAGAGTTTCCTATAGGGACCGAAATATTGAACCCGGAGCTCTAAGAACAGGTCGCCGCCCTCTGCGTGCTTCCCCAACCCAACCAAACCTATCTGGAGTGAAGAAGAGCTATCCCTAATGATCATAAGAGGGAACTCTATAAAAACGAGTACAATAGGATGTACTAAGCAGGCTATATATACAAGTTATTGCATCACATTTGTACTTATATGTAGGAGAGATGAGATGAGAGAGAAAAAAAACCCGACTACAAATTTATAGCTAGGTACAACACGGGCTCTCCATGAATTTACTCCTACTAAATTTTTACTCATGGTAAAATTTAGGAATAAAAAGGTTTACACTTAGTGGCGTGAACAAATCTAAGATATTTGATCCATTAATATTTGATCACTCATGCACATAGTAGTACAAGCTAAATTTAATTAAGAGGTCATTAATTAATTGCATCAGAAATTTAGCACCTTTCTTAAATTTCTGTCCTAAAAGGTATATTTCTATAGCTTGTTAACAAAAGAATCTTACTGTGCGTGAAATATAATCCTTCTATCATAAAAGAAAACAATCTAGTTGGTGATTTAATATCATCCAGTAGATTATAACGAATGTGGATATTAGGTTATCCATATTCATTATCTTAGATTATGTTAAATCATCATCTGGATTTTTTTTTACAGACTGAATACGTGTGACGATTGACAAGAAATTTGTTCCCCCTTTTTCGCAGCTCCAAATGATCCACAAAGGCCATTTCCAAGGTTGTCCGCCGCCGGATTGCTCCGGCAAGCAAGGACAGCCTTAACTAGTGATGTACTATCGGCGTACACCTTTTATATATATATATATATATATATATTTTAAATTTATTTGGTGCTCCATGGTGTCCGGGCTCCATAGTCGTCCACCGTCTAGCTACTTCAGGATTCGTGCAAACTAAAAACTGGGTATTAATCAAATTAGCGGGTTTAACCCGATAAGAAAGATTTGCATCTGGTTATCGTGTGTACTATTCCATTTTTCATTTGCATGCATGCATTTCCAAATGAAGTACGGATTTCGAACGTGTCTACAATTACATTCAGAAAATCAAGCCCGCTAATTAAGTTGAATTGATTTCTTTCCATCTATATAAATTTAGACGTTTCATTTCTTTCTGTGTATATATGTACTCATAGGTTTCCAAATTTTAGAATTTAGATTAGATGCCTAGGTACATACGTCTTTCTCCGTCGCTGCCATGCCACTGCAAGCTTCACCACAATGTCGTTACGACGCTGGTCATCCGCGAGGTTAGTCATGCAGCTGTTGCCGGTCATACGTCTGCAAGGTTCTTCACCGTCGCCGGTCATCCGCAAGCTTTGTCACCACGACATCGTCATCAGTCGTCTGTGAGGTTCGCCGTTGTCGCTGTGACGCTGTCGGTCATTCGCAAGCTTCGTTGCCATCGTATAGGTGGTCGCCGGCATGGTTCATGGGTAATTTGTTTCAATCTATTCTTATACTCCCTCCGTTTTCTAATAGATAACGCCATTGATTTTTTCTCACATGTTTGACTATTCGTCTTATTCAAAAAATTTACGTAATTATAATTTATTTTGTTATGAGTTGTTTTATCACTTATAGTACTTTAAGTGTGATTTATATATTATACATTTGCATAAAAGTTTTAAATAAGACGAATGGTCAAACATGTGAGAAAAAGTCAATGGCGTCATCTATTAAAAACGGAGTTAGTATATGACACGTATCAGTTCTACCGTTTTCCAGGTTGAGAATATGTCTATTGCACGTGCCAACCTTACGAAGGTTATGCAAGAAATGAAGTCATCAGAGAACTAAGCATCACTTGTGGAGTTTGTATTTGTATTTTAGCATGCTAAAAATACAATGTAAAAATTAGTGGCATCTATCTTGGAACCATGTTTACTATAATTTAGTTACCACCCCATTTTTGTTATTTCTGTATCCAATCGAATATACACAGACATGGCTGCATAACCGACAGGATACCCAGATATATTAGTTAAGAAATGTTGATTATTCAATGTGTCATTCGATCATTTTCTCTAAATCTCTACCATAATTACTGATTAAGTCAAAAGGGAACAACATATATATACCCAACCACACATAGGATGTACATAATCTGGATCGAATTCTTATCTAATCGGTTTTGCTAATTTGCATGTGTGAACGTATCGGGATTCAAAGTTAGCGTACTTAGAAATATTTAGAAAATTTGAACCAAAATTAGAAACTATCATCTCATTTTAAAACCTTTAACTAGCATTTTGAAAACAACTCAACAATCCATCTAATTATTTGTAGAAAATTGTTGAGTAAACACGTAAAGAAGGGCTAAGTGGCACCAAGTGCATGTTGCAGGCCCTTTTCCGACTCCCATATGGCAGGTGTGTGCAACTAGGGGAGGGCATTCGGTCTAACCGAAAATTTTGGTCTCGATTTTCGGTCTTTCTGTTATTTTGGTCTTTGAAAAGTCAATACCGAATTTCAATACAAAAATATCAGTACCGACAGATATGCGCTTTTAAAATGGGTATAGACACAATATGTGTTTTTAAATGGGTATATACGAAATATACATGTTTAAATGGGTATATACCTAATATGTGTTTCAAATTAATTAAAAGGTGTACCTAGTTTCAATTTCAGTTCAAGAAAAAAAAGTGAACCTAAGAAAAAACATTTTTTTCTGGTGCATTTAGATGTGTATATACCACATTATAAATGGGTATTTATCCAAAATACACATTTAATGGGTATATACTCAGTATATGTGTTTAAACAGTTATATACACAAATAGGATCATTGTATGTCACATATATCCAATATGCGTGTTTAAATCCCTACAAAATAAGCGTGTTCTAAATGGGTATAATATACCCAATTAAATGGTACATTTGCAATACATACATATGTGTTCTAAATGGGTATAACAAAGGCATTAGACGGTACCCTTAATTATTCTATGTTATTTTGGACGGTTTAATAGTCCGTTTTTTCAATCTGAACATGCATGTATGCTTCTTACGGTCTTTCTATTACCATTAATAATAAATGCAACCTCAATTAAAAAATACGTTGTTTACATATTTTCAAATACTTAGATTCCACATTTTCGATGTATATTACCATATACACAATCGTGCCACTGTTACCAAATATCCTGCACATTTTGAATTTACATATACTTATATTCCAAAAATTCGGAGTATATTACTCTATATCCAATTGAATAGTTACCAAATAAACCACAATCCATGATTTCCGTTGACAAATATATAGAAATCAATTGCCAGCTGAACAACATTCATGGAAACTTTTAAATAACCAGAATTGATGTTTCCAAATGGGTGCATGCATGCATATCGATATTTTCACTTTTCAAACCGTGTCTACTTAGCGGGTGTACCCGTTAATCAAACATAGAAGACACGATCATCGATCAGCACCTAATCCAACAGCAGCCAACAATGGTGCCCGGGCACCATGGAGTTCTATACTTCTATTAGTATAAATATACGGCTGGTTAGATTGGTACAACTTTAATAGCAATATCCAAACTTGAATATATGTAAATTAAATTGCCACACTCTATCCTGACACCACCTAGCTACAAAACGGCACCAAGATAGGGTAGAACACAACACTAGCCGTCTCCGTGAGATCGTGATATCAGTACCAGTCTGACGGGTATTTATTTTTACTCGTCACCGCTGACATTCACCTATGAAGGATTAATACAGCTGCCAGTCACTGATGTGGGGAATGGGAAAAAAAATGCCTAACTTAATGGTGGGAGAGGCGTGTGCGCCCAAATTGAGGTTCGCGGGATCAAGTCCCCGCACATCCAACGGGTAGCATATGAATCTTGGCATAAATCTGATAGCAAAAAATATTAAAAATTTTCTCACCCAGCATGAATCTCAATGCTTATCCAATGGCTAACATTAATCTTGGCGCACCAATAGAAAAAAAAATACAACATCCGTTTCAGGTTATAAGACTTTCTAGCATTGCTCACATTCATATAGATATTAATGAATCTAGGCGCGCGCGCGCACACACACACATATATATATATATATATATATATATATATATATATATATATATATATATATATATATATATATATATATATATATATGTGTGTGTGTGTATCTAAATTCATTAACATATATATAAATATGGGTAATGCTAGAAAGTCTTATAATATAAAACGGAGGAAGTAATCTACTATAGGTAGTAACTGATCGTCGATTGATCCGTATCCTGATCAGGTCTTTTGTAGGATAAGGGTACGGTAGAGGTTACCGTGGTATGCATTCACAGTTCAAATAAACGTGCTACATGATTTAGGTTTCTATCAAACAAAAAGTGCTACAGCCATTTTGGTTTAGTGTCAATTCTTGCCCTACCAATTGGTAGTTTTCAATAGTGTATGTTAGCATTTTGGACTGGAGCTAATTTTTACCAAATCAATAAAGTGGAGCCAAATCTATACTATCAAATATATGGTAGTGTCAAAATTTGCCCAAGATTTAATACTACCAATATTTTAATAGGGTTTCAAACCAAACAAACCCTAAATCATATCCGATATTTAGTCCGTGCTAATTTTTCTCTCTCCGATTCTATACCCTAATAGTATAGGTGGAATTTTTCTCAGAATGTCACCAGCATCACCGTCATTTACATATAGGGCCATGAGCTACACTAGCTGTGTTCTTTCCTGGGTGATTGTGAGTGAGTTTGTTTCGTTTTTCACGCGCACGCTTTTCGAACTACTAAACGGTGTTTTACAAAAAAAATTTCTATAAAAAAGTTGTTTTAAAAAAAATCATATTAATCTATTTTTGAAGTTTAAAATAGTTAATACTCGATTAATCATGAACTAATGACTCATCTCGTTTTGCATATCTTCCCAATCTTCACTATCTCCTTCTCAAACACAGCGGAGCGATAATGTACTAACTTATTTTTTCAATATCAGTTGGTCTATTTTTTTTTCTTTTTAAGATGAAGAATCCTATCTGAACCAAGCGGACATAAGATTTTTTTTAACTAGGAGAACTGATTTTTTTTAAATTTTAGATACGGATATTTGACGTGTGTGTATACATATACATGTATTTATACTAGCCGGTAGCCGAATGCCTATACTTTACTATACAGACAGAAAATACTATAAATAAATAATGTTATATATTTTACATGAAATGTGTTAGCTAACTTTTCACTATAAGGAACCTTCACCTTAATTCAACTTTATATATGGTTATCGATCCATATGTTTTTTAATGTTGAGAAGCTCAAGGCACAAGTAGAGAAACCCAGCTGTGTTCGGATTCAACTTATGGGAACTAATACCTCCCGCACGAAAAACGGAACGGTTCATTAGCGCGTGATTAATTAAGTATTAGCTATTTTTTTTCAAAAATAGATTAATTCGATTTTTTTAAGCAACTTTCGTATAAAATTTTTTTACAAAAAATGTACCATTCAGTAGTTTAAAAAGCGTGCATGCGGAAAACGAGGGAGAGGGGTTAGGAACATGAGGCTGCAAACATAGCCTGAACCCCCTCTCTTAGGTAATCGAGTAGTTTTTTAGCCAACACAAATACAACGGAACCAATAACAATAAACCGGCACCTACAGTGGTGTGAGAAAACCAAAAGTATATTTTGCATTTTTATAGGCATTTATACATGGCCATACTTAGTTTTTCATAACTTAAGATTTTAACACCATTTTGACGCGCACGGGGTTACAAGGATTGGAACGCATGACCTTCTCTCTCCACTATTCCCAGAACTCATAAGATTTTTACACCATTTTCACAAGCACGGGTTTACAAGGATTCGAACCCATGACCTTCTCTCTCCACTAGAAGCCTGCTTACCATCTCACCTAAAACATAGTCCCTCCGTTCTAAAATATAACAACTTTCTCCCAAAATATAACTTCTCCACCAACATTCTCTTCTTAACCAATCACAATCCTCCACCATTAACTTTTCCCACCTACCTTCACTATCATCCAATCCCAATCCTCCACCACTCACTTCTACCTACTTTTTTAATAACCGTGTCCAACTTAAAACTTATTATATTCTGGGATGGAGGGAGTACTTGTTATCTTAGAAGCAAATACTATTTTTTAGGCTACTATTATCCAAAACTCATAATCCATATTTAACACCATAGATGATAATGATAGTTCAACTGAAAATTTTATCAGCTACAAAATTATAGATCTCACCTAGGTCTAAGATGTTTATAGATTGTCTCCATCTGAGATCATTTATAAATTTTAAAATTCACTTATCCAAATAGACTTGAGAAATTATAACATACTCCCTCCATACTCGTAAAGGAAATCGTTTAGGACAGCGACACGGTCTCCAAAATACAACTTTGACTTCTTATTTCTATAAAAATATTTATTAAAAAGTGATATATGTATACTTTTATGAAAGTATTTTTCAATACAAATCTATACATATAATTTTTACATTTTCAAACTCAATAACCTGAGAGTTATTCATGATTTATATTCCCAAGGTTTGACTTAAACATTGTCCTAAACGACTTCTTTTATGAGTATGGAGTAGTATTTTCGGATATCAAAACGATCTCAAATCAAAAAGTTAAGTAAAAGTTGTAGATCCTGTCAACCAGCACACCTATGTGATGCTCTTTGGTACCGGTTTATTATAGAACTTCCCAAACAATTCGTTTCTCTATATAGGTATAATTCGCGCTCTCTGAAAAGGTGCGGGAGAAATCCCACACTTCCTGGTCCATATATATGCTCTCGATCCTGGCCCTGTTGAATTTTGTTCCAATGACAACTATAGACTCACTCCAATTTAAAATATAAGCACCGGTATAACTACAATTTATAAAAATTCATAGTATACTCGTCTTTTTATCAACCTATCACTCATTCAAATTTCTTTTCGTTTTAATTACAACATACTCTCATCTTACCCGTAGTTCAAAAAAAAAAATTACGATTACCCGGTTCACACTCCGCATACATGGATGATCGATTAATTTGTCGATCTAGGACTAGGAGCAGAGGGTAATCGCAGACTTGGCCGCTAGCTAGTCAACGACGAGACAAATATTTTTTTCTATAAATTTAATTAAACTTAAAGAAGTGTGATTAGGGAAAAAAAGTTAAATGACTTATAATATGAAACGGAGGGAGTATAAAATATGACAAATATTTTTTAAGCAAACTAAGATATATTGGTATAGAATTATTTCAGTGCCCATGTTAAATTCCTGGTTGGCGTAAATAATAACGAAATTAAAAGAGGTGAGTAATTGGCTAGGACGAAGTAATTAAAACTGTTTATACTTATATCTATAAAATTTTCAATGTTACAAATGTTTATATTTGTAGACGTGTAGAGTACGCAGTACGTGGTTTGGATGGGATTAAAAATTTTTAGTCTCTATCACATCGGATGTTTGACACTAATTAGAAGTATTAAACGTTGACTATGGACAAAACTTATTCCATAACCCTGGACTAATTCGCGAGACGAATCTATGGAGCCTAATTAATCCATGATTAGACTATGTGATGCTATAGTAAACATATGCTAATTATGGATTAGTTAGGCTTAAAAAATTTATTACGCGAATTAGCTCTCATTTATGTGTAAGTAGTCTATGTTTAATATTCTAAATTAATGTCCAAATATCCGTCGTAACCATTTGCCGCCTCTGCTTGACTCGTGCAGACCTGCATGGACCCTTGGTTTGAGTGACATGTCAAATTAAGCACACCATGCATGCATCGTACCAGTAACTACTACTTTCTCTCTATTTTAATCTCATAACTAACATCTATATAAATATAAATATGAACGTTTATAATACACGAAGTACATTTATGCATATATATAAATCCGGTCAGAATCTAAAATGGCTTAAGTGTGAAACCGGTAAGTATTTACTCATTCTATACCAAAATATAAATGATTTTGGATAGATTGGACACATTGTAGTATACTAGTATTAGGATGTGCCCTCGCTGTGTCCAATCCATCTAAAATCACTTATATTTTGAGACAGAGAGAGTACTAGTTAGCTATAGCAACGGCCACCAACCAACCATATGCGTCCGTGCACAACAACGAACCGATATAGTACTTACTATATACGCCTCTCTCCATGTATATATATCGATTAGCCATATCGCCTCTACAAATAATAACGGCCCGGCACGAAAAGCGGGGTATATATACCTAAGAGAGCAAATTACAAGAGGGATCGAGCTACAGCTAGCTAGTTAGGCCGGATCGATGGCGCGGCTGCAGTGACGGCGTCTGGTGCTGGCGCTCCTGCAGCTCGCCGTGGCGCTCTGGTTGGCGGCTACCAGCGGCTGCT
This sequence comes from Oryza glumipatula, assembly GCA_000576495.2. Taxonomy (NCBI): domain Eukaryota; kingdom Viridiplantae; phylum Streptophyta; class Magnoliopsida; order Poales; family Poaceae; genus Oryza; species Oryza glumipatula. Next base: position 6,222,427 of record CM002516.2, on the reverse strand, counting down.
TGTGCCGCCAGCCGCCGAGCCCGATCGCCGGCGTCCCGTCGCCGCCGATTCTGCCGGACGGCAGCCGGACACCGGAGTCGCCTCCAGGTGATCAGAGATTCATTTTACCACTCATGTACTCCATCCGTTTTGAAATATTTGACGCCATTGAATTTTTTAATATGTTTGCCTGAGATCTTATTAAAAAAATTTAAGTAATTATTAATTCTTTTCCTATCACTTGATTCATTGTTACGTATACATATAGTTTTATATATTTCACAAAAGTTTTTGAATAAGACGAACGGTCAAACATGTGCTAAAAAGTTAACGGTGTCAAATATTTAGAAACGGAGGGAGTATATATACATGCACCTATATACGAAGCTCGAGCTAAATTTCAAAGGCCATTGATTGCTCGCATATATAACTAAGCATATCAACTTATATATATATATATATATATATATATATATATATATATATATATATTAAGTAGTATCTTCCTTTACAAATATATCTGAAAATCTTTTCGTTTAATTATTAAATGTTGTCCATTTCCTCGTGGCTTGTTTTATTATAAGGAATATAAATAACTTGTATTTTTTTTAATATCTGTATTTAATTTGTGATAACATGAATATCCAAACACCATCATAAATATAAATTCAAAAGCGAACAGAGTATCTGTTAATCGTAGTTTGCGCGACATAATACTCTCTCTGTATTTTGTATTTTAATATATGACGCCGTTGATTTTTTGACCAACGTTTGACCATTCATTTTATTCAAAATTTTTGTGCAAATATGAAAATATTTATGTCATACTTAAAGAACATTTGATGACAAATCAAATCATAATAAAATAAATGATAATTATATAAATTTTTTGAATAAGATGAATGGTCAAACGTTGGACAAAAAGTCAACGGCGTGATACATTAAAATATGGAGGTAATAATAAATACATGTGACGATATATTGACGCAGTTTGCTTTTCCCTTGTTTTGCAGCTCCCGTATCCGAAAAGCACCCGAACTTCTCCGTCGCCGCCGGGCTGCTCGCCGGATTGCACCGACCAGCAACGTCAGCCTTAATTAGTTAGGGACTATCAACGACGTACGTTCAACATATATACTCTGGTTGCTAACGTGTAATTAGTATGCTCTGTAAGTTCGTTCCGATTTCAAATGTAATGCAATTTAGCGCATTGTATATTTGTATTCTCAACTACTTGTAAGTGTAATTTCTATTGCTAGTATATATAAATGTACGGCCGAGCGATCAGATATTGGTACATCTTCAAAAATAATATCCTAGACTTGATTAATTATATGTAAAAACGCTCAAATTAATTACTCCCTCTCCTTTCACAAAAGTTGCACCTATTACTTTTGTCATCAAAACCTATAAGAAATTAACTCATTTTTATATGTATGATCGATCATTTGTAGTAGTACTTAGAGCAAGTTGAATAGTATAGCCAACTACGAGCTCCAATTAATCTATAGCCAATTTAATATCTCATCCATACAATAGTCACATACTACATTATTAATACCTGATCCCACCTGTCATACACACACTGTGTCTTAGAGTCCGTGCTACAGCTGGCTATAAATCTGTAGCCCGCTGCTTTTCTCTCTCCTTATTTATATTTTTAAAATATGTTTGCAGCTGGCTTATATACTGCTATTGTACCTGCTCTTGTACTTCTACGGTGGTTGTCAGTAGCTTCATTAACTGTAGTAATGATGTTTATCTCCTGATCCCACCTGTCATACACACACTGTGTCTTAGAGTCCGTGCTACAGCTGGCTATAAATCTGTAGCCCGCTGCTTTTCTCTCTCCTTATTTATATTTTTAAAATATGTTTGCAGCTGGCTTATATACTGCTATTGTACCTGCTCTTGTACTTCTACGGTGGTTGTCAGTAGCTTCATTAACTGTAGTAATGATGTTTATCTCCTGATCCCACCTGTCATACACACACTGTGTCTTAGAGTCCGTGCTACAGCTGGCTATAAATCTGTAGCCCGCTGCTTTTCTCTCTCCTTATTTATATTTTTAAAATATGTTTGCAGCTGGCTTATATACTGCTATTGTACCTGCTCTTGTACTTCTACGGTGGTTGTCAGTAGCTTCATTATGGAGATATGTCAGTAATTAGAAATATTTGCTAACATAGAATAGAATAGAGAAAATCGAGAAGAGATAAACATCATTACTACAGTTAACAATTGTGTAGCAATGATTTTTAATAATCTTTATAGAATGAAAACTTTGCTGCATAACGATGTGAAAAAAAAAGAGTAGTAGTAAAAAATATTTCATGGATGAGTCACTGACGGAGAGATCGTTTTTAGTCCCGGTTCGTAACCCTCCTATAGTCCCGGTTTTTAAACCGGGACTACAAATCCGGCACTAAATATCCTTTAGTCCCGGTTCAAATACCCGGAACTAAAGATGGGAGCGGCAGTACCGGTTAGTTTTTTTTTTCATTTATTGCTAATCACTGCTTAATCTCTAATTTATTTTCTCCCAAATTAGGTGGGATGCATATCCTCAAATCAAAATCTCTAATTTATTTTCTCCCAAATTAGGTGGGATGCATATCCTCAAATCAAAGTAACATTCTAAATACACAAATCAATCATATACACCACAGATTATACATCCCAAATACACAAATTATATACATCACAAATTCTTCATCTCAATTTATATATGGATCACAAATTCTTAAAAAAAAGAAACAAAGCAAAGCCGCCGCCGGCTGGCTCAGCCGCTGCCGCCTCCCCTCCTCCCCGGCCGCCGCCGCGCCGCCGCGTGGACCTCCGCGCCACCGCTTCGCCACGCCACCGCGCGGCGCCCTCCTCTGGCTGCATAAACCCACACCCATCCCGCATGCAGTTGTTACCGTGATCTACTCGCATGCAGATTTTTCTCCCAATCCTTAGGCGCAACTGCATGGTGGTGCAGTTAATCTCAGCATGCATAACTGAAAGAGAAGAGAAGAGATAAAGAGGAACTGCTGCGCAGTTCAGCCCTTCTGGACGGAAAGAGAAGAGAAGAGATAAGGAGGAAGGAAGAGATAAGGATTAGAGATGAAGGGATAGAGGAGTTTGTGTGGACGGGAAAAGAGGATAAGCAATAGGGATTATATAGTGCGTTTTGATCGTTAGTCCCGGTTAGTAATACCAACCGGGACTAAAAGATCATCGTGATCTTTAGTCTCGGTTCATAATACAAACCGGGATTAAAGATCCGATCTTTAGTCTCAGTTGGAGTTACCAACCGGGACTAAGATCCAGGAGGGCCCTGACAACTCCTGACAGCATGTGTTACCAACCGGGACTAAAATCACGTAGCCCCATTCTGCTTATAAATCAGGACTAAAAACCATTATTAGTCCCGGTTTTTATTGCAACCGGGACTATTGTGGTTTTTGGTTGACCGGGCAAAGATGGTTTCTCCACCAGCGAGTGGATTAGAGTGTTTGTTACTATCTTCACTGTTGAAAGATCATAGTCTCTATATTTTTTTTTAGGACAAAACCTTTGCCTCGTATATTAATAGACACATAAGAGATTATAAAAAAGACAAACAATGATATGTACAGGGCCTATCGAAAAAGACAAGACCAAAAAAGGCAATATCTCCGAAAAAGACAAGACCATGCTGCCGCTTTCTCCGTATTAATCTTGACTAGTATTGAGGCCATCTCTATATAAATCAGCATTAGGGCATGTTCAATGATAAAGACGGGTATGGTCTCTTAAACAATATAAGATTATTTAGAGACCATGTCTTTACAATAGTTAAGACGACAAAGGCTCTAATCATTAACTCAAAAAATATTCCTTTTGTTAATATTTTTTCCATATTTTTATCCTCATGCAATCATATTTCTATATAATAGTGACTAAAAGTCGTTGTTAAGCCGTTGTCATGCATAACAACGATGTTTTGTCTCTCCTCTTTCTCTTTCCTTCATGTCAACAAATATTCCTAATTAGCAACGCTAAGAGACCACTATTAACAACCATTGTACATGCCCTTACGCGTAAAAGTCTATACGGCCGGACTCTCTGTCATCTCCCTTCCATGCATCGTGCATATGCATGCTATGACTATCTCAATGACTCCGAAACTGTACCTGGTGGAAAAGTGGAAAATTCAGCACCCATATACATATCCATTTCATCATTCCACCACACCGCGCGTGCGGCCACCAACGATATCAACGACGACGTTTCGTGGTGCTCGATCCTCCGTAAATGATGGCCACTCGACGTGTGTGCGCACATTGTGTTGTGTTTAGTTCCTTCAAATTTATAACTTTTATGTCACATAAATATTTGGATATATGTATGGAGGCACTAAATGTGAGCGAAAAAACCAATAGCACAGTTTACATGTAAATTGCAGACGGAACTTTTGAGCCTAATTACGTCATGATTGGACAATGTGGTGTTACAAATAAATATTTGCTAATGACAGATTAATTAGGCTTAATTGATTTGTCTCGTAGTTTACAGGCAGAATCTATAATTTGTTTTATTATTAGTCTATGTTTTATACTTCAAATGTGTGTTCGTATACATCAATTTTTTTTTTGCCAAAACAACTAAACACGGTCTATATTTGGTTTGCCGTTGGTGTACTGTGTGTTATTATATGCTTATTTTTCAATTTAAGTTTATGTGAAAAATTAAAGCCTACAATTAGTATATATTTTCATGCATGCATGAATCAAAATTACAATGTGCAAAATCCAAGTAATTAACTCCTATAAGTCGCTGGGCATTCCAATCCCACCCCCCCTCAACTTAATTTGTTCAAAACGTACTCCCTATAAATCCACTTACTATTCCAACTTCCCACCTCTCTATCTCTAGTTTTCATTGATTCCTCATCACATATAGAGATTTCTCGCATCCCATGGATCTCAGGATGCATGGTGTCAGTAAAGTTGCTCCTTATATATATCTTCTCTCCTTTGGAATGAGATTTAATATCTTCTCTCCTTATATCATGTTTCGTTACCTTACCGTTTGTGGAATTATTAAAGGATGAGGTGTGCACCTTTGGTTGTAAGGGACAACTTTGCTCACCGTGATGGAGGTCCATGAGATCATGAGAAAAATGGATAGAGGTGGAAAGTTGAAAAAAAAATGAGTGCACGGAATTAAATTATAAGAAGAGATTGAAAATACTAGTGACTTGTAGGGGTATTTGGATTTTCCCCCAATTACAATTTGATAGAAGATTGAAGTGCACAGGCCATCCCTAAACTTGTATAGATGTATCATCTAGATCCCTGAACTCTCAACAAATATATTTTCGAGTCATCGAATTTGTCTTTGATATCATATATGTCCAAATGGGCTCCAACCTCCTCCGTGCGCCGACGTGGCATGCCATGATGGAATGTTAGTAGGACCCACATTTTAGTCACAGAAAAAAATAAAATTGAAAAACATCTTTTCTCCTCTTAGGTTATGCTAGCAAGGATATACAGGTATGATCAAATTAACAAGGGATTATCTAGCACAATTTTATATGGTGCTAGTGTCGACGTTTGATAGTCACGACTAGGGTATTTTGATGGTATAGGGATCGTTGGTACCAGGGTATATGCGAGATTGAGGTAAAATAGATGGAGACATGGATTTTTATACAGGTTTGGGCCCCTTATCTGACAGGTAATAGCCCTACATCTTGTTGGCCGAAGCCGGTGTTGCTCTTTATTCATCTGGATCACACAAATACAATATTTGGGATAACCTATCTAGGTAATCTTCCTCCTGAAGTACGAACTCGTCGAGATCAGAGATGGCGCTAGATCCCTCTTGCCGGCTTCCGTAGGCATCGGATGGGGTATGGCTAGGCTAATCTCTGAAGTCGAGATCTAGCGTCGTATTGGTTTGTATTGGCTTGTGGCTTTGTGGCGTCTATGGTGGGTGTCTCCTCTCCTTCTAGGGAGCTTGTATTTATACCCATAGATAACCCCTTGTCCAAGTAGAACTAGAGAGATAAATACGGATACGATATGAGTAGTCTTTGTCGTTTCCATATAGAACTCTTTTTGTCCTTCCTTATCCGGAACTCCTTCTATATACGAGGTTTGTTTCCGTATAAGACATGGTATGTGATGGGCCCTGCCGAGCTTAGTCGATTACTATTGGGTATGTGGTATCCATAACCCTGACAGCTAGATTTTGAGGTACAATTAGACAGTTCTTAAATTTTATTTATAATCACACAACATTATTTCTACAAAATAGAACTTAAACATATAACTGGATTTCGTATACAACACGTAGCTTCTATTTCTTAGATATAATGGTATTTTGTACGCAATTATGATCGATCAATTTGCAACTGTGTAATTTGGCCCACCATGGTCTAATGGTTCGAACCCTTTTCTTTTATCTGAGTAACGTGGAAATTTCTAACCTTCTAAAATGAGACGAACGTAGTGACTCCTTTTTGAATTATCAATATAACATTAATAATATAATAGATTATCTATCATGTTGATAGTGGTAGGGGGCATACATTATATATGAATCAACTTGCATCACAATAGTGTGAGAGAGAATAAACTTTAGTCTACCATACATGTACACTTGTGTGAACCACCTGCTGCTGTCAAATCCTGAGTACACTAGTGTTCTGTTTTTTCTTCATTCCATGGACTGAGAGCTTTCTGGTTTCTCCAAACCACGGAGATGTGTTGGGTACGGACAAAGAAATGCCTGGTTTAGTTCCCAATTCTTTTTTTCTAAAAACATCACATCGAATCTTGGACACATGCATGGAACATTAAATACAGATAAAAACAAAAACTAATTGCACAGTTTGCATTAAAATCGCGAGATGAATCTTTTGAGCTTAATTAGTCCATGATTAGCCATAAGTGCTACAGTAACTACATGTGCTAATGACGGTTTAATTTAGCTCAAAAGATTCGTCTCGCGGTTTCCAGGCGAGTTATAAAATTATTTTTTTTTCGTGTCTGAAAACCCCTTCCGACATCCGGTCAAACATCCGATGTTATTACACTACTACACCTCTTCAATCGAAACTCCTAGTGGGCGGCCGATCGCCAGGGGGCGATCGTTCCACTCTCCTCCACTAGTTTCTTTCTTTTTTTTTTCACCGCATTACTTTCCTATTTTAGTAAATTTATGCACCTAAAGTTTATACACCTCAAGTTTACACATCTAAAGTTTATAAATCAAAAGTTTATATATCCAAATTCAAATTTGAATTTGAATTCAAATACTTTTTATATATAGTATTTCTATACATCTAAAGTTTATACACCTAAAGTTTATAGACCCAAAGTTTATAAGTCAAAAATTTACATACCCGATTCAAATTTGAATTTGAATTCAAATGTTTTTTTATATAGTATTTCTATATATAAATTTTTCTAACTTTTGTTTTTTTTATTTTTTAAAAAAATTTATGGTATAGTAGGAAGAGAAGAAGGGGAGAAGGAAGGGGGAGAGGAGTGCGTCAGGGGGAGGGTAGGGATCAGCGATCGATCACCCATTAGCACGGCCCCTCTTCAATTTGTTAATTTGTAGTGGGTCTCGCTCCCCGTGATCAGTTCAATGGTTACAAGCGAAAATCAAAACAATTTTCACAAGCAGACCTCTTAACAGGCCCGCATGTGAAAATAAACCTATTTTCGCAGGTAGGCTTGTTAAGTGGCCCGCTTACCACCAGCCTACCAGGCCGGCCTACCACTCCCCTTTTCCACTGAAAAAAAGTCTATCCTCTGTCTCACACACTCTCCTCATACTCTCCTCCCTCATCATCTACTCCTTCTGAGTGGTGACCACGCGACGCGAGACATACGTCCGGCGACGGGAGATGGGAGGGGTAGCAACAGGCGGCAGCGAAGGGAGTGGCCGGTGCGCTCTCTCCTCCTTCCCGGCGCACGGCGGCAGCGGTGGCAGCTGGCGATGTTGAAACCACCAGTGCAGGCCTCGGGATGGTAGATCTATCGGCATTGGCCTCGGGGGCAACGGATCCGCTAGCGTTGGACTTGGGGATGGCGGATCCGCTGGCTCCTCCTCCGACACGGTTGACGGCGACGGGAGTGGCCTCCGTGCCCTCACCCCCTTCCCGACGCGCGGCAGTGGTGGCGGCACCTAGCAATGGCGAATTCGTCAGTGCTGGCCTCGGGGGTGGTGGATCCGCTGACTCCTCCGACGTGGTCGGCGACGACGGGAGTGGCATGCGCACTATCTTCGTCTTCCCTTCCCTTTCCAACTTTTCAGCGCGCGGGGACAGTGGCGGCAGCTGTCAATGGTGGCGGGTGGATGTGGCGGCAGCAAAGTGGTGGGAAGGACCGACAGTGGATCCACCTATAAAACCGGCATCTATTCCCCTCGCCGGCCTATATGATGCAAACATATATGTGTCGGTTCGTTTAAATAACCGCCACCTTTCGTATAGGTGCCGGTTTTTTGTCCACGACCGCCACCTATGTGATTTTCGGACCGTTGGCGGGAGTATTTTTAGTGTCGGTTTTTGATGAAAACCGGCACCAATGACCTTCCCAACAAAAACCGACACCTATTAATCATTATATGTGTCGGTTTTTCACTACATTGGCGGGAAACGACTTATAGGTGTCGGTATTTGGCTAACCGGCACCTTTGTGGCCGACACCTATGGGTGTTTTTGTAGTAGTGGGACACGGTGGATTCGTCGGTACCTTCACCCTCCATCGCACGGATCTGACGGCGGCGGCGATGGGAGGGCTGAATCGGTGGCCTCTCCTCCTGTGATGATGATGACGATGGGTGGATCTGACAGCGGGTAGTGCGGCGATGGATGGATGCTCCTGATCTAGGGTTTCGATTTTTTGTTGTGAAATTTTATTTTTTTTTTGGCTAAGAATGATTTTCACAGTCGGACCAAGTTCCACATGCGAAAATCCTGTTTTTGCATTCGGTTGGACTGGCCACATGGGAAAATCGCTATTTCTTAATATACCTGGGTGCATGCGGTTCCTACACCCGCATGCGAAAATACAATCTAGCCGTATGTAAAAACCGCTTTTCTTGTAGCGTTATTGTGTCATTTTTCAGCACATACAGCACACCCTCTTTTCTAAGTCATTGAAAAGTCCAAGCCACATGTTTTTTGCTGGGCTTCCTTGAACTACCTCCATTTCATTTTATAAATCGCTATGATTCTTTTTATAATCAAACTTGTTTATATTTGATCAAGCTTATAAAAAAATATAGTACTATTTTCAACGTAAAACAAATATGTTATTAAATATAACCAATGCTAGATTTAGCGGAACTCATTTGATGTTTTAATTATTGCTAAATTTGTCTATAAGCTTAAACAAACTTAATTTAAAAAACCAACGATTTATAATGTGAATTGGAAGAAGTAAGTAAAAAGAAAAATACAAAACCCATTTATCTCCGTTAAAAAAACCAATCTAGCTAGTAGTCCCTCCATCCCAAAATATAAAGGATTTTGGAGGAAGATATGACATATCGTACTAGATAAGACATTTCTAGGATAACGAATAGATAAGACATTTCTAGGATAACGAATATAAATAGGCTCTTGAGTTTATTCAAATTCGTCTTAATAGAAAGTATAGCATCCGTTACTATTTTTTTCTTTATGAAGGAAGCAGGCGGTAGGTCCGGTTGGACCCAAACATCGTCAGAGTTGGCACATCGTGCACGGTAGCTGGCGGACACTTGTGGGCATCTCGTGTGGTTAGAAATCCCGCTGTAAGAAACAAAATTTTTTAGCCATGTTATACACAGACGACGATATGATCCCCTTATTTTTTTTAGTGCTAGAATATAGTACATATGTTGACCTCGACAATTTTGCACACGTCTAGCTAGGGATAAAAACGGTCGGAAAAACCCTATACCATTTTCATTTTCACATATTTTTCTCAAAAACGGAATCGGAACGGTAGACCCGGAAATGGTAACGATATCGGTAATATCAGTATATCGGAAACGGGACCGTCAGAACGGAATATACCGATATTGGTCGGAAGTCGAAATTCATGTCGAAATCAGCGGTGTGAGGCATAGCACATATTTAACTATGCATGTAAATGAATTTAACTTTATACTTACATTATCACACTCCACATAACACCGTTATATGATGGTTAATAATATGATAATAAGTTTAACAAACAATATAAACAAAGTTCAACGATACTTCAACATCGATAAGTCGAGGAGGCTAAAATTAAGCAAAATCCACATGCCACGTCATAAGGTTAACAACATTTCCCCTGTCACTTCCCTTTTTTTTATGGGCTGCAAGCCTCCAGACTTTCTTCAATCATAAGCTTTTGATGGGTTGGGCATGCTGAGCCGCTGGAGAACTTTCGAAATTTTTTCGGAATTTTGACAAAAATTACCATACAAATACGGTTGCCGACAAAACAGTCGGAAAAACCTCCATCCCATTTCCGCTACCATTTCCAGTAGATATTACCGTTTTCATTTCCACCACTGTCGGTTACCGATACCGACTAATTAAAATAGTCGGTGTAAACTGGAAACGGCAGCCAGAAATCTCGGAAATTTTTATACCATTTTTACCCCTACGTCTAGCGATATGAACGTATTGAGAAAGGATACTTACACCATGTCAGCCCACGTACGCATATCCACAGATGGGGAATGAATATGAAGAAGGCCAACGAATTCCGATATAACCAGGCCATCGTTAAAATAATTTCACTGACAACGTTGTGCCATGGCTCTTTTAGACCACCCCCCAAAAAAAAAAAAATGTTCCCGGCTCTTCTCCATTCAAATTTTCCCTACTTTCTTTCTATGGATAGGTTCTCATCAATTGCCCGGCTTGACTTCATTTTTGCTTCTTCCAGCGGATTAAGGAGGATCGTGTATCGGGCCGCCATAGTCTGAAACGAAATTCCTGATCTTATTTAGAAGTGTGTGTTAGAACCTACACGGGAATGGGTGCGTAAGTGTGTTGAAATTTTACCGGGAAAGTATAAAAGAAGAGCCGCGCACGTAAGAAATGGTAATTTTATTAATCTTAAGAAGATATGAGCAGGTATCATATTTTTTATGTAAAACTTTGATATCTATATATATACTCCCTCCGTTTCGAAATATTTGACACCGTTGACTTTTTAGCACATGTTTGACCGTTCGTCTTATTCAAAAACTTTTGTGAAATATGTAAAATTATATGCCTACATAAAAATATATTTAACAATGAATCAAATGATAGAAAAAGAATTAATAATTACTTAAATTTTTTGAATAAGACGAACGGTCAAACATGTGCTAAAAAGTCAACGGCGTCAAACATTTCGAAACGGAGGGAGTACTTTTTTAGTGATCGTAAACTTTTTCTAGAAAAATAACACAAATTGCACCTCAATCAGGCCATGTCAGGATTCAGTTCATCAGCCTTCTACTTAAATGATCAATTATCACATGATGAGAGAGAGAGAGAATTTTCTTATTACCACCGCTTACGCTTAGAACTCGACGAAGCCGTGTCAAATTTCTTGGAGCAATAACCAGCAGATGGCCATCGTGCTTCATCTCCCGGCCTCTGCTACCTCCTCCTGATGAGCCGGCGGCGAGTACGCAGGGTACAAGAAACGGCGGAAACAGCAAGAATGACATCACTAGGATTGTCACCAACCTGACGCGAAGTCGAGCAGCAGCTTCCATGGTGCTTCAGAGATCAGAAATATTTTCGCCGGATTCACTTCAGTTCGCTGCTGATAGTGTGTGTAACTTGGCGATGCTAGCTACTTGCATGGTAGGAGTATTTAAATCCCTTGACAAGTTAAGCTAGCTAGGCACATAAGAATTAAGAAGGGTTATTAATTTTCCCGCTGAATAATATGTCAATTTTTCAACACGACTGATTCAATCTGAGTCGGTGATAAATTAGTTATATCCAGGCTGATGAAATCATCGTTGACTGAGAATGAGGCGAGATAACCATGCATGCCACATTCCTATCACGGTACATAATATATAAGTTGAAGATGCGGGATATCTCTTGAAGTATATATTTTTTTGGGACAAACTATTGTTCAATATTTTCCGTGTGGTTTCCGAATTAGCTAGCTTGACCAAGGTTATGCCCGATCAACGAGCAAAATCTCAGATGGTTCAATATTTTCTGTGTGGTTTCCAAATTAGCTAGCTTGTTCTCTGCATGCTATTTTTATCGTGTTTGCTATTTCGTAGGCATCTGCAAAATTCCAACCTATCAGTCAATTCTCCCTCCCGTCGATTTGGTATTTTTTATTTTAATTTTATTTACTAAAATATTGAAAAATGATTTTTGTTTCAATATTTTGCAATACTAGTCGCCTCACGTCCTTGGAGAAGGGACGTTTTATCCTATGTGGCAGACGGCCATTGGAACCCCTTAACGATTGTCCGCCGAGGGACGGATATTTATAGGCGACCCCTTTACTATCCTCTCGGAGGCCTCTTTCCGTCCTCTCAGAGAGCGTTTTTTCGCGCTAGGGGCCCACCTACAAAAGGGCTGTGCGGGCGGCCTAGGATTTTTGTAGGCGGCCCCATTGCCACCCTCTAGAATGCCCTTTTTTTGTTGGGGGGAGGGGGGTGCCATTTTGCAAGCAGCCCTTAGGGATGGCGCTAAGGTTTGCTGGGTCAGGAAGCCCGCAAAAAAAGCTCAATGTGTAACTTCAAGCAATATTATGTGTTTACGGGTTTTCGAACTCTATAGTCATATTAATTCTTCTGCCCAGTTATCAAAATACTCACACTTGGTGACTCACGCAACGTAAAGTTGTGCATTGATGCCATTCTGGGTTTATGGTTTTGCGAAGTTTATCGCCGAAACAAAATGGTTCAAAAAGCACCAAACCATAAATTTCATACCAGTGGATTGGATGTGTTCATTGCGAAAAATTTCTATGTGACTCGAGCGTCGCAGAATTGTGCATTGGATGCCATTATGGGTAGATGTTAGTGTGAAGTTCATCACCGGAGAAAACAGTGATTGTTAAGGTGAATAGTTCTAAAAATAACATGAAGTCATTAAGACATGTCCAAGGTATGTAAAGAAAAGATTGAAATCTTTCAGGAAGATAAAACCTCCGAAATAATAGATTTGGATCACATCCAAACTGTGAGAAATTTTTACTTGAGTCGGTGGGCCTGCCGGAAAGTTTGTGTGATGCGAAAATGAAACCATTTGAAACCACTCAAAAGTGTTTTCAGGCATATGGGAATATGCTTGACCCCATTGATTGCGAAAATTAATTTTTACACGAGTCGGTGAGCCCATCGGAAAATTTATGTGGTGCAAAATCAAAATTGCTCGAAACTACTTAAAATTGTTTTAGTATCTATTCATGCATTTGGAACGATTGGTTGCTTTTTGAAACAAACAACCATGTTTTTTTTTATGATTTTGTGTATTTGCTTCTTAAATTGGTATTGATTTTACCAGCGGGAACCGCTGTAAGTGTTGAGAGTGTTTTTTCTGCACTGAATCTAGTGAAAACAAGTTGAGAAACAATTTATGTGATGATGATTTATTGAATCATTCTTAGTCATATTTATTGAGCGAAATATCTTCTCTAAAGTTAGGAAAACGTAACAAAACTTTCATGTCTAAGAGTAAGCGTAGAGTAAGGTAGCGGCATTGTTTTATTTTTTTTGTTTGTCTAAGATCTTTTGTATTTGAATTCTTTATATTGTAATGTTTGCACATTTGAACTTGCTGGTTAATTTAGTGGAATATTAATGATACAAGACAATATTATTTCTATCGTATTTCACTAAGTTTGTACATTTATAGTATTCGATAATTTTGGTATGTGATGTGATGATGTGAATTTAAGAACAGGATTATCCAACGAAAAATTCCTAGCTACGTCATCTTATGGATTCAACTCGGTGTGTAAGAACACACCCTCTCATTCCCATCAATAGGCCCCTACTCATAACAAATGTATTCTGAAGATTTCATGACAATTAATCTTGCTGAGCTTTCAAAAGAAGAGACATAGTGTTAACAGTAAAATTAATTTGGTAATCCCCGAAGTCATCATGGTCTTCAGAGTCCTGTAATCGGCCGATGGGAATTATCAAGGCGCCAATAGTCAGATTCTTGCTATATTCGGTTAAGGAAATTAATCTATTCAGAGAAGCTTATCCAGAAGAGACTGAGTTCAAGGAGGATGCGGCATGGCAAGTTATCTATTAATTAGGAAGAGTTTGTTAGTTTCCTTTTATCTTTAGGAAAGTGTGTTTAGTGTCCAATAAGGACTTTATGTTTTCCTTTTATCTTTAGAAAATTTTCTTTCTTGTCCAACAAGGACTAGTATCTACCCATGGATATAAATTATTTCATAGCTAGATCAATGCAACTACTCTCGGCGCATCGCCACCCTCTTTACCGAAGTTTTTACTTATCATCCGGCGAAACTTGGCACCTGACATGGGGCTGCATCGGCTTTCGATCTCCGGCAAAACGGTAAGTCCTATGTTCCGCCTCCCCTGGCAATTATATTGGCTTCATCGGCGTCGTTCAAGGCTGCATCAGTACATTCGACCTCTTGGATTGCTCTGGTTCGGTTGATATATTTGCCTACCGATTTATCATATACCTTAGTTAATCTAGTCTTAGTATCTCAATTTAACCATATCGACCGATTCTCGCTTTAGGGTTTATGCCAGTATCGGCTAAATCGTTTTACCAGATTAGATTAGCTAAGGTATCCACCACCCTGAAAATCAGTCAAATGCTTGATTGTCTAGATATTATGTTTCTTTTCATACTTAGTGTTGCATCGGTTAAGTTTGATCTACTAAGTCGTGCTTAGAACCATAATCTCTAGCCTGCTTCTTGATTGCCAATAATGGTTTCATTGGGGTTTCAGCCGATGAGTTATCTGAACGTTGCGTCGGCTTACAAGGATTGCATACAAGTTGGATTTAGCCGATTGCAACAAACATTTCATTGTTTATCTAATCTTATGGATTTTATGACATCGGACATTCAGCCAATGTATGTTTTAACCTTCGGATCAGTGCTTATTCTATCATATCATTGTTAGCCGATTGGTTTCTACTGGATATTATTATTGTTTTATTACATTACTATCAGCCGATTGTATTTATATCGTTATCTACATTGGATATATATCCGATTGCTCAAAACCTTATTGACATCGGCTGATATCGGCATCAGTTGAATTACTCCATCGACTTGACAACTGATCGGCTTATTGATCTGCTATTTGTATATCTTGTCAGTTGCAGGATCAAACTGACAGGAACGCCCGTATCTCATCAACCGTTGGACCTACACTGGAGCTAAGCAGATCTCCTAGGCCGTTGTATTCGTTGACTAGTTCACGCCAACACAGACCATCAGCCGAGCGCGGATTTTTCGTCAACACATAGAGAATTATGAAGAAGGCTCTGACCATGCCACTATGAAGCGTGGTAGGAAAGAAAAAAAGGAAGATCAACATTACAAATAATCCTATAATATGTATAAGTAACAAAAACAAAATTTATAATGAACAGACAAACAATCCTTCAGTTGGCTATCATATCCGCTACTCCATCCGGGTTGATAATACTTGTCGTTTTGAAAAAAAAAATCTTTAAAAACAGTTTTGACCACTATTTTTCTTTTACAATATATATATAGAAATATCAATACATATGATTTTATGAAAAGACTTTTTAATACTAATCTATACATATGGTCTTCATATGGTTAAAGTTTTTAAAGTTTAATAATAAACTTGTTCAAAAAGACAAGTTTTATTAATCCGGAAGGAGTAACTTCTTATTAGAGTTTTTGACGGTTTTCATTACAACCTCTGTTGATCACAGCTGAATCATTTCCTCGTTCAAGTGTTCTTGTTGTGCCATCAGAGAGGTGTTCCCTCTCTGATCAGTTGCCTGGCTGCCTATTTCTTTCTATAGGAGTGACAGGAGTTTCACGCGGTCCATCCCCAGGGTCTGAAATGATGTAAGTAATAAACTTTACATAAATACTATTACTCCCTCGAGACATAAATATCAACGTTTAGAAGGTCAAATTTCTAAAAACTTTAACTATCGATTTCATATTACATGAGTTCGATATTATGATAGACATGAAAAATCTATCCACGGCACCTTTTAAAATATGCATTTGAGAAGTGATTGATGGACAATTTGACCAAATCTTAACCTGAAACGTCAAATTTTTATGTTTAGAGGGAATACTTGATAAAATCAGTAATTTATAAAAGCTAGCTATCTTTGTCCCTGTTTAGAGAACATTTTTTTTAACTACTGTTTGTGTGAAATCCCTGCGAAAAACATGCAAAATTCCAACGTTCTAAATAGGATTTTAAAGTGGCAATTTTTTTTAAGGAACCGGGTATGAGGTTTCATATTAATATAGCATGAAAATATTACAAGACCGTCACTACTATAGAAACGGTTTATGCAGACGGCTGGAATCGGTCTTCGCATACTAGTAATAACCCTGAAAAGTTATAATGAGGAAAAAAGAACTGATCTACTTCATAACCTAAAAAACATAATTGAATCAAACATGTATAACCTACATAGTTTCCAAAACTCTGTATATGTTTCGTGCATATATATATATATATATATATATATATATATATCTCCCATTCAACCTGATCTACTTTCCATGGCAGCATCAAATTATCAAACCACTTAATTTGTTATAAATTCCAAGCGCTGCTTACTGTGTTCATAACCGGGTGTAGGCCGGAGAGATCGCCGTGCTGATTTCGCGATACTTAAACCATAGCCGTCTGTCCTCTCCCTGCTTCTCACCATCGCCATCCGCCTGGAGCTGCCACCACTCACTGGCATGCACACGCGAACGATGCTTAATTACTATTTCTTTCATCCCAAAATATAAATCTAATATTAAATAGAATATTAAATAGAGTAGCATACAGTTCAAATCTCCATAGGAGTGAATTTCAGATTAGGTTATTTGATAGCTAAGTTCCCTATATAATAGGCTAAGTTCCTGATTTAAAAATACTACATATATCCAGTTGGATGTATATGCCGGATAAAACATACCCTTCTCTAAAATAAATAATAAATAAAATATGACATCACCAATACAATAAATTTAGACATGAGTTTATCTAGATTCGTAATATTAGACGATCAGTACGATAACTTATGGGGTTGCAGTAGTAGTCTGCACCACAGATTTCACTTGACCATGAGAAATATATAATTCTTCTCGACATAAAATGTTTGAGGAAATAAAACCAACTAGTGACAATAATACTGGTAATAGAGATTGACAACTTCTTTTTCCTTTTCCTGTAACCGTCTCTGGGTTTTTACTCGACTGATTTAAATATAATTGACAGATCAGCTACTGCCTGTTTAGTTCCAAAAAACGGCAGACTACTCACATGGCGAAAGCTCGTTGCCGGCTGATGAAGCGCCGGCGGCGAGAAAACCGGGCAGAAGCGACGGCAGCAGCCAGAGGGACAGCACTAGGATTAGCACGACGCGAGCCATGAAAGAAGCAGCCATGGTGTGTTCGCTTAGCTAGCTCGATCGACGGCCATATATATAATCTGAAATTAACTGGTGTCTCACGGCCATGCTAGCCTAGCTATTTATATCATCGGCTCACTTATTTAATATTATACTACTCCCTCCGTTTCGAAATGTTTTGACACCGTTGATTTTTTAGCACATATTTGACCATTCGTCTTATTTAAATACTTTTAGAAATATGTAAAATTATATAACTACATAAAAATATATTTAACAATGAATCAAATGATAGAAAAAGAATTAATAATTACTTAAATTTTTTGAATAAGACGAACGGTCAAACATATGCTAAAAAGTCAACATTGTCAAACATTTCAAAACGGAGGACGGAGGGAGTATCTGTTAATGTTCAGAAATTAAAAAAAAAGGTCTTTGATATGCCGCTTGTCAGCTTGTGAACAAATTATGTATTCCAGTAGCTAGTATATATGCTGGTCTATATATACTTCAGTACTATCATATTAATGTGATGTAATCAAACTTTGATCAACTATAAGTCTACTCTTTTGCTTTTGGTTGGTAGACATACCCAGAATTTCCGTGTCATTCCTGCAGTCAAAGGTCAAGGGGAAGACTATTTCATCCACTAAAACATATTTTGTCTTTGACCAGTAATTGAGTCACACATCTCTCGCTTTTTTCCCTTGCTCTAGCATCTAATTTTTATCCATTTCTCGATCTTTAGTTAGAAATGAACTTGAAAAATGCCATTCTACGTACGTATTTTTAGTCTCATATTTCCTCTATTTTATGTTCCCATTTCATTATTGAAAAAAATAATCTTATGCCATCCGCATTTGACCATTTCTCTCCCTTATCTCACGCAATTCCATGGTCAGTGTGTTCCTACATACTCCCTCCATCTACTTTTGATAGTCATATTTCTAAATCTGAAAAATCTATTTTTGATAGGCATATTTCAATCCAACAACCTATCATCTTAATGTCTTTCTCGAATTTAATGCGTGATTCTCTATTCCTCCACACAAGATTGGCTACATGGGCATCGAGAAATGTAAATATTAATGAATCGCTTGTTCACGAGGAATGACTAATAGCATGTTTAAATGGATAATAAGTAGAATCACTTATCGTTGGTCTGTGTGCCATGATGAAATATGACTATCAAAAGTAGATGGAGGGAGTAGTGTTTTCTAGGGTCACCGGACCCGTGTAAATTATTCAATTTCTAGGGCCAAGCCGAATTGAATGAGAAAATCATAGGAAAAATGATGAGCGATAAGTGGAGAATCGATTTTTATAATCCATTGGAGGAGGAAACACATGGATAGACAGATTCGACGTCGACGTGGCGAAGGAGCTAGGGTTCGGCCTAGAGAAGGAAAAACACAGTGAACGAAAGAAAAACCGGAAGCCCTTATCGCGTGCGAGAAAAAACCACAACAAAAAAACCGGGGAGGAAGAAAACAGCAAAAAAAATGGATAGACCATTAAAAAACTGTTTGAAAAAAAAAACCGCGAGAAGAAAACGGCGACGAAAAAAATTCCAGTAGGTATATATACATTAAAACCGACTCAAACACGGATGATGGACCGCAGAAACATCTTCAATTTTTATAATAGTATCATAGTAGGTATATATACAATAAAACCGACTCAAACACAGATGACGGACCGCGAAAACATCTTGAGACATCAATACATTAAAACTAACTAAAATATGGATGACAGAACGCGGAAACATCTTCAATTTTTATAATAGTTTTATAATAGTATCTTAGTAGATATATATACATTAAAAGCAACTCAAACACAGATGACGGACCGCGAAAACATCTTGACACATCAATACATTAAAACCGACTCAAATATAGATGATGGACCGCGAAAATATCTTCAATTTGTATAATAGGAGAGATAGAGATTTGTACCATATTAATTAATATATTAGCTAATAATTATATAATTATATTTATTGGATCCCCGGTAACATTTCTTCTGGGTTTACCACTGTGCATGCACAGCGAGCCGGGATGGCGGTGCAAGGAAATCGAGCCATCAATGGGCTCGACGACGGTGATTGCGTGACAGTGGTGACGATAGCAACGACGCGGTAGGTGGGCTCCCGCATCGAGCTCGACATCCACCTCTGACATCGGGCCCTCGTGACGCACTGACGCACAGGCAAATTAAAGCTGGGCGGCGACAATGGATCAACCTCTGTTTGCCGGCCGAGCATCTCCTTCCTGGAGCTATATCTGTGTTTTTCTTTACGGTATGTTAGTTTGGATGAACAAAATTGAGACGACATGCCATCAAAATTTTGCGAAAAAAAAGAAAAAGCGTTTAATTTTGTCAAAATTCTATCAAATTGAAGCCAAATTTATAAAAAAGAAGCCAAATCTATTAGACTTGTCTCAAATATATCAAGCTATGCTCAATGTGTTACAAGTATGTCAAAAAATTTCGAACAAACAAAAAAAAGAACTTTTATACAACATGGTCAAATGAGGAAAGGAAAAAAAGATAATTTGTCTCTTAGTCAACACCGTTATCTTGCCTTTATGGAATAGGATTAGCCTTGAGTACTCCGGTTTTAAAAAGCGATGTTAAATAAGCAAAATTGAAAAAGTAAAGTCAAATTAGTGGTTAGAAAATGCTCTTGCGTCGTCCTCCCCTAGGGGCGGCACGGGAGGCGACCTCGCCGGAGAGAGAGTCCCATTGCCTGCTCCCCCTCCACCACGTCCACGCTGTCGTCGCCGCAGCAGCAACCATACAGCAGCCGAGAGGAGGGGAGGGGATTGTTTGGGACAGGGTGAGACAAAAGCTAGCGGCAAGGGAAGGAGGCGGTCGGCGGTCGCAGTCGTCGCCACCAGCTCGTCCCCTCACGCCGCCCTCTCCTTCCTCCCAACACCGCCACCGCCGGTACTGCCCCAAATCCATCGATCCAAAAGAAGGGTAGGGGAGGGAGAAAAAGAGGGGAGGACGGCACCGAGCGCTGGCTCCAACGCCGTCACGAGGCGAGGAGCAAGGGACGCGGGCGGCGCTCGTGTAGGCATGAGATCGGGAAGAGGCTCGAGATAGGGGAGAAGGGGAGGCGGCAACGACGGGTGGAAGACGGTCAACAACGGCGGTGGCGGGGGGAGCCACGCGTCGGTGAAGGCCAGCACCCCCCGCCGGCCGACCTCGCCCCTTTCTCCGTCGGCGTTGTCCTCTTCCTCCTCCCATGCCGCCGTCCTCTCCCCTCATACCCTCCTCAATCCGGCGTAGAGTCGCCTCGATCTAGCGCACATCGCCTCCATCCTCCACCTCCACCTCCCACCTCCACCGGATCTGGGAGGAGGGAGGAGAGCCGCCGCTGGCCCCACCCTCCGCGCCGCCGCCGCCCGACGCCACGCAAGATCCGGAGGGAAGGGCCGCCGCCAGCGCCCTCCCCCCTCCCGGCGGAGCCGCCGCCGCGTCCATCCTCTGCGCTGCCTCCGCCCTCCACCTCCGCCTCCACCGGATCTGGGAGGAGGGAGGGGAGCCGCCACTGGTCCACCCTCCGCACAGCCACCACCTTAAGCCGCCGCTGCCACCGCCAATAGCCGCCGCCGCCGCCACCGAGAGAGGAAAGCTGGGAGGGGAGGGGAGGGGAGAAGAGGAGATGAGAGGGAGAGAATGGGGGAAAGGGTTTCAGGATTTGGGGGTTAGTGTAGGACGTTTTGCAGAAAACCCCCTATATTTTTTATGTTTATAGCGCTACCCCTAGAAGCGAAATTTTCTCTTCTTCGCATTGTATTTTCTTGGAAGACGAGGGGTTATACGTAAGAAACACAATGGGCTGCCAGGCGTTCCGAGGACGTATGCGATATTCCATGCAAACACGAGGAGCTTTTTGCAAAAGTGCACAACACGCGTAAATCTCTCCGAGGAGCCGAAAAAAACTCAAAAAACAGAGAAAAATGGTACCCTACGTGCAGTTATTGGTCGTTGATGTATAGTAACAATTTCAGACATGGTAGGCCGATGTTCGGCACGATCCTGAACGCACAACATCGCCACCCTAAGGCATTGCATAATCTGAGCTCGCTCATGTTTCTTAGCACCTAACAATGGATCAATAAGCTTGTGCAAATTTTTTCTGTTCTTCAGTGCCTGAAAGGATTATCAAAATATTAAAGAGGGCGGTTCAGGGAGAAATTCAGGAAAAAATTACATGAATAGGTTGGAATTTACCAACCACACTATCAGAGAGTAGTAACATTTTCACTTTTTCTAATAAGCAGAGAGCATTATTCACCCTTAGAGCATTTGATCGAAATAGAGGTGCAGTTATATATTCTACAACATAAATTTTTGGAACACTTACAAAATCGGGAAATATCGTAGAATATAAATGTTCCTATCGAGTCTTATCGAACTTGAAATTAGCCTTATAGGATAGTTGGCCAATAGACTGAAAAGCGTCACAGTATAAAGTGGGCCCCACTACCCAATTATAGACGGCAAGTGCTGCAGTTGGCCTGTTTGAAACTCAATTTTGGAGTATTATGTTAGCAATATGAAAAAGGGGATGATTCATTAGCACATGATTAATTAAACATTAATTGTTACTTCCTCCGTTTCATATTATAAGACTTTCTAGCATTGCCCACATTTATAAACATATATATAAATGTGGGCAATGCTAGAAAGTTTTATAACCTGAAACGGAAGGAGTATAAATTTAAAAAATGAATTTATTTAATCAAGTATTAACTATTGTAAATTTTAGAAGTCAGCGTAAGAGTGCGACAATATGTGTGACCATATTTATATGCTGAGAAGTTACAAAAATAGAACTGCAGAACCAGTCTGCATATGTACTTTTCCAGCAAAATGTAAGTGTTCTTGAAACTGAAAGCACGGCTGCAGGAAATAATCAAAATGGGCGATTTAATTTGGATCCCCATGCCATCAGAAAACAATCCAAAAGAAAGAAAATAAAAATCTGAAAAAACTGGGGCCTTTGTCCAGTAGCAGCAGTAGAGCAGGACGAAGAGTGAGTAGAAAAAAAAAATCAAGAAAATCCATATGCGTACACTGCAACAATGTAGCCTGAAAACATAATATCCTGAGATCACTCATCGTAATTCAGAACATTGAACAGTAATATAATGCAGGAGTTGAGCACATTCTTGTCATCAATCCATACGAGCCGTGGATACTAATTGCCACCTAACCAATATTTTCTCTAACACACCGATCTTCTGTCTGAGCCTGTCAAAAATTCAGCACAAAAGGATTCACTGATCTCTTTGGCGACAATTGAATTCAGATATGGCAATATCAACTGCTCATCCGTTACAGCTATAGCAAATAAATGATGCAGTTAGACAGTGTGATTATTTTCAGAAAACATGAAGCCCGCCAGAAGAAACAGAAGCTCCATTAATTAACATATATGCATGTCATCTACTCCTCTAAACAAGCAATCCATAAAATTGCAGAACAACATATATCCATAAACAGTAGTAAGTGAAGTGCATTTGTTATTCAAATATTTAGTACTCTCTGAAACAAACCAATGCATTTCGGTGACATTCTCTTGATCAAATCCAACTTTTGAAATTCAGATATCTTGATGATGTTTTTTTAAAGAGGGTTTACCATCAGTATCAATTCCACCTCCATTTTCCATATATCCAGCCCCATACTGATGAGATGCTTCTACATAACAAAAGGAAATTAGTTCATACATGTACTTGTAAAATATCCAGTTATTTGGGGGGAAAATTATCTATCTTTAATGTTCATTCAAGAACTCACTGTAAAACCTTTCATATTATCAGTTTCAGAACTAGTACTAGTACATTTTGAGATTTCAGAACTGAAGTTTAGAATTTCTGAACTAAAGATGAAAATTTCAGAACAAACAACATTACAACTTCAGATTTGAGATTTCAAAATAAGCACAACTAAATTTTCAGATTTCAGAACTAAAGTTTGAACTTTCATAACAATCACTAGTACAAATTAGGATTTGTAAGCATTTTATGTCAGAACTATTCAAAACAGTAAAATTTGTTTCTGACAACATAGGACTGATTTCAGAACTTAAATCACAACTGAGTTTCAATACTTGAATTCCAGAAATAATCGTAAAACTTTGGTTTTCAAAAGGTAATTTCAGATTTCTGGACATTGCTAAAATTCAGATGGACAGCACCATCTGATCTTGACAACTAAAAACTTCAGACACTTGACAACATAAGAACTTTAACTAGTTTCAGTACAAGAGCAGATTTCTAAACTTGAAAACTTAACTTTAGGCACTTGCATTTCAGTAGGTTAAGCCTGAATTCAGGAGTTGTTCATTAACTGGATTATATAGTGAATTTACAGCTTAGCTTTAGGTTTCAATTTTTTTTTGAAAGAAAATTCAGAACACCATTACAACTTCATATTTCAGAACTAAAGATGAAAATTTCAGAACAAACACCATTACAAAACAGATTTGAGGTCTCAGAACAAGCATCACTACATTTTCAGATTTCGGCGACTCCACACCCAAGGCAGGAAAGCGGCTGGCGGGGAGGGCAGCGAGGCGGCGGGCGGGGAGCGCAGCAAGAAGAGGTTGCCGGCCTCAGGTGCCAGTCGCCACAGGGTTCGTTGTCGTCGGGAGTTTAATTCGCAGGTTGGAGGGGAGTGGAGGGTGACGACGATGGCTTTTCGAAGCTCTGGAGGAGGGGCAGCGCTGCTGCGGCATGGTGGTCGCACTCGCACGAAGAAAGCGATGGTGGCGTCGTGTCGAAGCGATGGGGACGGCTGCTCGGGCCTTTCAGCCCATAGCTGCGAACACGGGACATTACCGACATACCCTTCCACCTAAATTAATTGAAGGCCTAAAATGCCCACGAGAATCAACGGTTATATGTAATCCTACTACACTACTACTCATATAGTAGTGGGGGGCACTGTAAAACGCTCCCAAGAATTACTGGTTGCTTCATGTTCACACTGCTGACTGATTCATTGAAAACTATATCTTGTTAATTATACTTGACAAGATAAAACACAATTAATTGTTGCGAATTGACATACTTGATGTTCGTTCACTTCGTTTTTCCTCAAATACTGTTGGATATTGAGTTATGCTCTGATCACCTAAGTCAGTCGCATCGAGAATTTCTGTGCCGAATCTGATATAATACCAAATTAATTAAGATGACAAAATGATACACATATAAATGGAAATCAAGATGTCCCCATTCATTTGTAACACAGTAGAGTGACTACTCCATTCAACATAACCTCTGGAGTATGTTGGAACTTCAATATAATTGCTAATGGATGTAACCAGGGGCGGAGCATGTTGGAACTTCAATATAATTGCTAATGGATGTAACCAGGGGCGGAGCTACATATACTTAGGGTGCCCAGGAATCTGGTTCAGAATTTTTTTAAGCTATAGTTTATCTATTTTCACCATATATATACTCCGTCGGTCCAAACTTAGACACCCATATCAAGCTAAATTCGATCCAAACCAGAGTAAAACAAACAAGTGGAAACACCCTTCATTTTGTTCAGCTCCGCCCCTGCATGTAACCCAACCAGCTTAATGTATTTATGTGGAGGGGGTCATTATTGCCTCAAGCGCCCTCTTCCCCGCGTCGCTCTCGCGCGAGTGGCTCGGGGGGCGAAAAAACCCTAGCCGCCCGCGCCTCCACTCCCTCTCCACTGCCTCGCCACCGCTGGAGCTCGCCGGCGAGTCTCTCTTTCTTCTTAGCGTCTCCCACCCCGGCGCAACGTGGACGGGGCGAAGCCGACGAGGACCATCGCGGTCAGAGGTGGTGACGGCGGGGCAGTGTGGGGAGGCGGCACCTCCAGGGCCGGATCTGGCTATCTCGCGCCCGGATGTGGCGCTGCGGCGCGAGGCGGCTGGAGGGCGGCGGCGGTGCTTCGGCAAGGGCGCAAGTGGCCCAGGGGTGCAGCGGTGGCAACGCGGCAGCCCGGGTGTGGCGGCCACGGCTTGGCAGTTGGGAGCGGCGGCGGCAGCAGCCCGGGCACGGCAGCCGTGGCTCGGCGCGGCATGCCCAGAGCGGCAGCCCAGGACGCTGCGGCCGTGTGCCCCCATGGCGGCGTGGCCAGGCCTTAGCAGCCGGGGTGCCGCCGCGGTGCCCTACGCGGCCAGGTGGGGCGTGACAGCCGGGCACGGGGGCATCAGCGGGTTGCGCCCGGAGCCGGAGTAGCAGTAGCGTCACCGGCGTCGGCGCAAGCCCAAATGGCAGTGTAAAGGGAGCTAACGGTGGTGGGTTGTCTTCCACGTTGCCGGTTGGCACCCTCGCCCTTCCTGGAGCCCATCCACTTCTTTGTTGGGAGTTTCTAGGTTGGATTGAGGCGGCAGCTCGTCAGCAGGGGAAGTTCAGGCTGCCAAAGCAATGCCACCTAGTCCCGGGTTCTCCTTCGGCCAAAACTGGCGAGGCGAGCGGCTGGTGGTGGAACGGAGGGGTGCTAGGCCAGCTCTTAGGGGTGGTGGTTCGATGAAGTCGGACGATGGAGGGGCGTCAGTGCAGTGTGGTGGATACTACATGCTGCCATTTGTCTGTGTGGTGGTTCTGAGTTGGTGGATGGTGATCTGCAGTCAAGGTTGTAGGGTCCCAGGCGAAAGCCTAGTCCGGTGGTTCATCGGGGCCGGCAGCGGCTACGTCTTCGGGCGTTGTAACCTCCTTGGGACGTTGTCGAGGGTTACCCTCTCACTTTATCCCGATTATACGTAAACTCGCCTATCACCATCTTTTGTAAACATATGAGTTAATATGGGTTTTATTTTTTTTCTTTTACTATACATCTAAGTCACCTACGCATGTTCATGGGTAATAATACGAAGGAATAATCCATATTGTCAAAATTATTTGTGCTAATTTTGTTAACACTTTTTTATGAGAATAGCATAATTACATAAGGATATAATATGTTCCCATGTGACATTTTTTATTGTAAGTATGTATATTTTCTTTTTGTGAATAGTAGTATGTGTATTCATATGATGGTGTGCACACATTTATATGAGCGCTTACAATTGCCTTTTACATGGTTAGTAAAAAATACTTTCAAAAAGTTTGGTTGGATGGCATGAAGCGGCACCACAGGGGCACGACTTCTTCAAGAAGATCGCCATGAGTGTCATTACATAAACTTTAGTGCCTCAAAGAAAGAAACAAAAAACTATCAGATGGAGCAGATTGTATATGAACTCTTCTTTTTTATTCTTTTTGACATATCTTGTGTACATACGTACATACGAAGGGATTAAATGGTTTTTATTTGGAATAGATCTAATAAATCTACGTGTATACCGATGGCCAAGTATTTTGTTTTCTTATAATTTTTCTTATTTTTTTTCTAATATATTAGAGTTGTCATGTGGCATGTTAAGAGTGCTTGTAGGACTAGTGTAGAAATGTTATTACTCACACTAGCAATCTACTCACCGTCAACTATTCTTTGTTGTGGTTTAGTGGCATACTCTTCTTATCTATCATTTGTTGAAGTTGCCCACTTAGTATAGTCTTATCTTCGGTGCTTGATGACACACATGCTTATTGGATATCAGCTAATTATTAGGGGTACTATGCACCAATGCCTCTTAAGCATTATTCCTGCTAATACAGAACATATATACTTATGATTAGTGGGAATATACGATTGATATATTAGACTATTTTGTATTGATAAAGTATATTATATACTACATATTAAGGGTTTTAGTACGTAAGCAATAAGTTGCTTATCGGATTGGCTACTCTCTTATTTATTGTGAGCACGTTTCCTCGATTGATCTAGGAATTTTTATAAAAGAAATTAATACCTTTTGATAATAATATCTAAGTCCGTCTAAACCATTATATTCCTTATAATTAAATTGATAATCATGACATGCATTGTATATATTTAAGTGCAACATGCGTATTATTAGAAATATATTCTAGATAAAAGATAAATCTATTTTTGGCTTTATAATATTTAATTAATCTTGCACTAATGACTTGTGTCGTTTCATGTGTCAAGATAAGCTCAGCTATTGAGCTAGATCAAAGCCTAAGTTGGAGATAGAAGACATCGACACGGTGTCAAAAGAATATATAAGATCTTTAATTTTCAAATATTATACGAATAGAGAAAACACATAATACCTGAAAACACGTTCATGATAATTTAGTAATATCATTTTTGACATATTATTATCTTTTACCTAGGGAGTGGAAAATTTTTTAGAATTATTAGTCACAGTTAGAGTTGTTTTTATTTATTTATATCTTTTTGAGCTTTTTTTATGGATGTTTCGATGAAATGCGCCTAATTAGAAACTCTAAATAACATATATTTTGCATAGTAAATATAGGCATTTTGGTTTTCCATCTAATAAGTGAGAAAGAAAAAAAGAAAAAAAATGATGTGGGCCCAGCGTCGTACGTACGTATCAAAGTTTGTACGTTACTTTCTTTTTTTTAAATACATATACGTGCACGTACAATGAGTTTTTGAGATAAATTTAATTGTATTTTTTATAATAGATTTAATGGTTAGAAATAATGGGTCCACCGAATTCTAAAATTTATTAGAGTAACACATGGCGACTCAAGAGCGTTTATAGGATGCCACATGACAGCCTTAGAGCGTTTGTAGCAAGTTTAATGAACTTTTAGTAGATAATAATAGATAGATATACTCGGTTGGCCTCCTTCGGCAAAATGTATTTCTGTGAAAAGTCCTGTACATAGTTCCTCGTAAACAATAGCAACAACACCTAATTACTATATCACGATACACAAAGTAAGTTTGGAGCAACTTCAGTAGACTTACTAGGGCAAAGTTCTACTCCCTCCGTCCCACAATATAAGGGATTTTGAGTTTTTGCTTGTAACGTTTAACCACTTATCTTATTCAAATTTTTTTGCAAATATAAAAAATGAAAAGTTGTGCTTAAAGTACTCTAGATAATAAAATAAGTCACAAATAAAATAAATAATAATTTCAAAAAAAATTAAATAAGACGAGTGGTCAAACGCTGCAAGCAAAAACTCAAAATCCCCTATATTATGGGACGGAGGGAGTACAAAAGGAAGAACATAAAGATGATATAGAGTAATAAAAAAATCCGAGTAAATTTCACATTAGTCTACATCTTTTTACCTATGTTCCACATTGGGCCGGGCCTTAGTCTAAATTTTCAGTTAGCACCGGTTATATCTGCCAAACAATTGCACTTTGGACCAGGACCAGGATCCACGATGTGAGCCTCATGCACACAAGAGGAGCTCTCTCCGGCCGGAAGCACGAGCACGCGTGAGACCTCGCCGCCACCACTGCTCCTGTTGTCAACCGTAGCACGCAAGGGCAAGCGACGAGGTTGAGGGCGATGGGCTTCGGAGGCCATCGACGAGGGGATGCTGGGGGTGGTGGAGTATGAGGTTATTGGAAGGGATGTTGGGGAGTTAACGCAGCCGCCATACTCAGCGGCAAAGATGCGGCGAGGATCGTGGGAGCGCCGGCCGGAATTCCATCCGTCGTGTATAGCAGGAGCCGGCGCACAGCGACAGCACTACAGTGGACACTGGGCCCAAGGCAGTGTAATGGCTCAAATGGCGTATCACCGAGCGGTGGCTGCAGGGATGCCGCAGCTGGGGTGAATCAACAAGCGGCAGTGGCGCAGCAGGTGCTGCGGCTGCGGCGCAGGCCCATGCGAGTCACCAAGCGAGGCGATGGTGTCACAACAACTAGCTATCCATCCATCTATCTATCTATCTATCTATACCTCTATAACTATACTAATTAGACATTTTTTTGGAGCTCTCACGTTAACTAGAAAGATCTGGTCGTTGATTAGATGTATCGTATTATGCTAACCATTGATTAATATCCTAACCACAGGTGGGCTCTTTAAAGCCCAATCAATATTTTTGTGTGGGCTTCCCTAGATTTAATTGTACAATTATATAACAATGAATCGAGTAGGTTATACCAGCCAGGATTCCACACGGCGACATACACGTACGCGACATTAGCGATCCTTCTTCTGTAAGTACACACATTGATTAATACTCTCTCCGTTTCATAATATAAGTCATTTTAACATTTCCCACATTCATATGGATGCTAGTGAATCTAAACATTAGTGTTTCATAATGTAAGTCATTCTAGCATTTCTCACATTCATACGGATGCTAGTGAATCTAGATATTAGTAGCATCTATATGAATGTGAGAAATACTAGAATTACTTACATTATGAAACAGAGGAAGTAAGTTTGTAACTTTGTATGTACTCCAATTTTATCGTTCTTAATTTGTGCACCTCATATATCTATACCATCGACTTCAGTTTTTCATGCACCAGATAGTCAGATACGACTCGGCGTGTGATGGGAGCCACCGCCATATGTCGTCAAGACTTCGCCTGTAGCTCGGGGCTCGGGAAAGCACAACAATGCACAAGTTTGTTAATCAAATTCTTTAATTGGTACAGTTTTTCTTTACATGTTTCCCACCTGAAAATTGATTAATAGTGTATACACTGGTATAGATCCTTCTATCTGTGACGGGCTCAAATATGCTTAGAAATAGCGGTCCGTCACAAGAAAGTCATCTCAATCGGACCGAAAAATGCCCGATTGAGATATGGTCGCACAGACATGTTAGATGGACATAAAACTTAAGCCCGTCACGGATGACACCTATCAGTGACGGGCCGTAGTTTAGGTCCGATTAAGATAACATTCCATATCTCAAACGGGCCTAAAGTTGTGGCCCGTCACAGATGACCATCATCTGTGACGGGCACCAACTTTAGGCCCGATTGAGATAACATTACATATCTCAAACGGCCTCAAGTTGTGGCACGTCACAGATGACCATCATCCGTGACGGGCCACAACTTGAGGCCCGGTTGAGATAACAACTAGACCCGTCACAGATGACTCATCAGTGACGGGCTATATACTTAATCTCTATCCGGCATTAACTAAAGCCCATCACCGATGACTATTTTTCTATTTTTCATATGAAATGTTTATATTTGTAAGTTGACTATAGCAAAATAATTAAGTGCAGTATAATAATTTATTTTATAAGTCAAAATAATGTTACGGGTAGTAAATGATTTCAAATGGAAAAAATGTCAACAACAAAGTTGTATAACTTATCAAGATTTACAACTTTTAGTTTGGTCATTTTTCTATATAACATTTTTTTGAACAGTTTGAATTTGAATTTGAAAATATGACAACTTCAAACAACATTTTCAAATACTAAATGATTTCAATTGAAAAAGTCATCAACAACAAATTTGAATAACTCATCAAGATCTAAAACTTTTATTTTTGTTATTTCTTCATCCGACGAAATGTTAGTAATATTATTCATAAATTTTACATATATGTGTTACAGTTTATAAAACCAGATAAGAGATATGTCAATTTTGTGAACAATGTTACTATCACTTTGTCGTATGAAGAAATGACCAAAATAAAAGTTTTAGATCGTGATGAGTTATTCAACTTTGTTGTTGATGACTTTTTCAGTTGATATCATTTAGTATTTGAAAATGTTGTTTGAAGTTATCATATTTTCAAATTCAAATTCATACGGTTCAAAAAAATGTTATATACAAAAATGACCAAAATAAAAGTTATAGATCTTGATGAGTTATACAACTTTGTTGTTGATGACTTTTTCAGTTGAAGTCGTTTACTGATCTAAAATTCTATTTGAACTTTTCAAACTTTGAATTTCAAATTTCAAATTGTTTAAATAGAGTCAGATGGAGAAATGACCAAAATAAAAATTTTGCACCTCGATGAGTTCTACAACTTTGGTTTTGGTGACTTTTCAATTTGAAATCATTTAATAACCCCAATTTGACATCCTGGCCTAGTACTTAATAGGATTAATAGAATACTCATACCAACAAGTTATAGCTACTTTTTCGAATGCCAATCTCCAAAGAACTTTGATGTTAAGTATGTTTGGTCTGGAGCAATTTCAAGATGGGTGACCGATCGGGAAGTTTGAATTTTCTGCGTGGGTGCACACGAGTGAGGGCAGGGCTAGCCAAAAAATAAAATTTATTTATTTTTGGATTATACACATCTGTGACGGGCTATAGTTAATGCCCGTCACAGATGACTCATCTGTGACGCGCGTGGGTGCACACGAGTGAGGGCAGGGCTAGCCAAAAAATAAAATTTATTTATTTTTGGATTATACTCATCTGTGACGGGCCATCTGTGACAGGCTATAGTTAATGCCCGTCACAGATAAAGGTCATCTGTGACGGGCGCTAGTTGTGGCCCGATTGAGATAGGTCATCTGTGACGGGCTATAGTTTGACTGGTCGTCTAGGTCAAAGCTATCGGTGACGGGCTTTAATTAGGGCCCAATTGAGATAGATTCATCCGTAACAGCCGTTTGCCCGATTGTGATAACTTTTCACATTTGTGACTTCTAGCTTGTGACGGACGCCGTGCCCGATTGAGATGATGGTATCCCTTCTAGTGATACTATGCATCAAACAAATTCCTTTGCTGCAGCCTTTAGGGCACACCACATATATGGATGTAGTAGAAAGAAATTTCAGTAAATAAGTTCAAGCTATTCATACCGAGGGATCAATCTACGTAATAGCAAATTTTAAGGTTTCATCTGTAATAGAATATTGTCCAACTGAGAAAAAGTAAAAACTCAACTTAGAAAATTAACGGGCTGTTATTTAGGTGAATCGTACTTCATCAGATTGATCCTATTAAGAAATTGTATTAAACAAAATACGTACTGGAATTATTTTGTTTTAGTTTTTTTTCCAAAACTAACTATACAAAAATGTGGAATTAATAACTATGAATATGTACTCATCTTCAACACTCAATTCAGGATTTTATTAATTCGATTATTTAGATTTATTTTTTTCAAAATTAATGGCTGTGACATTTGAAATAAATAAATTAGAAGTTTTACATATCTTCGACCCTCAAGTTATTAGTATTTTGTTAATTTAATACAGAATCTAAAATTGTTAATTAACAAGTTGTAACTAACAGGAAATCTTGGACTGCAACTATAAGAATTTATACTAACAGTAATAATAGCCCTTATATGAAATAGTTAGCAAGTTTTAAGTGAGCTCTTATGTTAATCAAGACATTATAATTAGGAAAAGAACAAACATATATTTAATATATACAACCAATAAATTTTAATAAATAATTTGTATATATGTGCCGTGTTTAGTTCCGAAATATTTCTTCAAACTTCCAACTTTTCCATCACATCAAAACTTTCCTACACATATAAACTTCGAACTTTTCCGTCACATCGTTCCAATTTCAACCAAACTTCCAATTTTAGCGTGAACTAAACACAGCTATGTATCAATAAATAATCCCCGTGCAACGCACGGGTTGGCAACTAGTATGGATTAATCGCTTACTGTCCATTTTTTTACTAGAGAAGAATAGGAGCTGCTCCGGCGTCCTCCCTGCTTTGCCTCTCCCCTGTATCTCGTAATCTGACTGACACGGAAACCACTAGACCAAAGTAAAAATATTTGGTATAAAACCTGTCCTAAAGTGAAAGCAATGCCTTTGTGGTGGTTCAACCTGAAAGTTTGGTAAAAATACCTAGCCCAAGATGAAATTTACTCAAAAAATCCCTGATTTGCGATAATTTGAAGAGAGCATGTTGCCCAATATCTCTGTTTCTCGTGATGTGAGTATTTATTCGTTTTGCAGAGGTCAGAGGATGTGAAACCACCGTATCCTGTTTTTTCTTGGAATCTAAACAAATACTGGAAATGCAGGACGACAGTGCGCCTAACTGTATTGGGCGTGTCATCCCCCTCGGCTCTAAAGATCCAAAGACGAGGCCTATCTCCTCCTTGTGGCATTTCGACAAACACCTCCGGCTCATCTTGTCAGCAGCTAAACTGCAATCAAATTCCTGAAGTACAAATTGCATTCCCACCAAGAAAACCAAATCAAACACGCACGCTGCCATTGTAGTTCCAAGCAGCATGGATGACAAGGTTGACGGCGAAAAGGTTGTACTTCGATATATCCAAAAAGATTTGCATTTAATCAACATATATCCAAACAGGCACCGACACACCACTGAGCAAAGATTATTACAGAGCCCAGTTAAGGCTGGCAGTAAGAGACTCGTGGTATGATTGAAAATAACAAAGCAGTCAGCTGAATTTTGTTCCATACGAAAAGTGTGAACATCCATGCATGCTTATGCTTCTACCATGCTGGTAAAACATTATGGTACACTGTTCACCTATTGGCATATACTCCTACATAATACAAAGGTGGTAAAGATGGAATGCAGATCTGTTCATCAAATTCTTGAGGTTTTGCCCATAAATTCAGAGTGATAGAACAGGGGCCTCAATCCCCATAGGGAAAGCAAACACGATCTTGAAGAAGCTTCCAAAAATATGGACTCCTTCCATGTTTTATCCATTTGTGTTTGTAGGCAAAAGCTCAAGAATTTGACATCCTCATCAAAAAGGTTACTGCTGGAAAAACAATACTATATGCACATGAATCCTAAGCTCCATAAGTTGTCATTGTGGTAAAAGCTGTGCTATACTGCTATGGATGTGTCGACACAATTTCCGCCCTTAGGTAAGCTGGACAACGAGGTTTAGGCAGCAGAGCAGTCTGGCAGCTTAACATCAGAACAACCTCCTGCATGGTGGGCCGGTTGGCAGGGTTCTCCTCCACACACAGCAGTGCTATGTGAATGCATCTTAGTATCTCTTTCGTCTCCAATTCATCACCTGAGGGCGAATCGACAAGCTTGATCAATCTTCCTGTTCTCCATAAGTGCCATGCCTGAGGAAGTGGGTAAGAAAAACAAAAATTCTCATATAGATTGGCCATTAAATTAGCACTTGGTTGTGCAAGTTAATAAATGATGACAGGGGCACCATTAATATTCAAAATTCGAGACAAATTTCAAAAATTCTACGCACCCTCTTGTTCAGAAATCGATAGTCGTCTCCAGAATCTCCACTCACAAGTGAAAAGCATCGCTTTCCACTAACGATCTCGAGAACCAATGCTCCAAAGCCATACACATCAGACTTCATTGAGAAAAGTCGTCTTTCCCGACATTCGGGAGCAATAAAACCACTAAAATGTGGAAACAAAAATTAAGAGCTTAAACAATAAGAAGGATAAAAGAGCCCGCTGGGATATCAAAAATTGTGATATCGATCTGATAAGATCTTACATTGACCCCAGTATGCGATCGGCGTACTCTTCATCTACACCTGGACTATACCTTCTAGCCAGGCCAAAATCGGAGATCTTGGGATTCATGTTGGAGTCCAGAAGAATGTTGCTTGGCTTCAGATCTCCATGTACAATATGTAGTCCGCAGTGCTTATGGAGATAAAGCAGTCCCTCAGCTATCCCATCAATTATCCGAGAGCGTGTAGACCAGTCCAGATGCAACCTTCTTGTTCTTGCACCTATAAAATGGTAACACAAATGAGATCATTAACTAAGCATAGTCTGCACAGAACTTTTGATCCAAAATTGAGGTGAAGTAATACTGAACACATGCCAAAGATGAAGGTATCAACGCTTCCAATCAGCATATACTCATAGACCAAAATCCTCTCTGTTCCCTGAATACAGTATCCCAGAAGCTTAACTACATTGGTGTGCTGAAGCTTCCCAAGGAAGCAAATCTCATTTTGGAACTCCAAATCTTGGAAATCCATTTGATTACGTGAAGAAGGTAACTCAAAACATCTTTTAACAGCTACCTCAAGCCCATCGTGCAGTTGACCCTGAATGCAAACAAAAAGTGCAGTTGACCTAAAGAAGAAATTAAACCAATTATATAATAATGAAGTTTCTAAAGTTACAACACATTCCATTGTCGTTTGATAGCTATGATTTTTGCAATATCCTCAAAGATTAATTAGGATGAATTCGAATCACAGTAAACACATGAATAACAGTAGGAAAAGCAAATGATCTGTTTCTTATGATATCAAAATATGGAAACCAATTTTGTGAAGCAAGCATATTCATTACTCCTCCGGACAAGATAAGGTGGTTCCTTTTTTAATTTGCAAAGTCAATAAGAAGTCACTTCAACCAATTAATTTTTCTTGGCTTGTCTTCATTGAAGATGTATATGAAAAAAAATAATCATGTTATTTTGGTAAATCCAAATTACATATTCTAGATATATGTCTCACTAAAATGAATAGAAGATGATTGAACGCAATCTAGGATGACATTTTTTTTCTATTGAAGAGAGTACCTTGTAAACACAGCCAAAGCTACCTTGTCCAATTTTATTTCCGTCGGAGAAGTTTTCTGTAGCATCAACTAACTGGGACAAATAGAACTTGACAGACCCTGTTATGAAATGAAAGAGTTTTGGGACACACAACATCATTCTATTTGGCACCCATCGAACTCTATTGTCTCCCTTCATTCTACTGTTTAACGGGACATACCTGTACAACACGATTGCAGTGAGCACCTTTCAACTTCACAATGTGCTTCAATCCTGCGGTGGTAACATTATTATGACTATTTACGGAAGAAAATGAAGCCTTTGGATATTAAAGATCCATGTCGAAAGGGTTATAGATGCCATAAAATTTTTACATGATCTTTCACTGAACAATTTCACTTAAGTAGGACACTGGAAACCATTTAACAAAATTCTGAATTATGTGACAGACTATAATTATTATGTAGCTATTGTGGACCAGAGAATCTGAAGTCTCACCATGGATGTAAACTACCATTGGAGCTTTAAATTCAAGGAATGCCACATCCCACTGAGAAAAAATGGCAACAAGAAATGTGTTCCCAAATCTCACCTGGCATCAGGAGGGAAGCTCAAGCAACCAGTAGAACTAGATGTTGCATAAACATTAAACAGCCTTGGCCCCCCTTTTACAGCCTGAAGTTTCTTAATAGCAGAAAAGGTGTATTAATAACCTTTATCATATCAGTGTGCCGATACTTCTGGATCCATGGATAAGTGAAGTAGTACTAGATTACTACACCATGCTTCATTGGAAATTACAGCTATGGGGAAGAATTACTCTGTGAAATAATGTAATCACACCATATATAGAAAAAAACTGTCCCCCCCCCCATGCATTTTTTTCATTTGTTCTCCTTTCTTATTTTTGGAAGGTCTACATTATTTTTCTTGGAAATGTGTAGGCATGAAAGTAATGATGAAAATTATCAGTTTTTTTTTCCTGTTAGGAACAAAGAGGAATGATGGGGTAATTTTGTTGTTTTCAAGTTTTAACCATGTTTCAAGCATATGTTAGGAAAGAACACCCTACAGGAGCGATTGGCGGCGGGGAGGGCGACGACGATGGCAGGGGCACGCGGCACTGGGCGGCGGTGGCTGAAGGCGGAGGGGATGGCGATGGGGGCGGGGACGAAGTCGGCCGAGGGCGCGGAGGCGGCGGCGGTGGTCCCGTGGTGGCGACGGCGCGGTGCCCAGCGGCGACGGCAGCAGTGTCCCCCAAATCCACGCCTCTCGGCCGAATCTGGAGAGTGGCCAGCGGCAGTTGGCGACAGCGGCGGTGGTCGTGGCAGGTGGCTGCGGTGTCGACTGGTAACGGCGGCGGAAGACATGGCGTCGGGGCGGCTGCTAGCTGCTCGGTGGTGGAGGGCGACGGCGCAGTGGCGGTTTGTGGAGGCAGTGGCTTGCGTCGGTGGCAGTGGCGACGGCGGCCGTGACTGTGGAAGCGGTGGTGACGTCGGCGGCGGGG
Organism: Oryza glumipatula; assembly: GCA_000576495.2. NCBI lineage: Eukaryota > Viridiplantae > Streptophyta > Magnoliopsida > Poales > Poaceae > Oryza > Oryza glumipatula. The sequence continues at coordinate 6,185,068 of CM002516.2, read as the reverse complement.
AAGGAGTCAGGTGCGAGGTGAGGATGGCGACGGCGAGGTGGCTGGGTATTCGGCAGCAGCGGCTGTGGTGGTGGTGAGCGTGTCTGCGGTCACCGGAGGCATGGCGGCCTCAGTTGACTAGCCGAGGGCGTGGGAGACGGCTGCATCTGGCCGGCATGGCATCGTTCGGTGGAGGGGTCGGAGACCGGCTTGGTGCAAAGAAGTGCAGCCGATGGCACCGGAGGCCGGCTCGGTGCGAGAGGCGCGGGCGGCGGAGATGGAGGTCGGCTTGGCGCGAGAGGCGCGGCCGATGGAGGGAGGCCGGATTGGCGCGAGAGGCGCGTCCAGTGGAGGAGGCCGGCTTGGCGCAGAGAGGCGCGGCCGGCGGTGGAGGAGGCGACCTAGGTGTGAGGAGGAGCTGCCGGTGGGTGTGACGCGGCCTTCGGCGCACGAAGGCTGGCCGGCAGGGGACGCCGGTGCAGGGGTCCCACATGTCGGCAAAGCTTGTGTGGTGGTAGAGCATCGGTGCGTCAGCCGTGGTTTCGCAGGTGGTGAGCGGCGGGTGAAAACCCAGTCTAGCCTTGACCAGACCAACAACGATGGTTATTCCCCCTCCTGAGGGCATTGTTGTGCTGTCTCTCCCCTCAAGGGTGATTGCTGGTCGAAAGCCCAGTCTTGGCTCCTTTGAGTCCCGACGGATGGCGGCGGCGGTTCTTCCGTCGCTTCTCTTCTTGAAGACGTCGTTTTGACATACCCTAGGGGGCGATCTCGTCTGTGTTCCTTTGTTGGTCTAGTGGCGGTCGGTCACGCTTAGCGGCGGCCGGTCCGGTGCTAGTCTTTTCCTGGGCTTGTGTATTGGCGATGTCGGTGTGTGAGGGGTGGTATATTTTTTTCCTTTTTCCTGGTTACGACCCTCCAGGGTTGTAATCTTGTAATTTTTTCCGGCTTTATCCATAGAACTTCGCACTGTCTCGTGCGAGTCGTTCAAAAAAAATTAGTGGTTAGACTACAAGGTGAAATGAGCAATTGCCCCTTCTTATATTGGAAGGAACACACTGAAAGTCTAAAACTATATACTCTCTCTGTTCCAATTTACTTGTCATCCAGGCAAATACCGTGCAAACCATGAAGATGTGAAAGATTACATGGTTACCCTTGTCAAATAGTACTCCCTCCATACTCATAAAGGAAGTCGTTTAGGACAGTGACACGGTCTCCAAAACGCAACTTTGACTTCTTGTTTCTATAAAAATATTTATTGAAAAATGATATATGTATACTTTTATGAAAGTATTTTTCAAGACAAATCTATTTATATAATTTTTACATTTTCAAACTCAACAACTTAAGAGTTATTCATGATTTATAATCCCATAGTTTGACTTGAACATTGTCCTAAACGACTTCCTTTATGAGTATGGAGGGAGTACATCTTAATTAATTATCTTTTCAAAGCAGATGAGCCAATTATGACTGCATCAATATGTATTGCTACATTACTATAGGTAGGGAGGGAATAATATCAATCACCTTTAAAAGTTCTTTGGATCGTGAAAACGACAAATAATTTAATATAAAATTAAATCCTAGAACGACGGCGATGAGCAATATGAAACAGAAGGAAGAACATGAATAAGCAGTGCACATTCTAGTTGTTCATGCCTCTGCTTAAATCCTTCCATGTCCTTTCTCCATTTGAGTTATGCATGTCCCGGCGACATAGGAGGATTGTGTCCCCCGTTTGGGCCGCCTGAAATGAGCTCATATTAAGTATGGACTTGAAGAGTTGGAGTGACATCAATTCCAATTAAATCGTATGTACAAAAGAAAATAATATTCACTCTGGTTAAAAATACGAGTCCTTTTGGTTTTCAAGAAAGGTAATGTATTTTCTAATGTAAAATTTAGTATCCTTAAGTACATCAGTTACCTAGAGATATTAGATGGGGATAAACGAAGACAATGACCTGAGGGAGAGAGGGGACCGACCTGAGAGGTGATGAGCAGCAAGCGGCCAAAAGCTCCATTGGATTTGTACCGTCATCTAGGTTTGGAGCCAGCGACAACAGCGAGGTTGAGCGAAGAACGGACCGCTAACGAGGGGTGAGCTCGAGAGCCTGGCAACGTACGGCTCTCCTCTTGTCGCTGCAGCCACCGCCTTCCTTGACATCTGTTCTGTCACCACCGCCGTTTCTTCGATGGCGGCGGCAATAGAGGGCACAACAGCAGCTGTTGACGATGACGACGAAGAATGCAGCGGCAGCGCTCAGCGATGGCGGCGGCAGTGGAGGACGTTGCTGGGGCAGTGCTCGGCGATGGCGGTGGCAGAGGAGTTGGAGGTGGAGGTGGCAGTGCGATGAGGAGGCGTAGGCGACGCTCGGCGGCGGCGGGGGTGGAGGCGGCAACACTAGCGACAGGGACGGTGTGAGGGGAGGTGGAGGCGGCGGCGCGGGAGAGGTAGAGGGAGTGGGAGTGGGCGGCAGAGGCTGTTAGAGTCATATTTGTATTGGATTCGGTTTCCTAATTATCTCCTGATTCTGTTTCTATAAGTCGGGTAGAGATACGGGTCCACCGTCCCTATATATGTTCTCTGTCCATGATCAATCTATTATCGTGTTGACTTTTATACGCTTTCATGGTATCAGATGCTTTTAGCTTCGGCCTCCAACTCTAAATCTCGCACCGCGCCATGCGCTCCTCTGCTGTGCATGCTTCTGTAGCCGCCGCCGCCGCCACCACATTGCTCCTGCGCCATGGCCGACAACGCTCCCCATACCCCCTCTCCCGCAATTGAGGCCACCACATCTGTCATCACCAAGGCAGTTCAGGATGCCTTCCAACCCTCATCTAGGGTTAATGTCGACCCAGCCATAGCCGCCTCCGTCGTCGACACGGCGTCCACCACTGTTGCCTACGCCACGTGCGGCGGAGGTAGAGGTTGACACCTTGCGCAGCAGCATCAATGGCTCCATCGCCGGCGACATCACCGCCGATAGGGAGCTTGAAGAGCTGGCAAGAGGAAGGGCGCGGGAGCGGGCAGAGCGGTGGGCAGCAGCCCACCCCCACGCCGGCGGCGGCCCGGAGCACGTGCGCGGCGGCGGCGCTCCCGGTGGAGGTGGCTGGTTCGACGGAGAGCGCGACCCTCGCAGGCAGCGCGGCTCTTCCTCCCCTAACCGACGCCATGGCCACCACGGTGTCTAGACGGTGGTCAGGGACCTTGGTCCCGGCGATGGGTGGCCTACCCTCGCCAAAATCAACTACATCGAGTGGGCTGCGGTCATGAGGGTGAGGCTCCAGGTGCGGCACATGTGGGAGGCAGTTCAGTACGACGACGTCGACTACGACGAGGATTGACGGCCGCTGGATGCCCTCATTGCCGCAGTCCCACCCGAGTTGCAGTTCTCGCTTTCTCAGAAGTGGACTGCCAAGGAGGCCTGGGACGCTATCGCTGCGGCACGCATCGGCAGCGATCGTGCCCGCAAGTCCACACTGCAGGCACTCCGCAAGGAGTGAGAGAACCTGGCCTTCAAGCCAGGTGAGGATGTTGATGACTTTGCTCTCCGTCTCAACACTCTTTTGCAGAAGATGGTGTAGTATGGCGACGACACCTACGATGAGGAGAGAGCCGTCGAGATGAGCCACAGCCTCTCTCGGGGCCTATAACCATTGGCGGGAAGCTCCATCTCACTCGGGAGCAGTGGGAGGCCAGCCAGGGAGACGGGAGGTGTCCAGCTACGGTGGGCGCGGAAACGCGCCGAGGGTGGCGCTCGCAGAGGCACCCAAGGTGGCGCCGCCGGCAACCACAAGCCGGCACGAGACGACGCCCGCCGCAACAGTGGCAAGCTTGGCCATTGGGCCAAAGACTGTCGACAGCCACGACGCGGCCAGGCCCACGTCGCACAGGCGGAGGAGGAAGAGCCAGTTCTGCTCCTAGCACATGTAAGCATCGAGCTACCTCCAGCGGCACCGGCCGTAGCGGCTTTCCTCCACCTTGATGTGCCGAAGGTACTCCTCTCCCTCTGCAACAGCTCCAGCGTCGACAAGGCTGATGGGTGGTACCTCATCACCGGCGCAACCCATCACATGACCGGTCGACAGGAGATCTTCACCGAACTTGATTCCAGCATCCGAGGCTCTGTCAAGTTTGGGGACGCCTCCGGCATGGAGATCAAGGGCGTTGGCTCCGTCACCTTCACCGCCAAGTCCAGTGAGCACAGGCTGCTCACCGGAGTCTACTACATCCCCGTGTTGAGCAACTCTATCATCAGCATGGGGCAGCTGGACGAGAACGGCTCACGCGTGTTGGTCGAGCACGGAGTCATGAGGATTTGGAATCGCCGTCATCACCTTCTTGCCAAGGTAACCAGAGGCACCAATCGACTCTACATCCTTAGTGTGCAGGTGGCACAACCAGTGTGCCTCGCCGCTCGTCGGGACGACGAGGCATGGCAGTGGCACGAGCGCTTCGGGCACCTCCACTTCGAGGCGGTGGTGACGGCCGTCTACATCCTCAACCGCTCGCCTACCAAGGCCCTCGACGGTAGGACACCGTACGAGGCTTGGCATGGGCGCCAGTCGGCGGTCTCCCACCTATGGGTCTTCGGCTGCCTCGCGTTCGCCAAGGAGCTTGGCCACATCGGCAAGCTCGACGACAGGAGCACCCCAGGGGTGTTCATCGGCTACACGGAGGGCTCGAAGGCCTACACGCATTCTCGACCCGGAGACACAGCGTGTGCACACGGCGCGCGACGTAGTGTTCGACGAAGGTTTCGTGCAGCAGGAGGGGATCGACTTCGACGATGCCTTCGCCCCCATGGCACGGATGGAATCCGTGCGACTCCTCCTTGCGCTGGCTGCTCAGGAAGGCTGGTGCGTTCATCACATGGACATCAAGTCGGCGTTTCTGAACGATGAGTTGAAGGAGGAGGTCTATGTGCACCAGCCGCCGGTTTTCGCGATCCCCGGCAAGGAGGGCAAGGTGCTACGCCTGCACAAGGCCCTCTACGGCTTGCGGTAGGCACCGAGGGCGTGGAATGCCAAGTTGGATTCCACGCTCAAGGGGATGGGCTTCGAGCAAAGCCCGCACGAGGTGGCCATCTACCGGCAGGGCAATAGAGGAAATGCCTTGCTGGTGGGTGTCTACGTCGACGACTTGGTGATCACCAGCACCAAGGATGCGGAGGTGGCGGCGTTCAAGGAAGAGATGAAGGCCACCTTCCAGATGAGTGATCTGGGGCCTCTCTCCTTCTACCTAGGGATCGAGGTGCACCAGGACGACTCCGGGATCACACTTCGACAGACCGCCTACGCCAAGTGTGTCGTTGAGTTGGCTGGGCTCACCGACTGCAACCCGGCTCTCACTCCGATGGAGAGACTGAAGCTGTGCCGCGATAGCACAACGGAGGAGGTAGACGCTACGCAGTACCGGCGTCTTGTGGGGAGCCGTCGCTACCTCACCCACACACGACCGGACTTGGCATTCTCCGTCGGCTACGTTAGTCGGTCCATGCAGCGACCGACGACGGAGCATCAGCAGGCTGTGAAGAGGATCATCCGCTACGTTGCGGGGACTCTCGACCACGGTCTCTACTACCCGAGGTGTCCTGGCAAGGCACACTTCGTCGGGTACAGCGACAGCGACCACGCCGGCAACATCGACACCAGCAAGAGCACGAGTAGGATTCTCTTCTTCCTTGGCAAGTACCTCGTTAGCTGGCAGTCGGTCAAGCAACAAGTGGTGGCCCTGTCCAGCTGCGAGGCCGAGTACATAGCGGCCTCCACCGCTTCGACCCAGGCGCTCTGGCTTGCTTGACTGCTTGGTGATCTCCTCGGCAGAGACACTGGAGCGGTGGAGCTCAGGGTGGACAGCAAGTCCGCTCTGGCCCTGGCAAAGAACCCCGTTTTTCACGAACGGAGCAAGCACATCACTTCATCCGAGGCTACTTAGAGGAAGGGAGCATCAAAGCGAGCTACATCAACACCAAAGATCAGCTTGCGGATTTGCTCACCAAGCCCCTTGGGAGGATCAAGTTCTTTAAGCTTTGCTCCAGGATCGGGATGACTCAACTTTCCCACAAGACGATGCACAAGACTTAGGGGGAGAATGATGGAATAAGCCTTGTGGTCTTTGGTCTTTGTGGTCCTTCCCTTGCTTTTAGGTTGTTTTCTCCTTTTAGGACAGCATCCTTTCAGTGTTGTTTTTAGCATCTTTTAGTTTTACTTTTAGCATCTTAGTACAGCATCTCTGCTAGCATCTCCTTTATCCTTTATGCTTTCAAATTTCGAATTTTAGACTAGCTTCCAGCCATCCAGCCAGCTATGGCTATATATATATGTATCTAACCTCCCTCGGGAAGGCATGGCTTTGAGTTTTTGAATGGAAGAAAACCAGAAAATTGCCCCATCTTGAGTGCCATCCTCTTATCAATGAGAGTAACCATTGAAATACTAACACAAAAGACCCTATCTCACCTTCGTGCGGATTTCCATATCGCGCGGGACAGAGTGACGGTGCAAAATTTCATGCGCGCGTGCCGCACGTGCCAACGGAACAAGACGGAGCACCTCCAACTGGCCGACCTGCCGCAATCCTTGCCGATGCCTTCGGCGGAGTGGGCTGACATTGCTATGGACTTTGTCGAGGGGCTCCCACGAGAACATGGCAAGACGGTCATCGTAACGGTGCCCACTTCATCCCGTTCTCATCCGTACACGGCGACATCGGTAGCAGCTGCCTTCTTCGCGGAGATCGTCCGCTTGCACGGTGTTCCGGTCTCCATCGTCATCGACCCGACCAAGATCCAGTCTTCAGCAGCCCTTTTTGGCATGAAATTTTCCGGTTGGCGGGTGTGCAGCCGAATCTTTCATCAGCCCTTCACCCTCAATCCGATGGCCAGTCCGAGGTGACTAACAAGATCATCGTGATGTATCTTCGATGTTTCACTAGGAATCGTCCGTGTCAATGGCTTCGATGGCAACCGTGCGCGGTGTATTGCTACAACATGTCGTATCAGTCATCACTTCGAACATCGCCGTTCCACGTTGTCTATTGTCACGAGCTGCCGACGCTGCGTGCCTACGATTTGAGTTCATCTCGTCTGCGCACAGTTCAATAGACGTTACAGGAGCGGGATGACTTCCTGAGGGCGTTTCGCGATCGTTTAGAACAAGCTCAACAGACTTACAAGGCTGCGTATGACGGCAAGCATCGTGCATTGGAGTTCAGTGTGGGTGACTGGGTTTGGTTCGTTTGCTTCACCGTCCGATTGCGTCAATCGCTGTCAAGGGACGCGGCAAGCTGGGATGCATTGGCATTGGCGCTGTGGCGTATCGCCTTCATCTTCCCCCGGGCGCTCGATTACATGACATGTTTCATGTGGGGTTGTTGAAGCCATTTCACGGAGTTCCGCCGGAGCTAGTACCACTGTTGCCGCCCACTCATCATGGTCAAGTTTGTTTACAGCCGGCCAATGCTTCCTAGAGCCGTTTGGCGTGTGGTGTTCGCGAAGTTCCCGTTCATTGGAAGGATAAACCGGCAGCTAAAGCTTCGTGGATGTCGTTGGATGGATTTCGGTTTTGGTATCCAGATTTTCAACTCACGGATGAGCTGCTTCTCCAGGGAGGGAGAGATGTCATGTGGGGATTATAGTATAAACGACACCGCAACAGGAGCAGCAACGACAATGCGTGACGAGGAATAGTGTGTGGTCCGGTTTAGAGTTTGTTAGGGAGTTTGTTAGTTCTATATCTCTTAAGTTGCTAGGATTTTATCCCTTAGATTTGCTTTAAATTTGTAGGTCAATTCAATTGAGATCAGATCACATCTCGTGTATTTCCTGCCTCGCTGGTGTGGTGCCAAACATGGCTTCGCCGCACCAACGAGGTCCAGGGCCATGCCCAGCAACTGCGTTCAAATACTCTCTTCGCCGCAATCCCCCTTCCAATCTCCTCGCCGGTGACATCTTGTCCGTGATCAATCTATTATCGCGTTGACTTCTATGCACTTTCAGAGGCTAGGGGTTAGGGCATGGTTCAGGTTAGTGAGTGCCCTTTTGCCAAAAAGCCACTCGGCTTCCACATTTTAGAGCGCAACCCTAATCCGTGATTTTTCTCTTCTTCGCATGCAATATCCATATTTTCTAAGGGCGTCTATGTCAAATAATACATCATAGGTACTGTTTGGGAGGGAGCTAGATCGAATTACGCAGAAACTGGAGGACTTTATAGCTAAATTCCACTGCGCTACTGTAGCAATCCGACATGGCACGCGTGAGCGGCTGCCCCAGCTGCGCAGCTTAAAGTTTTCCGATTTGTTTTCGATAAACAGGGAGATCCAACTCTACAACTCAATTATAAGTTCAAAAATTATCGGCAGAGCAAAATAAATCGATACGGCCCTAATGCTAAAGAATATTTTGTTTTTATAAACGACAAAACAAAGTTCAAATTTACAAACTTAACAAAGACGAACCGTGTCAACCAAAAAAAATTGGAAACTCCAAAAATGATATTTGAAGAATTGATGCACAAACATTTCAAAATCAAGGAATCCAACTTAAAGTACAAATTTTAAATTTATGGATAAAAAATAAAGCGTCAACAGAGAAACCAATAAATCGTTCGGGACAAGTAAACTTTGATTTCCGCAAAATCTGTAAGATGCAACCAAATGGAGACATCTAGCCCGTAACCAACATATTTTTTTTTTGGATAAAGACGGAGACGTAACTCTAGAGCTTAGTTATAAGTCGAAAATAAAAATGTTAGAGCACAAAAAAGCCCAAGGTTTAAATTCAAGCAAATATTTTCTTTTCACAAACTAGTAAGCATATGTACAAACAAAATTTAGGAAATTGATATTTCAAACTAAACTAAAGCTTTAAAGTCCAAAGAGAACATCAAAAGAATTGATACAAGAGAAAGTTAGAAAATAAAGAACTCCAACTAAAAGGTTTAGTTCGAATGAAAGGAGAGAACACAAAGCGTGAAGGGACAAACCTAAGAACGATTGATACAAGGAAATCGCGATTTTCATAAAAGCATCAAGGTGCAACAAAATGCATGGGTCTAGTTCACAACAAAGTTATTTGTTTTTAATAAACAGGAAGACCTCTACAACTCAATTAATAAGTTCAAAATTAACTTCAGAGCAAAATAAAACGGTTAGTCCTCAATGCAAAACGAATATTTTGTTTTTATAAACCAGAAAACAAAGTTAAAACAAACTTTAGGAAGACAATCCGTAATAACAAAAAAAATTGAAAACTCCCAAAAGGATATTTGAAGAATCGATGCAAGAAGAATGTTACAAAATCAAGAAATCCAACTAAAAGTACGAAATTTAAACTTACGGATGAAAACGAAGCGTGAACGGAGAAACCAACAAATAGTTTGTAATAAGCAAACTATGGTTTTCATAAAATCAATAGGATGCAACCAAATGTAGCCATCTACCCAAAACCAAGAGATTATTTCAATAAACAGGGAAACTTAACTCTAGAACTTAGTTACAAGTCTAAACATCTGAGCACAAAAAAGCCGCAAGGTTTAAATGCAAGCAACTATTTTCTTTTCACAAACTAGTAACATAAGTTCATACAAAATTTAGAAAATGGAGACTTCAGAACTAAAAAAAGTTCTGAAGTCCAAAGAGAAGTTCCAAAAAGAGAAACTTTATAGTTGAAATTCAATAATGAAAAAACAACCGTCATGCGAGAAACAAAAATATAGTTTTCATATAACAGATATCAAAGTTCAAACAAACTTAGGCCTTGGTTGTTTCAACTTAAGATTATTGTAATCCAGATTATTGAGCCAGATTAATAAAAGCTGAATTATAATAAGCTATAGTCGAATAAGCTATGAGTTGTATGTTTATGTGGATTATGGTAGAATAAGGGTAGTGAGTCTTTAGCCACCCAATAATCTGAAAAAAGCACGTTTAGAGGAGATTACCAGATTATACTAATCTAGCTTATAGATTATAATAATCAATCATAATAATCTACCTGTTTATTTTAGATTATTACTAATAATTCAGATTATAATAATACTAAACTGAAATAAATAGGGCCTTAAGGAAGACGAACGGTGACAACCGAAAAATTGGAAACTCCAAAAAGGATACTTGATGAATCCATGCAAGAAGAACATTTGAAAATAAAGGAATCCAACTAAAAGTACAAAATTTAAATTTATGGATGAAAAATGAAGCATCAACGACGAAACTAATAAATCGTTAGGGACAAGCAAACTACTATATTTACAAAATCAATAAGATGCCACCAAATGTAGGCGCCTATCCCGGAACCAAGATATTTTTTCGATAATTAGGGAAACGTAACTCTAGAAATTAAATTAGTTATAAGTCTACTATTAAAACGCCAGAGCAGAAAAAAGCCACAAGGTTTAAATGCAAGCAACTAATTTTATTTCACAAACTAGTAAGCATAAATTCATACAAAATTTAGGAAATTAAGATTTCAGAACTAAAGTAAAGCTTTAAAGTCTAAAGAGAAGTTGCAAAAAGAGAAACTTTGTAATTGAAGAAATCAAACTCAAAGTACCGAGTAGAAACTTAAGAATGATAAAAGAACCATCACACCATAAACCAAAGTAAACTTTTAAAGTCCAAATTGCATGTCAAAACCATGTATACAAGAGAACATTAAAAAAAATAAAGTAATCTAACTAAAAGCTTAAAGTTTAAATGAAAGGACGAAAAATAAAGCGTTAAGGGAGAAACCTAGAAACGTTTGATACAAGGAAACTGTGAATTTCCGAAAAGATTGAACGTGCAACAAACTATAAGGGTCCAGCTCACAACAAAGTAATTTGTTTTCAATAAACGGGGAGACTCAACTTTACAACTCAATTAAAAGTTCAACACTAACGACAGAGCAAAATAAGTCAGTCAGGGAAAAATGCAAAAGAATATTTTGTTTTTATAAACCAGAAAACAAAGTTCAAATAAAAATAAGGAAGATGAAACTCCAAGAAGGATATTTGAAGAATTTATGCAAGAAGAATGTTTCAAAATTAAGGAATCCAATTAAAAGTACAACAAAACTACGATTTTCATAAAATCAATAAGTTGCGAGCGAATTTAGACGTCCAGCTCGCAACCAATATATATATTTTTTTCGATGAAAAAGGAGACGTAACTCTATAATTTAATTATAAGGCCAAAATTAAAACGTTAGAGTACAAAAAAGCCGCAAGGTTCAAATGCACACAAATATGTTCTTGTCAACAATTATTAAGAATCAGTTCAAACAAAATTTAGGAAATTGAGATTTCAGAACTAAAATAAATATTTAAAGTCCAAAGAGAAGATCAAAAAAGAAAAACTTTGTAATTGAAGAAATCATACTAAAAGTACTAAATTGAAACACAAGGCTGAAAAAACAACCGTCACTCGATAAACCAAACTTTTAAAGACCAAATAGCATGTCAAAAGCATTGATACAAGAGAACGTTCGAAAATAAATAAATCCAACTAAATGCATAAGGTTTAAACGAAAGGATTGAAAATGAATCCTCAAGGGAGAAACCTAGAAATGTTTGATACAAGGAAACCATGATTTTCATAAAAGCTTCAACGTGCAACAAAATGCATGGGCCCGGCTCACAACAAAGTTATCTGTTTCCGATAAACAGGGAGACCCAACTCTACAACTCAATTATAAGAGCAAAATTAAAACGTCAGAGCACAATAAAGACGCAAGGTTTAAATGCAAGCAAATATTTATTTTAACAAATAACTAAGCATAGGTTCGAACAAAGTTTAGGAAATTAACATTTCAGAACTAAAGTAAAGCTTTAAAGTCCAAATAGAAAATCGAAAAAGAAAAACTTTGTAACAAAAGAAATCGAACTAAAAGTGCCAAGTTGAAATTCAAGGATGAAAAAACAACCGTCACTCGAGAAACAAAAATAATGTTTTGAAGTCCAAATAGCATGTCAAAAGCATTAATAGAGGAGAACGTTCGAAGGTAAAGAAATCCACCTAAAAACATAAAGTTTAAATGAGAGGACGGAAAATGAACCGTCAAGAGAGAAACCTACAAACGTTTGATACAAGGAAACCGCGATTTTCATAAAATCTTCAAGGTGTAACAAAATGCATGCATCCAGCTCACAATAAACTTATTTATTTTCAATAAAAAGGGAGACCCAACTCTACAACTCAATTATAGTATCAAAATTAACGTCAGAACAAAATAAAGCGGTCGGCTACAAAGCAAAAGAATATTTTGTTTTCATAAACTCGAAAGCAAAGTTCAAACAAACTTAAGGAAGACGAACAATGATAACCGAAAAAATTGGAAAGTCCAAAAAGGATATTTCAAGAAATAAAGATTTCAGAACTAAAATAATGATTTAAAGTCCAAAGAGGAGATCAAAAAAGAGAAACTTTGTAATCGAAGAAATCAAATAAAAAGTACTAAATTGAAACTCAAGGATGAAAACACAACCGTCACTCGAGAAACCAAAATGAAGTATTTTAGACCAAATAGCATGTAAAAAGCATTAATAGAAGATAATGTTCGTAAATAAAGAAATCCAGCTAAATGCATATGGTTTAAACGAAAGGACAGAAAATGAAGCGTTAAGTCAGAAACCTAAAAATGTTTGATACAAGGAAACCTTATTTTCATAGAAGCTTCAAGGTGCAACAAAATGTATGGGCCCAGCTCACAACATGGAGAATTACAAGTGGAGACCCAACTCTACAACTCAATTACAAGTGCAAAATTAATGTTAGAGCAAAATAAATCAGCTAGGCCTTAATGCAAAAGAATATTCTGATTTTATAAACCAGAAAACAAAGTTCAATGCAAGAATATTTGCAGATGGACCGTGACAACCAAAAGGATATTTGCAGAATCAATGCAAGAAGAATGTTACAAAATGAAGGAATCCAACTAAAAGTACAAAATTTGAACTTATGGATTTAAAATGAACCATCAACGGAGAACCAATAAATCGTTCGGAACAAGCAAACCACGGTTTTCATAATATCAGTAGGCTGCAAACCAAGACATTTTTTCGATAAGCAAGGAAACATAACTCTTGAACTTAGTTATAAGTCTAAACATCAGAGCACAAAGAACCCGCAACGTTTAACTACAAGCAATTGTTTTCTTTTCACAAACTAGTACCCATAGGTTCAAACAAAATTTTGGTAATTTATAATTCAGAACTAAAATAAAGCTTTAAACTCCAAAGTGAAGATCAAAAAGAGAAACTTCATAATCGAAGAAATCAAACTTAAAGTACCGAGTTGAAACTTAATGTTGAAAAAAAAACTGTTACGCCAGAAACAAAAGTAAAGTTTTAAAGTCCAAAGGATACAAGGAAAGCTTGATTATCATAAAAACTTCAAGGTGCAACAAAATGCATGGGCCCAGCTCACAACAAAGTTATTTGTTTTTGATAAACAGGGAGACACAACTCTACAACTCAATTATAATGCAAAAGAATATTTCCTTTTTTCAAACCAGAAAACAAAGTACAAACTTTTCACGAACTAGTAAGCGTAAGAACATACAAAATTTAGGAAATTGAGATTTCATAACTAAAATAAAGCTTTAAAGTCCAAATAGAATTTCCAAAAAGAGAGTATCAAGTTGAAATTCAAGGGTGAAAAAACAACGGTCACTCGAGAAACCAAAATGAAGTTTTCAAGTCCAAACAGCATGTCAAAAGCATTAATACAAGAGAACTGTCGAAAATAAAGAAATCCAGCAAAAAGCAGAAGGTTTAAACGAAAGGATGGAAAATAAAGTGTCAAGGGAGAAAACTAGAAATGTTTGATACAAGGAAACCATGATTTTATAAAGGCTTAGATGTGCAGCAAAATGCATGGGTCCATCTCACAAAACGTTATTTGTTTTCAACAAACAGGGAGACCCAACTCTACAACTCAATTATATGATCAAAATTAACGTCAGAGCAAAATAAAATGCTTAGGCATCAATGCAAAATGAATAGTTTGTTTTATTAAACCAGAAAACAAACTTCAAACAAACTTTAGGAAGACGAACTGTGACAACAAAAAAAATGGAAACACCAAAAAGGATATTTGAACAATCGATGCAAGAAGAACGTTACAAAATCAAGAAATCCAACTAAAAGTATAAAACTTAAACTTATGGATGAAAAATGAAGCGTCAACGAAGAAACCAATAAATCGTTTGGAACAAGCAAACTACAGTCATCATAAAATCAATAGGATGCAACTAAAAGTAGACGTCTAGCCCGCAACCATGATATTTTTTCGATAAACAGGGAAACATAACTCTGAAATTAAATTAGTTATAAGTCTACTATTAAAACGCCAGAGCACAAAACAACCTCAAGGTTTAAATGCAAGCAACTATTTTCTTTTCACAAACTAGTAAACACAAGTTCGTATAAAATTTAGGAAATTGAGATTTCAGAACTAAAATAAAGCTTTAAAGTCCAAAATAAATGAAAAAAGAGAAAGTTAGTAATTGTAGAAATCAAACTTAATGTACCAAGTTGAAACTTATTGATTAAAAAACCCGTTACGCGAAAAACAGAAGTTAAGATTTAAATTCCAACTAGCAGAACATTTGAAAATAAAGTAATCTAATGGAAAGCATAAAGTTTGAGTAGACAGAATTGTAGCGTCAAGGGAGAAACCTAGAAACGTTTGAAACAAAGAAACCGCGATTTTCATAAAAGCTTCAAGATGCAACAAAATACACGGGTCCAGCTCACAACAAAGTTGTTTGTTTTCAATACACAGGGAGACCCAACTCTACAACTCAAATATAAGCTCAAAATTAATGTCAGAATAAAATAAAATGGTTGGTCTTGAATGCTAAAGAATATTTCGTTTTCATAAACTAGAAATCAAGGTTCAAACAAACTTAAGGAAGACAAACTGTGACAGCCAAAATAATTGGAAACTCCAAAATGGATATTTGAAGAATCGATGCAAGAAGAACATTTCAAAGTCAAGGAATCCAACTAAAAGTACACAATAGGCTAAACAGAGAAACCAAGAAATCGTTTGTTACAACCAAACAACGATTTTAATAAAATCAATAAGATGTAAACAAATGTAACTCTAGCCTGCAACCAAGATATTTTTAATAAAATCAATGTGTTTTTATTTATAGAAATGCATTTGAGTATTTATAAAATTTATATTTGAGCACTTCTTGACGTGAAGTGATATTCTTAAACTTAGTTTTATACCCAACATGCACAGAAGAACTCAAACGTAACCATGCCCTATATGTGTATGCATGGCCACACTAAGTTACTCAAAATTTTTCATTTTGGGTTGGAAAGGATAAAGTTTTAATTCGCCCTTAAATTCTCTATATGCAAAGGTCGGATTGTCTTCACCTTGCTTCAAAATGAATATTTGAGGTTCACAAAAATGGATTAGTTTTCTTCCAACTATTTTGACATGAAATTTTTAAATCCTAAAGTTCGGGTATGTAACAGTCTATCCCCCTTAAAATAAATCACATCCCCGAGATTTGTGTCGGGTCGTGGATGGAAGTGTTGTCGAATAAGGGTCAGCCTACTTAGGAATTCATATTATTTATGTGGTTCTTACAATGATTTTGTCTTTGGTGAGGATGGTATGAAAACCTATCCTTGTTTGATTGGTGGAAAATGATCTAAGGTGTCATGGCTATGTTGTTTTCTAATAACAATACAACATTATTGATTTTAAATGTTTATAAAACTTTTCAAGAATACCAGATTAAGTATCTTTAACCGTTAGGATGTAACAAGGTTCAAGTCTTCATGGTCTACGGTCATGATCTAACCTTGTTGATCTCACATTCGACAAATTTAAGTTTTAAGACAGCAAGTAAGGCGGTTGGGAAAATATAGATAAATTGAACAAAACTTTGGGTTACATCTTAGGTGTTGGAAATATTTGTTCTCCAAGTGATAATTAGTCATATGCAATCTAATACAAGGTGTTCTAGGAATATTTGTCGAATCATACTTGGATGCATCAGGACGTTCTCATTATTTGCATCCATATACTTGGGTTGTGGTAGAAAATGGGATGCTGGATGGCATGTATAGCAATGACTTTTCTTTTGCTCAAAAAGGCAAGGATGTATGCTATGATATCAAGATGAACGAAATGATGCGATGCATGTATGAAATGATACAATGACTATGAAGATATTTTGTATTGCATACATGCCATAGAACAATCCTTTGGGCAAAATTGTTCTTGAGACTATTGATCCTACTCAAGGTTTTTCATGGGCATGGGAAGGGTTGCAACTCTTTACAGGCTAGGACAAGCTGACAAAATTAAACATTTTCTTAACTCAGACTCATAACAAGGCTCTCCTTATCCTAGAAAAAGATGGTAATTTTAAAACAAATGGATCATCTTAGAGAAGTTTTCAAAACCTACAAGTCAAGTTCCCAAACCATGTCTATGAGTTGCTGCGATGTACAAATCTTGCATCCGACCGTAAAGGGGCACAAAATTTGCACACTGAGCCATCTCAACTTAACTTACATAGTTTGGTTATGAATTGTTCCTAGTATGATATTTCCATTTAGGCTTGTGGGGCTTGCAAAGGTTACATGTTGTCTCTGAATTTCTAAGGTCATGGTATTCTATCCCCCTTAAAATAAAATAAAATTTAGCAATGGTGTTTATCAAGAAATTTTAATGGAAGAGGTAAATAGGTCTATGTGCCAGTCTGCCAGATGCTGTCCTATCCAGTCCCAAGGTGCAAACTGAAGCAAAAGACTATGTTAGATGGGTTATAAATTAGAAATATATATATATATTCATGATCCTAACAAAGTTTTTTTTTCCAATCTGGAAAGGAATGGTGATTTTTTGGACAAATAGATTATTTTAAAGAAATTGGTCAAGATAAGTGATGCAATGCTGGAATTTACCGATCTAGCCCGCAACCAAATGTAACGTCTAGCCCGCAACCAAGATATTTTTTAAGTTATAAATTCAAAATTAAAGCGTCAGAGCACAATAAAGACACAAGGTTTAAATGCAAGCAAATATTTTCTTTCACAAACAAGAAAGCATAAGTTCACACAAAATTTAGGAAATTATGTCTCAGTACTAAATTAAAGCTTTAAAGCAAAAGAGAAGATCGAAAAAGAGAAAGTTTGTAACTGAAGAAATCAAACTGAAAGTACCAAGTTGAATCTCAAGAATGAAAAAGGAACCGTCGCTTGAGAATCCAAAGTAAAGTTTTAAAGTCCAAATAGCATGACAAAAACATGAATACACGAGAACATTCGCCAACAAAGAAATCCAACTGAAAGCATCAAGTTCAAACGAAAGGATTGAAAATGAAACGTCAAGGGAGAATAAAGTTTGATAAAAGGAAACCGTGATTTTCATAAAAACTTCAAGGTACAACAAAATGCATGGGTCCAACTCACAATAAAGTCATTTGGTTTCAATAAACAGGGAGACCCAACTATACAACTCAATTATAAGCTCAAAATTAATGTCAGAACAAAATGAAATGGTCGGCTTCAATGCAAAAGAATATTTTGTTTTCATAAACCAGAAATCAAAGTTCAAACAAAATTAAGGAAGACGATGAAAAAATTGGAAACACGAAAAATGATATTTGAAGAATCGATGCAAAAAGAACGTTTGAAAATCAAGGAAACCAACTAAAAGTAGAAAATATAAACTTCTGGATGAAAAATGGCGTGTCAACGGAGAAACCAATAAATCGTTCGGGACAAAAAAACTACGATTTTAAAAAATTATCATCGGAGCAAAATAAAATTGTTATCCCTCAATGCAAAATGAAAAAAAGTTCCAACAAACTTTAGGAAGACGAACCGCTACAACCAAAAAAAATTGGAAACTCCAAAAAGAATTTTTGAAAAAACGATGCAAGAAGAACGTTACAAAATAAAGAAATCCAACTAAAAGTACAAAATTTAAACTTATGGATGAAAAATGAAGCGTCGACGAAGAAACCAATAAATCGTTTGGAATAACCAAATAACAATCAACATAAAATCAATAGAATGCAACCAAATGTAGACAACTAGCCAACAACCAAGACATTTTTTCGATAAACAGGGAAACGTAACTCTAGAACTTTGTTATAAGTCTAAATGCAAGAGCACAAAAAAGCTGCAAGGTTCAAATGCATGCAACTATTTTCTTTTCACAAACTAGTAAGCAAAGGTTTATACAAAAATTTAGGAAATGGAGATTTCAGAAATAAAATAAAGCTTTAAAGTCCAAAGAGAAGTTTCAAAAAGAGAAACTTTATAATTGAAGAAATCCAACTGAAAATACCAAGTTGACACTCAATGATGAAAAAACAACCGTCACGCGAGAAACCAAAGTAAAGTTTTTATAAACCAGATATCAAAGTTCAAACCGACTTAAGGAAGACGAACGGTGATAACCGAAAATTTTGGAAACTCCAAAAAGGATATTTGAAGAATCGATGCAAGAAGAACGTTTGAAAATAAAGGAATACAACTAAACGTACAAAACATAAACTTATCGATGAAAAATGAAGCGTCAACGGAGAAATCAATAAATCGTTCGGTACAAGCAAACTAAGGTTTTCATAAAACCAAAAGTATGCAACCAAATGTAGTCGTTTAGCCCGCAACCAAGATATTTTTTCGATAAACAGGGAAACGTAACTCTAGAACTTACTTACAAGTCTACGATAAAACGCCAGAGCACAAAAAAGCCGCAAGGTTTAATTGCAAGCAATCTTTTCACAAACTAGTAAGCATAAGCACATATAAAATTTAGGAAATTGAGATTTCAGAACTAAAATAAAGTTTTAAACTCCATAGAGAAGTTCCAAAAAGATAGTACCAAGTTGAAATTCAAGGGTGAAAAAACAACCGCCACTCGAGAAACCAAAATAAATTAAGTCCAAATAGCATGTCAAAAGCATGAATAAAGAGTAACATTCCAAAATAAAGAAATCTAGATGAAACCATAAAGTTTAAAACAAAAGGACGGAAAGAGAAGCGTCAAGGGAAAAACCTAGAAACGTTTGTCACATGGAAACTGCGATTTACATAAAAGCTTCAAGGTGCAAAAAAAAAATGCATCAATCCAGCTCACAACAAAGTTATCTGGTTTCAATAAAGAGGGAAACCCAACTATACAACTCAATTATATCTTCAAAATTAACGTCAGAGCAAAATTAAACGGTTAGGCCGCAATGCAAAATGAATATTTTGTTTTATTAAACCAGAAAACAAAGTTCAAACGAACTTGAGGAAGACGAACCGCGACAACCAAAAAAAATTGGAAACTCCAAAAAGATATTAGAAGAATCGATGCAAGAAGAACGTTACAAAATCAATAAAATCCAACTAAAAGTACAAAATTTAAACTTATGGATGAAAAATAAAGCGCCAATGGAGAATCCAATAAATCGTTTGGTACAAGCAAACTACGGTTTACATAAAATCAAAAGCATGCAACCAAATGTAGACAACTTGTCCGCAACCAAGATATTTTTTCGATAAACAAGAAACGTAACTCTAGAACTTTGTTATAAGTCTAAATGTCAGAGCACAAAAAAAGCCGCAAGGTTTAAATGCAAGCAACTATTTTCCTTTCACAAACTAGTAAGCAAAAGTTTATACAAAATTTAGGTAATGGAGATTTCAGAACTAAAATGAAGCTTTGAAGTCCAAAGAGAAGTTCGAAAAAGATAAACTTTATAATTGAAGAAATCCAACTATAAGTACCAAGTTGAAACTCAATGATGAAAAAAAACGGTCACGCGCGAAACCAAAGTAAAAGTTTTTATAAACCAGATATCAAAGTTCAAACCAACTTAAGGAAGACGAATGGTGATAACCGAAAAATTTGGAAACTCCAAAAAGGATATTTGAAAAATCGATTCAAGTAGAACGTTTGAAAATAAAGGAATCCAACTAAACTTACAAAACATAAACCTATAGATGAAAAATGAAGCGTCAACGGAGAAACCAATAAATCGTTCGGGACAAGGAAACTACGATTTTCACGAAATCAATAAGATGCAACCAATTGTAAACGACGATTTTCATAAAAGCTTGAAGGTGCAAAAAAATGCATCAATCCATCACACAACAAAGTTATCTGTTTTCAACAAAGAGGGAAACCCAACAATACAACTCAATTATAACTTCAAAACTAACGTCAGAGCAAAATAAAACGGTTAGGCCTCAAGGCAAAATGAATATTTTGTTTTATTAAACCAGAAAACAAAGTTCAAACAAATTTTAGGAAGACGACTGCGACAACCCAAAAAAAATTGGAAACTCCAAAAAGGATATTTGAAGAACCGATGCAAGAAGAACGTTACAAAATCAAGAAATCCAACTAAAAGTACAAAATTTAAACTTATGGATGAAAAATAATGAGTCAACGGAGAAGCCAATAAATCTTTCGGAACAAGCAAACTACGGTTTTCATAAAATCAAAAGGATGCAACCAAATGTAGACCTCTAGCCCGCAACCAACATATTTTTTTGGATAAACAGGGAGACGTAACTCTACAACTTAGTTATAAGTCAAAAATGAAACTGGTAGAGCACAAAAAAGCCCAAGATTTAAATGCAAGTAAATATTTTCTTTTCACAAACTAGTAAGTTCAAACAAAACTTAGGAAATCTGTTATTTCAAAACTAAATTAAAGATTTAATGTCCTAAGAGAACATCAAAAGCATTAATACAAGATAAAGTTCGAAAATAAAGAAATCCAACTAAAAGCGTTCAGTTCGAATGAAAGGACGGAACATTGAAACGTGAAAACGACCAATACAAGGAAATCACGATTTTCGAAAAAGCTTCAAGGTGCAACAAAATGCATAGGTCCACTTTACAACAAAGTTATTTGTTTTCAATAAACCGAAAGACGAACATCAACAACACGATTAATAAGTTCAAAATCAGCGTTAGAGCAAAATAAAACGGTCAGGCTTCAATGCAAAAGAATATTTTGTTTTTATAAACCAAAAAACAAAGTTCAAACAAACATAAGGAAGCTGAACCGTGACAACAAAAAGAATTGGTAACCCTAAAAAGGATATTTGAAGAATCGATGCAAGAAAAACGTTACAAAATCAAGGAGTCCAACTAAAAGTACAAAATTTAAATTTATGGATGAAAAATAGAGCGTCAACGGAGAATCCAATAAATCGTTCGGTACAAGCAAACTATGGTTTTCATAAAACAAAAAGTATGCAACCAAATGTAGTCGTTTAGCCCGCAACCAAGATATTTTTTCGATAAACAGGAAACGTAACTCTAGAACTTAGTTACAAGTCTACGATAAAACACCAGAGCACAAAAAAGCCGCAAGGTTTAAATGCAAGCAATATTTTCCCGAACTAGTAAGCATAAGTACATATAAAATTTAGGAAATTGAGATTTCAGAACTAAAATAAAGTTTTAAACTCCAAAGAGAAGTTCCAAAAAGATAGTACCAAGTTGAAATTCAAGGGTGAAAAAACAACCGCCACTCGAGAAACCAAAAAAAATTAAGTCCAAATAGCATGTCAAAAGCATGAATAAATAGTAATATTCCAAAATAAAGAAATCCAGCTGAAACCATAAAGTTTAAACAAAAGGACAGAAAGAGAAGCGTCAAGGGAAAAACTTAGAAACGTTTGTCACATGGAAACTGCGATTTTCATAAAAGCTTCAAGGTGCAAAAAAAATGCATCAATCCAGCTCACAACAAAGTTATCTGGTTTCAATAAAGAGGGAAACCCAACTATACAACTCAATTATAACTTCAAAATTAACGTCAGAGCAAAATTAAACGGTTAGGCCCCAATGCAAAATGAATATTTTGTTTTATTAAACCAGAAAACAAAGTTCAAACAAACTTTAGGAAGACGAACCGCGACAACCAAAAAAAAATTGGAAACTCCAAAAAGGATATTTGAAGAACCGATGCAATAAGAACGTTACAAAATCAAGAAATCCAACTAAAAATACAAAATTTAAACTTATGGATGAAAAATAAACTATCAACGGATAATCCAATAAATCGTTCGGTACAAGCAAATTGTTTTCATAAAATCAAAAGGATGCAACCAAATGTAGACAACTTGCCTGCAACCAAGATATTTTTTCGATAAAAAGGGAAATGTAACTCTAGAACTTTGTTATAAGTCTAAATGTCAGAGCACAAAAAAGCCGCAAGGTTTAAATGCAAGCAACTATTTTCTTTTCACAAACTAGTAAGCAAAAGTTTATATAAAATTTAGGAAATGGAGATTTCAGAACTAAAATAAAGATTTCAAGTCCAAAGAGAAGTTCGAAAAAGATAAACTTTATAATTGAAGAAATCTAACTAAAAGTACCATGTTGAAACTCAATGGTGAAAAAACAACCGTCACGCGAGAAACCAAAGTAAAGTTTTTATAAACCAGATATCAAAGTTCAAACCAACTTAAGGAAGACGAATGGTGATAACCGAAAATTTTGAAAACTCCTTTGAAGAATCGATGCAAGAAGAACGTTTGAAAATAAAGGAATCCAACTAAACGTACAAAACATAAACCTATGGATGAAAAATGAAACGTCAACGGAGAAACAAAAAAATCGTTGGTACAAGGGAACTATGTTTTCAACAAATCAATAAAATGCAACCAAATCTGAACGGCGATTTTCATAAAAGCTTCAAGCTGCAAAAAAATGCATCAACCCAGCACACAACAAAGTTATCTGTTTTCAATAGAGAGGGAAACCCAACTATACAACTCAATTATAACTTCAAAATTAACGTCAGAGCAAAATAAAATGGTTAGGCCTCAAGGCAAAATGAATATTTTGTTTTATTAAACCGGCAAAAAAAAGTTCAAACAAACTTTAGGAAGACGAACCACGGCAACCAAAAAAAATTGGAAACTCCAAAAAGGATATTTGAAGAAACGATGCAAGAAGAACATTACAAAATCAAGAAATTCAACTAAAAGTACAAAATTTAAACTTATGGATGAAAAGTAAAGCGTCAGCGGAGATTCCAATAAATCGTTCGGTACAAGCAAACTACGATTTAAATAAAATCAAAAGGATGCAACCAAATGTAGACAACTCGCCCGTAACCAAGATATTTTTTCGATAAACAGGGAAACGTAACTCTAGAAGTTTATTATAAGTCTAAATGTCAGAGCACAAAAAAGCCGCAAGGTTTAAAAGCAAGCAACTATTTTCTTTTCACAAACTAGTAAGCAAAAGTTTATACAAAATTTAGGTAATGGAGATTTCAGAACTAAAATAAAGCTTTCAAGTCCAAAGAGAAGTTCGAAAAAGATAAACATTATAATTGAAGAAATCCAACTAAAAGTACCAAGTTGAAATACAATGATGAAAAAACAACCGTCACGCGAGAAACCAAAGTAAAGTTTTTATAAGCCAGATATCAAAGTTCAAACCAACTTAAGGAAGACGAACGGTGATAACCGAAAAATTTGGAAACTCCAAAAAGGATATTTGAAGAATCGATGCAAGAAGAATGTTCGAAAATAAAGGAATCCAACTAAAAGTACAAAACATAAACCTATGTATGAAAAATGAAGCATCCACGGAGAAACCAATAAATCGTTCGGGACAAGCAAACTACGATTTTCAAGAAATCAATAAGATGAAACCATTTGTAAACGGCGATTTTCATAAAAGCTTCAAGGTAATGCATCAACCCCGCACACAACAAAGTTATCTATTTTCAATAAAGAGGAAGACCCAACTATACAACTCAATTATAACTTCAAAACTAACGTTAGAGCAAAATTAAACAGTTAGGCCTCAATGCAAAATGAATATTTTGTTTTATTAAACTAGAAAACAAAGTTCAAATAAACTTTAGTAAGACGAACCGCGACAACCAAAAAAAATTGGAAATTCCAAAAAAGATATTTGAAGTATCGATGCAAGAAGAACGTTACAAAATCAAGAAATCCAACTAAAAGTACAAAATTTAAACTTATGGATGAAAAATAAAACGTCAACGGAGAAGCCAATAAATCTTTCGGTACAAGCAAACTACGGTTTTCATAAAATCAAATGGATGCAACCAAATGTAGACAACTTGCCAGCAACCAATGTATTTTTTTGGATAAACAGGGAGACGTAACTCTACAAGTTTGTTACAAGTCTAAATGTCAGAGCACAAAAAAGCCGTAAGGTTTAAATGCAAGCAACTATTTTCTTTCCACAAACTAGTAAGCAAAAGTTTATACAAAATTTTGGTAATGGAGATTTCAGAACTAAAATTAAGTTTTGAAGTCCAAAGAGAAGTTCGAAAATGATAAACTTTGTAATTGAAGAAATCCAACTAAAAGTACCAAGTTGAAACTCAATGATGAAAAGACAACCGTCACGCGAGAAACCAAAGTAAAGTTTTTATAGACTAGATATTAAAGTTCAAACCAACTTAAGGAAGACGAACGATGATAACCGAAAAATTTGGAAACTCCAAAAAGGATATTTCAAGAATCGATGCAAGAAGAACGTTTGAAAATAAAGGAATCCAACTAAAAGTACAAAACATAAACTTATGGATGAATAATGAAGCGTCAACAGAGAAACCAATAAATCGTTCGGGACAAGCAAACTACGATTTTCAAGAAATCAATAAGATTCAACCAAATCTAGACGTCTAGCCTGCAACTAATATATTTTTTTCGATAAACAGGGAAACGCAACTCTAGAAACTAGATATAAGTCTACGATAAAAACCTCAAAAGCACAAAAAGGCACAAGGTTTAAAAACAAGCAAATATTTCCTTTTCACAAACTAGTTAGCATACATTCAAACAAAATTAAGGAAATTGTCATTTCATAACTTAATTAAAGCTTTAAAGTCCAAAGAGAAGATCGAAAAAGATATACTTTGTAACCGAAAAAATAAAATTGAAAGTAACAAATTGAATCTCAAGAAACAAAAAAAACCGTCACGCGAGAAACCAAATAAAAGTTTTAAGGTCCAAATAGCATGTCAAAAGCAAGAATACAAGAGAACATTCGAAAATAAAGAAATCCAGTTGAAACCATATAGTTTAAACAAAAGGACGGAAAGAGAAGCGTCAAGGGAAAAACCTAGAAACGTTTGTCACATGGAAACTGCTATTTTCATAAAAGCTTAAAGGTGCAAAAAAGAATGCATCAGTCCAGCTCACAACAAAGTTATTTGTTTTCAATAAAGAGGGTGACCCAACTCTACAACTCAGTTATAAATTCAAAATTAAAGTTTGAAAGTCCAAATAGCATGTCAAAAGCATTAATATAATAGAACTTTCGAAAATAAAGAAATCCTACGAAAAGCATATGGTTTAAACGAAATGATGGAAAATGAAGCATCGAGAGAAAACAAGAAATGTTTGATACAAGGAAACCGTGATTTTCATTAAGACATAGATGTGCAACAAAATGCAAGGGTCCAGCTCAAAAAAAGTTTTGGATTAAAACTGAAGCCTCAGCAGAGAAACCACAAAATCGTTTGGTACAACCAAACAACGATTTTAATAAAATCAATAAGATGCAACCAAATGTAACGTCTAGGCCGCAACCAAGATATCTTTTCAGTTATAAATTCAAAAATAAAACGTCATAGCACAATAAAGACACAAGGTTTAAATGCAAGCAAATATTTTCTTTCACAAACAAGAAAGCATAAGTTCACACAAAATTTAGGAAATTGACGTCTCAGTACTAAATTAAAGCTTTAGAGCCAAAGAGAAGATCGAAAAAGAGACTTTGTAACCGAAGAAATCAAACTGAAAATATCAAGTTGAATCTCACGAATGAAAAAGGAACCGTTGCGCGAGAATCCAAAGTAAAATTTTAAAGTCCAAATAGCATGTCAGAAGCATGAATACACGAGAACATTCGCAAACAAAGAAATCCAACTGAAAGCATCAAGTTTAAACGAAAGGATGGAAAATGAAGCGTCAAGGGAGAATAAAGTTTGATACAAGGAAACCGCGATTTTCATAAAAATATCAAGGTGCAACAAAATGCATGGGTCCAGCTCATAGTAAAGTTATTTGGTTTCAATAAACAGTCAGACCCAACTATAAAAGAAATACTTGGCTACCCAAACCATGCATCACTCAAGAAATACTAAGCATACAACCAGCAAAAATCGATATTCTAGTATAACAAGAGTCAGTACATCATAGAAATAATGTACTATATGCAAGGTATGTAGTTAAATTTTAGCGTAAAGGAGTTGATGATTCAATTAACAAAACAAGTTTTGTAATTATATCATAATAAAGAGCATCATAGTACCATCATAAGCATACCCTTGCTGCCTTCCTTGGCAACAAGGCAGAATATCATCATCACACGCGCACGCACACTCAACACAACACATTTCAAGGGAGAAAACTAGAAATGTTTGATACAAGGAAACCGTGATTGTCATAAAGGCTTAGATGTGCAACAAAATGCATGGATGAGAAATGAAACACCACCGAAGAAACCAATAAATAGGAAGGGGTTGTGATTGCTTGAGAAGTGAAGGTAGGTGGGAAAAGTGAAAGTAGGTAGAATTAAATAGGAAGGGGTTGTGATTGGTTAAAAAGAGAATGATGATGGAGAAGTTGTTATATTTTGGGACAAATCTTAAGTGCTAAAAATTGTTAATATTTTGGGATGGAGAGAGTATCTATAAAAAGTGTACTGTTCCTTAAAATAGAATATAAAGAAATGGATTTCTATAGGATATACATGCACAGCAATCAAACTGAAAATAAATAAGCCAGTAATTTACATAATTTACATATATTGAATTAGTGAAGTGAGCATTTGGATGTACCTGCACTATCTCAAGATATCTACAAAGTAGGCATCTCTAGTACAGAGTCTCATCTCGCCACTGCAAAGAAATAAAGTTAAATAAAGGAACAGACAAAGGTGAAAGGAAAAAAATCATTAAACGAAGTCCAATCTCAAAATACTCTCCTCAACCCCTAAACTTCACAAAAGAACAAGAAATCCTAAAACCATCACAGTTTCTGCAAACTGGAAAAGCAGGCCGTTGTATGATCTTCTCATATTGTGTTTTATTTCCTATGACCAACGTAGTGTCGCACGCCAAAACTTGTTTCTCACCTCCCATGACCTGATGTCACCAATGCAGTGCACCTCGATGATGAAGAAGATAGACGACAGTACAGTCCGCCTGCTGGTTGCACTCAAGCTCTCACATGGAAGGCTCTGCCTCTATATATGATCAGATCAATACCTCTGCTTCTGCCCCTTGTCCAATCTGGGAATTTGTGTAGAAGAATTCAGCCCCCCTCTGAGTGCAACAACTTTTGCCTGGCTTATCTTAAAAAATTGACTACCAACAATGACAAATTTTCTCATGAAGAACATTGTGCATACGGAACCTGCTTGCATCAAGACGAAGACGGCGATCACTTATTCTTCAAGTGCTCCTTTGCTGAAGTTTTCAGCGAATCGATGTTTGCCTAGAAGGCACAGAAAAGAAAAGAGAAACTTTATGATATATATAGTAGAAATGTGAAATAAAAAATAACTCTTTGTGGGTAGTCCAAATAAAACACTTTGGTGAAATGAAAAAACGATAATATATAACGCATTCTGATCTTTTTACACGTCAAGTGTTATTCGGACCATTTTCATGAGATAAACCAGTAGCTCCTAAAAATATATGAACAATTATATTTAGATGAATAATAGCATTTGTGGATACTTTCTGAACGCTAGCAATATACATCTAGCAGGCTAGAATAAATATATGCATACACCGAGTAAAAGAGATTAGTGTATATTGAGATAAGCATCTTTCATAAACGAAACAGAGCAGAGCATAATCCATGTGAAAAACTGAAAACCATTCAAAAAAGGGAACAGAATGATAACTATTAAGCTTTTTTCTTTGCACGGATTCAGCACGAAATGCAGCACAAAAATTGCACATAATGGCACAAGAGGGAGAGGACGCCGGGAGTGCGTTCAGCAAACTTGCACAGGGTCGCTTTCAAGGACGACGTCGAGGAAGCCGGTGGACGATCGCAAGGTGAACCGGTTTGACATTCACAACGGTGGCGCACCGTGCGCTGGATCTGCACATGACGGAGTTGAGGAAGATCCGATGACGAAGTGCACCAGGTGACAGACCTCCACCTTTGGGGCCGGGTGGAACAGATCGGCGAGGCGGCCACAGGTTGAAAATTATAGTCAGTACAGGTTGTGGTCATGTATTTACTGAGAATCCTAAATATTAAACATGTTGTTACAAGCATTTCTCCAGGTGGAACAGATCAGCGAGGCGGCCACAAATTGAAAAATATAGTCAGTACAGGTTGTGGTCAGGTATTTACTGAGAATCCTAAATATTATACATGTTGTTACAAGCATTTGTCTTAGCAATCAGTATACCAACTGTAGTTCACATCCTTGTTCATTTCATTATATCAAACAAATTCTCTAGGTGCGATAACGAGATCAACTATCCACTACTGTAAATAATCTATATTATAATGTAATCATCCATCAATTTGCCAATGATGCCGGTAACAAGTAAAAGATTTATTAATGCAGCCAAAATTTAACTGTGTAAATTAATTTGGCTAGCATCAAATAGAACATAAAAAATTATTTATCAAAGATTTATTTATGGAATTAATTAATTATGAACATAAAAAACAAGTTAGCATAAAATAGAACACCAACAATTTTGGAATGACTAATTTGAACAGGAAATACCCCTCTTTACTCTGAAGTAGAATATGGTTTCTATTTCACAGTAAACTTGGCAATAATATATACATGGATAGAAATATTATGAATCAACAGTGATATAAAGTCCGCTCCCTTTCCTTCGTACCATGTGCAATTAAGAATGTGGTATCACATTATGACAATAACCCAGTGATTGCAATTTCGGTTCAAAATTTCAGAAATTTCTGAATGCTCGGTTCGAAATTTCGGCAGATTTTCTCAATTTTCTTTGTTGAAATTTCTCAAAGTTTATTCAAATTCTAAAAAAAAATCAGTCCAAAAAGTTCTGAAAATCAAAAAATTTCATAAATTTTGGTCCTACCAAAATTCGCACCAAGATAAAAAGTGCAAACCTTGCAATAACTTAATTTGTATTTCACATTATGAATAGCAGAGCACATATACGACATCATCAAAATAATAGCCAGCACTGGTATATGGATAATGGTCAGAATTATTGCAGGACATTAAGAACTCCATCTTCTATACGTGCGCTTGAAATGAAAAACCTTCGACATGAAAAAATAGTTAACCTTTAACCTAGTACAGATCAATTACCAAAATATTTGATTTTTACTAGTACAGATCAATTACCAAAATATTTAACCTAGTACAGATCAATTACCTAGACAGACTCCAGTTCCTCAAAAAGCTAAGATGATGTGCTGCTTGGTTGCTGACTCAGTGACTCTAGTAGTCTAGTTTCATACAACAGTAGCAGAGCTCATAAAAAACAACACAGTAAAACAATATGCCAAGACACTTGAATGGATTGGAAAACAAGACGATGTAGAGGAGGGGCTGCAAGAAGTTACCAATGAAACTGATCTTGCTAATCTGGCAATCCCCAAGCAGACCTGCTTTGTGGCTGACCATGTCGTTAATTCACATTCACTGCCTTGCAAATCGTGGGCACCACTATGGCTGCAACAGTCATGGTCGTCCCTTGGGAGCAGGGACAGCTGGGCCCTGCCAACGGCGCCGGCACCCCTTGCAGCGGCCAAGCCTGCAGTACCAGCCGATGCCCTCGCCAGCACAGGAAGACCATGCGAGCAGCCCATATTCATGGAGTTGGACAGTACAACAGCTCCCTGCAGTCCTGCACCTAGGGACATGGAGTTGAGCAAGCTGACTAATTATGTTTCAATTAAGCCCGAGCAAAACTATAAAACAAAACCACACTGCAATATGAAAAAAACTACGGAGTTAAGCGTAGAAGTATCAAGCGGCGTGCCTATGTTATGTTTCCAGGGATCCTTTGGGACCCTGGGTAAATTAGTAAATTCTAGCTAAAGTACGCCATGTTAACTACTATACCGGTAAATAGTTACATAATTCGTATGTATTGGACTCTTGGTATTTTTTGAGTTCATCACTGAAAATATCTATTAGCACAATGCAAGCACGTGGAAACTGTCGGCAGTACACGACGACCAACATTCATGGTACTAAGTGAAAGCATCATAATACAGAGAAGATCAGAAGAGGCACCTTTGGTCTCCTCGACAATATTATGAAGTTTCTTTCTCTTGGGCATCTCTTCATAGTACTTCAGTTTAAGATCTTCACACTGCACAACTGCAGCAAAAAAAAACAAAATGTTTACAAACTTTTTCATCAAATACTCTAAAACCTTTACAATAATGCAACTGATGGATATTACCTAATGCTTGAACAGCCCCTACCATCTTACTCGGTTCAGGAACAGCGTTTACATGGCCATGTGCTTCAAGAGATAGCAATGTTTGCTCTTGTTTCATGACCTGAAAATTAAAAAGTGATATAATCAGTAAAACATAGCACCTAATGTATTTATCAATTCAGTAAATCTGCTTTTACCTTGATTTTATTTTCCAAGTTAGATATGGCAGCTGCCCATAATTTATTGGCATTTTCATACTTTTGGGAAACACTTCTCAGTTGATCAGCTTGTCTATCAAGGACTTGTTCTGTCAGGAACGTAAAACAGTGGTGAGCATACAGAAACATCTTATCTGAAAATTAGACCTTGAAGGAGTAAGTTGAATCTAATATATTGTGTCTTACCTGCTATTGCTACCGTTTTCGAATACAAATGGCACAAACCATGGGACTTTCCCTTACTCCTTTGAAGTTTATGACAAAGGTGCCGTTACTCTCAACTGTCACCCTAATATCACGCATATGAAGGGGTCTGTTACCTCCCACCACTGCATACACATCAAATTCAGACAAAATCTGTGCATCAATCAAAAGTCAAATTGTTTAGCTAAACCTGAAAGTAAATTGTGATACAAAATTAAGAGTCTCATGAATACTGTGCATTTTCTTCTTGCACAAGGATATCAAATGCCCTAATTCCTTTTGGCCCGTAAGTGTTCACTATCTCAGCAAATGCAGATGAAAGAAATAGTCTCCAGGAGCAAGACCATCGATTTTCTAGCTGGAATTTCCATATCGAACTGAGTGGTAAAGCAAAGGATAGTCACCACTTCAAATTATATCCTCAGATGTCAATATTGCATCCCCTCCTTCGAAGAAAGATTCGTCAGAAAGCTTTGAAGAGGGTTCACAACCCTCAATTGCACAGCCACCGGCATTAATGA
The DNA here is from genome assembly GCA_000576495.2 of Oryza glumipatula. Taxonomy (NCBI): domain Eukaryota; kingdom Viridiplantae; phylum Streptophyta; class Magnoliopsida; order Poales; family Poaceae; genus Oryza; species Oryza glumipatula. The sequence goes on along the minus strand of CM002516.2, from coordinate 6,153,751 downwards.
ACAGAACAAAGTCTCATCACAGGCACAAGAAGGATAATAAGAAACATTGTGGAACTATGATGGCATGACCAATTAACATTTCGATAAGGTAATTCCAATTTTCAATTTAGAATTCAAGATTATGAAATATCCATTTTGGAAGCACATGACTGATGATGGCTATCGAAGCCCCTTCTACTCGATATTACTACAGCACCACAATTGATGCAACCTTGTACTCTGACATAGAAACAATCCTATTTTCTTCAACCAATCCAATGCCCATGACTTTAGTACTATATGATGTATTATTCATTCACTTTGAGAGCATCAAATGAAGCCAGCACACTGATCCACTTAAAAATAGTAGCTAACATGGCAGATAATCAAGTCAATGAAGAACCCACAATTTTAAGAAGAGAAACATTACTCTATCAAATATTCAAATCTACTCCAAAGAACCTAAATCGACGAATAAAAGCTAGAGCAGTATGCAAATGATTCCACATAGAGATGATTCCTGTTACATGGAGGTACCTTATTAAGCTCCTAGCATACCACAACACCTGAAGGCCTCAAAATTGGGATTACAACTTTGGTACCGATGTAGGTAAAGCACCAGAAAATACCAAATCTGGGTACATCCAACCTCCTAAATTTCCTCTGCCACATGCGCACACGCACACACAAAAGAAAAAATAAGAGCAAATTTGGAAGCAAACTTTCTAGGGGTTTTCTACCAGAGCCAAATCGAGTACTCTAATTCGACCATCCTAAACGCTCATTTCCCAAAAACCCTTTCACGAACATGGTGGGAGGGTTAGTATTTAGGAATAGATCCTCACCTAGCTGCTAGAACCACCATTGCTGATCAAATGCATATAGATTTGCAGGAATCGCACCGTGGAAAGAGGGAGAGAGGAGGGGAGGACTCCACCGCCGCCGCCGCCAACGCCGCCGCGGCGCCGGCGCAGGGCCAGGTGGTGGCCGCCTCCGCCTCGCTAGGATTCGCGGCGTGAGGAGGAGAGGAGAGTGAGAGAGAGGAAAAAGGTTTTTTCTTTCTTTTTTTTGACGGCAGAAAATATTACCGTTTTTTTTCTGACGGTAGAAAATATTACCGTTGCTTTGAGAGGAGAGTGAGAGAGAGGAAAAGGTTTTTTCTTTCTTTTTTTTGACGGGAGAAAATATGACCGTTTTTTTTTACTGGAGAAAATATGACCGTTGCTTTGAGAGGAGAGTGAGAGAGAGGAAAAAGTTTTTTCTTTTTTTATGAGGACTAGAAAGAAAATATGACCGTTGCTTTAAGAGGAGAGTGAGAGAGAGGAAAAGGTTTTTTTCTTTTTTTATGTGGACTAGAAAATATGACCGTTGCTTTAATAGGACTAGAAAATATGCCCGTTGCAACGGATTCATTAGAAACTAAATATTTAGCTGCTTAAGAAATCTAGGATGTTTGTTCCGGTTGTTCCTCAGATGGTCCTTTGTTGGTCATATCTGTGCGATGAGTGTAGAGGGACCAGGTAGTACAGTCCGACAGAGACTGCAACTGGACCATTCCGAAATTTTCAACTTGAGTGAAAGAACTTCAATTTGTCAGCAAATTGGACCCTAATCCATTCAAATAAAATCATTAGATAGATCCACGGGATTTCACCATAAAGAAATAGATAAATTGAAGCTAAAATTGTGCAGGAGTGCGAGTGACAAAAGTGTTCGACAACTTATGTCGAGACAGCTTCGGCCAAGTAGAACTTGTCCGGCACCGCAACTGCAGATTGCGGTCTTTCACTTGGTTATCCTTCTCACACACCACCGCTATCGCAGGCCACATGGCAGTCGTGTTAGCAGCACCATCACCAGCGAGGTGCACCGCACGGATCTCCTAGGCCACTCGACGTAGGTGATGTAAGCGGATATGCGGGGGAACTGATTGAGGAGGGCTGCGGTTTGCGAGGGACTCGACTGGTGTTTGATACTAATGAAAATGAATATTAAGTAAGGGCATGAAAAACAAAAAGTTATTAGCATATAATTAATTGAGTTTTAATTATTGCAAATTTGATAAATGAATTTATTTGATATTTTATAGCAACTTCTATATAGAAATTTTTCACACGAAACATGCCATTTAGTAGTTTGAAAAGTGTGCTAATAGAAACCAAGGTGAAATTTGCATCTAAATGAAAAAAGAATCTGTTGTCACTGTGTCGGTGTGTTATCCTGATATATATTGTCGTGGATTGATCGAGTATTCAATCAAGTTTCATACGTATTTTGTTACCGTCGCTACAATAGAAACCATCTTTCGTAGCAACACCCTTTTATTCGTATTGGCGGATTTAATAAATGCGCGCTTGTAAATATACTTAAGAGGGATTGCGGTCACCAACCGCCAGCGAAAATCGATTTTCACTGGTGGCCACTTCTGATATTTTTACAAGCGGATCTCTTAAGCGACTGCCAGCGCTGGCGGTCACTAAAGAGCACCGCCTTTAAAATCGGTCGTGGTGCATTAAAAAAACCACGCATAGCAAAAATCCTCAGATCCACTCCTCATTCTACTCTCCTAAGATCGACACCTCTCCTCTTCTCCTCCCTCACCGACGCACCACCACCTCACTCCTCTCCTCCCTCTCCACCGGCGGCGGGTCCAACGGCGGCAGCTCCAGCGGCGACAAAGGGGAGGGGTGGTGGCAGTGACCGGTGGTGGCAACTCCTGCTCACGGGCGACAGATCTGGTGGTGGTGCGCGGGCTCGGCAGAGTGGGGTAGTGTAGGGGAGCCTAGCTCCTCCCATCTCCATATCCAGAGTAGGGTGACGCAGGGGAGTCTTGTCTCTCCGGGCTCGGCGGTGACGATTGGTGGCGGCAAAGGGGATGGGGTGGCAGCGGCGACTCGCGCAGGAGGCTGCGAGCGATTGATCTGGTGACGGCAGCTAGGCTTGTCAGAGTGAGGTGCCGCTGGGGAGCCAAGCTCCTCTCCTCTCCAGATCCATAGTGGGTGGCACAGGGGAACCTCCCCTCTCTGAGGTCTGCGGCGGCGACCGGTCATGGCGGTGACCAGCAGTGGCTAGGGCTCGGCGGTGGCAAGAGAGCCATCGTGGTGGGGTTCGTCGATGGATGGGGCATGCGGCCGTGGCGACCAGCGGCACCAATTGTCAATTTTTCTTTACCCCAAAAAATATTTTCATTGGCGGTCCTCTTAACTTGCCGCAAGCGAAGATGGTATTTTTGCTAGCGGTTGTCTTAACATTCCGCCTGTTAAACTCAATTTTCCATGGCGGTCGGCTGATCGCTAGTGAAAATGCATTATTTTCACTGGCTTTAGTTCGCTCGTGGCACCGTCGGCCGTGAGCAAAAAAACTATTTTAGTCACTAGCAAAATGATTTTTTTAGTAGTGCGTATGTTTCATGCACGATATAGATTGAAAGATGTACGCACGTATTTGGTTGTGTCAAGAAGGGACCAGATCACCAGATGGGACAAAGAAACTAAGAAAACTGAAAAAATTAAGTACAGGAAACGCGACGTGCACATACGTACCGCTTGTGCCACCAGCATCTTTAACGTATTAAGCAGGAACACCCATGTGTGGACGCGGATGACATGTTCCTTTACGCGAGAATTGAGATAGATGCGGGCATGTGGGAATCGGTATCCGTGTGGTAATTCGACAACATACCAAGCTTTGGCAAAAACATCTTATATTTTTATAATGGCAAATTTTGCTACAGAACATTGTGACTTCACAGTATTAGCTGTAAGACACCACACGAAGTGACTTTTGGGGGAAGACACTCTATAAACGTGGTAATTTGTCAGCGGACATCGCACTCATTAAAATAATAATTTCTGATTGAAGAGGAGAGAAAAATCACGCAAAATGTCAGAAAATACCCCTGGACCCATATGTCAGCCCTCCTAGCTCTCTTATCTCTATATATCCCCTCCATCGACGCCATGGGGGTCGCCATTGCCGACGGGAAGCAATGCGGGCAGGCAGGAGAGGGAGCGCGATGCAGACGGTCACCACCCTCACCCTCATGGCGAGCTCCCTGGCGCATGCCCTCCTCTCCGCCGGCAACATCCCACCCAAATCCGTCGAGCTCGCCATGTCTCCGGTGGTGACCCACAAGCCCTACTCGCCCCCCCTCCTCCACCATGGATTACGAGTTCCCGCTGCTCGATGCCTCCTCGTGCCCACCGCCCCATCCACCAGCGTCGTCGCTGCTCCCACCGCCGCAGCCGGAGCAAACCCTCTACGCTAACCGGCTCACATTCTTCCTCGAGGTGCCTGACCCCTTCCGTCGAGAGCTTGACCCGTCGGCCGCGTCGCAGCAGGAGGTGGAGGAGGGGCACGAGGAGGAGTCTCGTGCTCAACCAACTACCTCAAGTCGCCGTCTTCAACCGCAGCGCCTCCGTGCTCCCGCTCGCCTTCGTCCTCTTCATTACAGCATATGACGCAGACGGTCGCGGCCCTCACCCTCACGGCGAGCTCCCTGGTGTCGCGCTCCTTCTCTGTCCCTAGCCACTAGAAGAAGCGGCGGAACAACTCCCTCTCCTGCACACCAGCATTGGAACAACTCCCTCTCCTGCCCACCAGCATTGCTTCCTGTCAGCGGGTGCGACCTCCACGGAAGGGATAGAGAGAGAAGAGAGATGTGAGAGCTGACATGTGGGTTTAGGGGTATTTGTGACATTTCATGCGTTTTTTCTCTCCTCCTCAATCAAAAATTATTATTTTAATGAGTGCGGTGTCCGCTGGCAAATTATCATGTTTATAGAGTGTCTTCCCTCAAAAGTCACTTCGTGCGGTGTTTTACAGCTAAAATTGCGAAGTCACGATGGCATGTACAAAAATTTGCCTTTTATAATAGATAAAGGTTGAGAGAAGGCTTGTAAAGGAAAGGATTCGTGTCCGTCGTAATATGACCGTTGAGGGTTTTCGGCTAGGGCCGATTTGGGCCCTGTCTTATTTAATCCATAGAAAATGTTCACTTCAATCCATAGAAAATGTTCACTTCAGATCCTTTAAATATAGGCCCAATTTAAATCGTATCTCTCAACAGCCGTTGACCCTAAAATTTCTCTTGAAATAAATGGAGCGTAAAGTCGGCGCTATTATTTCATTTAGACAAAACTAAAGGGAGCCAACCCCGCCCCCCGCCCCCCCCCCCCCCCCCCCACCCCACCCACAATTGAAGGTACCAGGTACGCAATATACTGTGCAGCATCAATTTGGGGATACATGAGAAACACAAATAATCTGTTGAATTTTATTTAGTATTGTATAATAACTAGCTCGTAGGATATACCCCATCCGTTTCTAAATATTTGATGTCGTTGACTTTTTAAATATGTTTGACCGTTCATGTTATTTAAAAAATTTAAGTAATTATTAATTCTTTTCCTATCATTTGATTCATTGTTAAATATACTTATATATATACATATAGTTTTACATATTTCAAAAAAAAAACCGGTCAAACATGTGCTAAAAAGTCAATAGTGTCAAATATTTAGAAATGGAGGGAGTATACATATATGGGCATGTTCGGTTGCGCTTTGCACACATAATACTGTACTGCAACGCGGTGCAAATAAAGACAGCTGAACATGCCAATAGAGTATGGAAACTTGTATTACAAGTTAGTAGACCTAACCTCCAGAATTATATCTGGAGAGCTTTATTTTATCTTGATAATTCGTATTTTTACTCTTATTTCTAAACGTAGTTCTAACACCTGGCCCGGCCTGCTTAGTTCTAATTAATCGGTTCTTGGGGTACTCTCATAGATGTCTAGCCTTTATCCATTGTTCCCGCGTCCGGAAGAGATAGGAGGATGGTGTTCACCGCCGGGACCTGAAATGAAATTAGATTCTAGGCATCAAACCAAATGGAACTCAACATATGGTGCTACAAGATATGCCCATTATTTTGAGGAAAAAAAAACAGAGACCGGGCTATCATCTATTCTAACTATTGCTAAAATTCTTTTACCAATTAAATTACTACTTTCTCTGATCATGATTAATTATTTGACGTTGTGAGCATAAAGTTCTCAATGTTGAATAATCATGAGCGAGGGGAGTATCATCTATCGCAATAGATCGATTTGGATGCAAACATACCCTTGATATATATGTATCTTACTCCCTCTGTTATATTATAAGTCGTTTTGATTTTTAAAGTTAAACTTTTATTGAAAGTTTAATGAAATTATAAAATATAGCAGCATTTATAGCTCTAAATTAGTTTCGTCATATCTAACATGGAACATATTTTAATAGTTTCTTTATTTTGTGCTGAAAATATTACTATAATTTTCTATAAACTTGACCAAAGCTTAAAGTTTAAGTTGTAAAAAGTTTGAAACGATTTATAATATGAAAAGAAATATTACTCCATCTATCTTAGAATATAGTGACTAGTACCGATAGGATGTATCATAATCATACAAATCTGGACGTATCCTTTAATCAGATTCGTAGTACTTTCAGATTGCTATATTTTAGGACAGATGGAGTACAACTTACCTGGATTTTGAGATAGAATTCGAAGAGACCGTGTTGATATGCCTGAAGCAAATACACGGCCTTGATGCTTCTCCTCGCCGGCGACGAGCTCGCCTCCAGGGCCAGCGCCGGCGAGCACGCATGGCAGAAACGGCAGCGGCAGCAAGAGGGACATCACTAGGATTGCCTGCAACCCAACGCAAAGCCGAGCAACTCCCATGGTGGCTCAGAATAATTAACTCGATGGCCTCAAAATTAACGCTTCTTCAGAAAGACAAACTGGGGTGATTTGTACAAAAACAAGTTTACAGGTGTTTGGCTACCACTTGTGCAAATAGCATTGCTCCTTGCAGGCTATTTAAATTAAGTACCAAAGAGAAGTTGTTGAGTCAATGTGATAAATTAATAGCGTTGTTGAAATTAGTTAGTTGATCGGAAATTCAGGCATTTGACTACGGATACCTGGTGTGTATGTACGCAAGGACCAGAGAACATAAGATCCATTCCGAGTAGAAATTTAACGCGACAAAGAAGCTGGACACTACGTACGTACTAATTGCTTACTAGCATTGGAAGGTTTCAACTTTCAACAAGCATCGATATATATCATATTAATTTCTCGCCGTGGACTCATAGAATTACATTTATTTTGGGATTGGGGTGGTACTATTGTTCTCCATAAGAGCAAGTATAATAGAGGGCTATAAAAAGGCTGAATGCTGAGGTGGATGACAGAGGAGAGGAGAGAGATGAGAAGCGAACTATAATTTTACAGTCGGCTTAGGCACAGGAACCAAAAAAAACCTGTGAGACAGACAGGTGGACCATATATTTATAGTGAAGAGTTAACCTCTATATGAGTGAGCTAAAAGATAGACTATAAAAATCTATGCAGTAAGCAACTGGTTGTATTATTATCCTTACTCTTAACGTAGGAAGACGCCATATCGAAGTAGGGTGCAAAATGAAGAAAAACAGAAAACCAAGTCAAGCATTTACTACTACAACTACTATCAGCCTCATCGATTTGTTTGTACTAATATAAAATCAGCTATTGCCAAAATTTAGATTGTAAAATTGAATTTTCGAGTTGGTTTTATGATATTTTCAATGTAGGTTTATATATTTTTAGAATTGGATTTTAAGTCGCTAGGAACAAACAACTAAAAGTTTTTAGAATTGGATTTTTTTTTCAATGGAGGTTTTATGATATTTTAAGGCGCGAATCCGGCAGAGGAAGTAGCGCAGGCAAGGGAGCACGTGGAAGAGGAGGCGGCATGGGCGAGAGAGGTAGGGGAGGGGAGGCGAGGCGATGCGGAAGCGGAAGAGCGCCCGATATTTTCCCCTCTCATCGGGCGCCCGAGTCAAAGGATTTTCGCTTTTTATCTAGTTGTTGACCAGCATGTTTCGCAGAATAAATACCAAGAAAACTTAAGTAGGGCAACTAAACATAAGTGTACATATCATGATATACACAATACAATGTTCTTTATACAAAAGTGAACTTCTTTTTTGAGTAAATTTCATAAAACTACAGGTATTTTGCACAATTTATCACAAAACTACGGATTTAAGAGCTTGTTTCACAAAACTACAGATTTAGTGTCTTCGTTTATCACAAAACTACAGGTACTTTGTACAATCTATCATAAAACTACAGATTTAAGAACTTGTTTCACACAAATATAGATTTAGTGTATTCGTTTATCACAGTGCTACACATTTAGTGTCTTCATTTATCACAAAACTACAGATTTAGTGTCCCCATTCTCACAAAACTACACGTTTTAATGCTAAAACGTGTAGTTTTGTGAGAATGGGGACACTAGATTTGTAGTTTTGTGAAATAAGTTCTTAAATCTGTAGTTTTGTGATATATTATTCAAAGTACCTGTAGTTTTGTGATAAACAAAGACATTAAATCTATAGTTTTGTGAAACTAGTTCTAAAATATATAGTTTTGTGATAGATTGTGCAAAGTATCTGTAGTTTTATGAAATTTACTCTTTTTTTTCTTTGGGAGTGGGGGTTGGTCTCCTTTATTTTCATCGAGTGAAAAATATATGCGCATGCACATCACGCTTACACACATGTGAGAGTACATGATATTTGACACATACTTTTGAAGTAGACGTCCTACTATAAATCTATAAACCTTATATAACCATAAATTTATAAACCCCAATAAAGTCCTTTAAGTATCCATATGCACACAATTGTGGTTCCTGAGATTTAAATCTGATGCAAAGGCTGGGATTTATATCCCATTATTCTTTTTTAAAAATAAACCCTAATGGATAGAGTTTATGTCCTAAGACTCCACCAACCCACACCTACTTCCTTGGCCCATAGAGAGACTTTGTTCCTAGCTCTGCTCAAATTCCTAGCAACAAGGAGGGTAGTGTCTGTTGAGTTGTGATCCAAATTCATTTGCACTTAATAGAGGCCAGCTTCTGCCGTACGGATCATCATCCCTTTTAGGGTTCCACTATATATATACCTCTTGTAAGCCACCGTGCGGTGATGTAACCTCACCTCAGATATAGTGAAGATATTTTGCTGGCTGGCGCCCGTGGTTTTTTCTCTCCTGTTTTGGGAGGGTTTTTCACGTTAAATCTCATGTCTTTTTTGTGATTGATCTATTGTTTTTTATCGTTTGTTCGCCTATCGTTTCCTAACAGTGTCCCCCATCTGGGCCTCTTGAAACTAAATTCCAAGTCAGATTAAGTCGTGCATGCAAAAGAAAATGATAGGAGAGTATGCTCCTCAGTGAAGAGTTTCACTATATTACAGTTGTGTCAAAAGATAAAAGTATTCTGATTTTCGACAATATGGGGTTTGGATCTGATTCTCTCATCAACGGCCTCTCCTTCCATCGTTAACAGGAGGATCGTGCCCACCTCCAGGGTCTGAAAAAATAAATCCCCAGTCAAATAAAACCATGTATTTCGCTTTAAAAAAATCATACATGAAATACTCGAAATTAAACCATATATATATTTGCTCACAAACAATCTGGATCCTCTCAATATATCAGGACTAAAACTTACTCGCAGGAACTCCACCAGACAGAAACCGAGTTGATCTTATTGCCGGTGGCTTCCTACGAGTCTCCCGGCCGCCGGCCACTAGCTCGCCGGAGTTGCCGCCTGAGCTGCCGGCGGCGAACACCCTGGGCAGAAACGGCAACGGAAGCAAGAGGAACATCACTAGGATTGCTTGAAATTCGACGCGAATCCGAGAAGCTCCCATGGTCGATCGCTTTGGAAATATTCTTTGAGATGTTTTATGGCTACCAATCTGTGTGTCTCGGATATCCAAATTACTTGCTCTTTGTAGGGTATTTATAAATCCACAGAGAGTTTGGTGTAATTCGGATGTGTACGTACGTGCCAAACAGAATAGAACAAGAAGAAAAATATTATGCAGAGCCTATCGATCTTTTCATTGACCTTCACAGACAAGACATCGAGAGGTATCAATTTTTTCAGTGAAAATTTTAGTATTTTCTAGTACTCGTGTTAGATGTACTAAATTTTACATTAATAAAATATGATATCCAGATATTTTAAATTACAGTAAAATCAGACGTAGATTATAAGTTTCCAACTGAGGCAGGGCCTACTGGCCTCTCTCCATTTTTTTTTTCTGAGAACAAGTCAGGACGTACACACAACTGCCTGTCCGTGTAATCAAGCTACTCAGTTATCGGTCTATGTTAAACTGACAAACTATATGTCATTTAAAAAAGTTACAATCCTGCCTTCAAAGTCGCAATAAGACTCCACTGACCATTGCTCGACTGTAAGTCAATAACAGCCTTTCGGCACAAATAGCAGAGTTTGTTTCCTAATCATCACCTACGCCAATCATAGCTGCTAGTCAATGTCTTTGAAATGATCAACAGCAAAAGACAGTTTCAGCTGAAAAAATTGACATTAATATTGCATTGAAATTTTACGAAATCTTGCGTTTGCTTTCTTTATAATAGGAGGAGGTATCTGCCCTTTACAAAAAGAGAAAAGGACACATGTTCAGCAAATTCATCTTTCTCATGGATTGCACGGATATACTCAGCTTTCAGACTGAGAAATTTACAAGTTTCGTTTCACTTTCATATGCCTTCTTATAGTCAACGTCACAGCAAAACCGTTTCTTCATTTGAATTTCAAGAGAAGTGACCAATGCACATGATTAATTCTTGCATAGATATCTAGGATTCTCATTAATAAATTTAGTCAACATAACATCAGAATGAAGATTGACAAACCTTGAAAACTTTAGCGCAAAAAATTAACCTTCAGCGAGAAAAATTAGGAAGAAAATTTGGCAGGACTTGTAGGTGGTGCAAAGGATGGAACCAATACTACTAGGCAAAGCACCTGGTTTCATTATTGACATTTGAAATTCTGAGGGAAGTACACATAACAACAGAACAAATACATGAACTGACCAATACACATCACTCTGTTATGAGCAAATTGCATTTTGGATTGGATTTTATTACTAAAGTCTCATTTTGAACTACCGTTCACCTTTTATTTTGGATTTGTTAACTTTATATTTGTTGTATTAATATTGTGAACCATTATATTTATGGATATCAAGATTTTTAATCCTGATAATAGTTATCCACGACTCCATCACCACCACGCATGAAATTCTACAAATATGGTGGGGTTCTCAATTGAGCCCCGGCATTTATCTCCATTTGTGCTACTTGTGTCCCGGGGAGAAGGGAGGATTGTGTCTCCCATCTTCACCTGAAATTAAGCAACGAACTCCAAGTCAAATAAAACCTTGCACACAAAAGAAAATAAAAATTGCTTCTATAGTTCATTGTTTTTTTATTATAATGGAATAAAATTGTTTCAGCCTAAGCTATTGTGTTGTCTAGTTCATCACAATAACAAACTCAACAAACTCACCGTTTCATGACAAATGTAACTTTGTATGCAAATAATCAGCTGGATGGAGATTGTCAATCCTGATAATTAATACTTCATCCGATTTTAATATATGACACCGTTAACTTTTGTCCATACATTTTGACAATTTATCTTATTTAATTTTTTTTTAAAAAATAAAAAATAAATCATGTTTTGAAAGCCCATTTAATAAAATAAATTCATAACAAAATAAATAATAATTACATAAAACTTTTAAATAAAACGAATGCTCAAACGTATAAAAATATAATGACATCATAACTGAAAAACTGAAGGGAGTATTACAACTTACCCGCATTAAGAATTCGACGAGACCATGTTGATTTGCTTGAAGCAAAAAAATCATGGCCTTCTTGCATCTCCCTGACCATTGGCGACCCCTTGGTCGCCGGACTTGCCTTCGCTACTGTAGCCAGCGGCGAGCGCACAGGGCAGAAATGGTGGCGACATTAACAGAAACATCACTAGGATTGCCTGCAATCCGACGCCAAGCCAAGCAGCTCCCATCTAGCTTCACTTGTTGGTTATTGGTGCAGGAAGCTCAAACATATGTGCCTATAATAATTGTAGTAACATCATTCACACGGGCATGTCAAGTTTATAAATAGAAGGCAAGTAGTAAGAACTGGGAAGAGTCATATATGTGCTGGACTGAAATTTCAACGCTTTTGATTTTGAGTTTTGAGTCTAAGTCAAGGGTGAATAAATTTGGTTGTTGAAATTGGTGATCAATTCGACAATGACCATGCAAGGACTAGAAAGAAACATGTATTCCCTCTTTTCTAAAATACAAGTTGTATTTCTTAAAATATATCTGGACTGTGCTATTGTACTAAGGTTAGGTAAAAAGTTAATTTCTTTTTTTACTAGGAATACTGCCAGGGCTTTGCCCAGCAAAGTTAATTTCTTTTTAGTTACTTCAATTGTTCTTTTTGAATTTTGAAATGGTTGTCTTTGAAGGGAATTTACCTAATTACAATATCATCATGCAAAATATTAGGGATGAGGTCAAGTTATAGTGTATGACCGAAGACCTTAGTAGCATTTGACCATAGTGTTAACAGTAAAATTTGGTAAACCCCGAAGATGTCATCGCCCTAAAATCAGTATCGGCTTCAGAGTGCTAGAATCAGTTGATGGGAGTTATAAAGTCGCCAGCAGTCGGATTCTTGGAGGATTCGGTTAAGGAAATTAATCTATTCAAGGAAACTTATCCAGAAGAGACCGAGTTCAAGGAGGATGCGGCATGGCGGTTTATATATTAATTAGGAATGGTCTGTTAGTTTCTTTTTATTTTTAGGAAAATGTGTTTAGTACCCAATAAGAACTTTGTGTTTTCCTTTTATCTTTAGAAAATTTTCTTTCTTGTCCTACAAGGACTAGTATCTGCTCATGGGTATAAATATGTACACCCGGAGTCATTGTAAACTATCTCTCGATCAATACTACTCTCGGTGCATCGCCACCCTCTTTCTGAGGTTTTACTTATTAACCGGCGGAATTTGGCACCTGACGCGAGGCTGCATTGGTTCAGTTCGATCTCCGGTGAAGGGGTAAGTCCTACATTCCGTCAGCTCTGGTGAATCTATCAGCTATATTAGTGTTGTTCAAGGCTGCATCGCTTCGATCTCTTGGATCGCTCTGGTTTGGTTGATATATTTGCCTACCTGATATCTCAATTCTATCTCTAATTGCATTGTGTTTAGAGACACATCAGTTTAGTTGGGACTGTCTTGATTAGGTCCGATCTTCTGTCTTAGCTGATATATCTCTACAATTATAATGCTGTTATAAATATATTTGTTATATCTATCACATTAGACAGATATATCGGCTCATCGAGTATTAGATTATCATATCTAATCTCGTGCTTTATTGGTTAGGTCCAACCTACTATATTGTTGTTGATAATATAAATCTTGTTAAATCGATAGATTCATGCTAGTGTTTTGTTGGGGTGCTAGCCGATAAGTTATTTGGACGTTGCATCGGCTTACAAAGATTACATACAAGTTGGATTTAGCCGATTGCAACAAAGGTTTCACTGTTTATCTAATCTTTTAGATTTTATAACATCGGACTTCCATCCGATGTATGCTTTAACCTTCGGATCAATGCTTATTCCATAATAACATTGTTAGCCGATTGGTTACTATTGGATTGTATTGTTATTAACATTTCTATCAGCCGATTGTCTTTATTTATGTCAAGTGCCAGATTCGACATCAAACATATAGCCGATAGCTCAAAACCCTATCGCTATCAGCTGGTATCGGCATCAGCTGGAACTACTCCATCGGCTTGTCAGCCAATCAGCTCATTGATATGCTATTTGTATATCTTGTTAGTTGCAGGATTAAAGTGATTGGCACGTTCGCATCTCATCAACCTTTGGACCTGTACTAGAGTTAAGCAGATCTCTCAGACTAGTGTGTGTTTTTTTTATCAACACATAGATGGTAATAGTCCTTTTGTATTTACTTCAGCAAGCCGTTTTGGACTCTTTTTAATGATGTGCATTTCTCCTATGCGTTCAAGAAATAAAATACATACATAAGGATATGAACTTGGGATATTCTTGGTCTAATTTCTTCAGGTTCCGTTAAAACTTCTGACATAACTAATGTAATCATTCGTTTTTATCGACAGATGGAAGAGTAAGTCAAATGTTTATTTGGAGAGATCATGCATGACATCAATCGATTAGTGTCTTATATAGTTAAACATCTATCTTAGTTCTAGACTGGGGCAGTATCTTACTAGGTGAAGGCTTTGTATGGAGGGTAATTATCCATGTAATCCAGCTTCTACTCAGTCATCGGTCATGTATATACTCATGTGTACGTCATCAAAATTTTTTTTGTTGCAATCCTTTGCAGTCAAAGTCACAGGTCAAAGTTATAGCAAGACCATTTCGATCTTCTGTTTCCAATGCCGTTGCGTGCTCATTGCCCGGCCATGTATAATAAACGACCTTGGAGGACAAGCAGCGAATCGAGTTTTTTTTAGCAATTACAATTCATTAAATTGTGTGTATATTATCATTCCAGTTGCTTTAAATTGATCAGCAGCAAAAGAAAAAAAATGACTATAATCTTATCATTTTTTTTCTCAAACAATAAGGTGTTTCCTCTCGCACAACAAAAAGGGCAATCAAACTATGTGCATCTTGTGAGAAAAATGGGAGAGTATATAAGATATGCGCCAGAGTTTATATCAAAGTCACTCTAATCTTTCTATCACGCGGTTAACAACGGAGACTTCGGACCTATTTAAGAGAGCTTCTAGCTGCTGTAGCTTCTCCCAGAACCAGAAGCTCTCCCAATAGTCCAACTTTTGATTCAGATTCTGAGAAGCTATATTTGTAGAATCCAGAAAATAAACTAGATGGTGAGCTTTTCCAGATTCTTAGAAACTGGCTACAAACCAGCTGCTTCTCAGAATCTTAAACTCCCCCGTACAAATCCTTAAGATCTAATATACTCATATCTACTATATCTCTATCTTGCTTATTGGTTAGACCCTTTAGAATTAGTATAATTTGATTGAAAAATGGAAGACACCATAATGACTTTAAACAAATAAGTTAGGTCCACTGAAAATTACAT
Organism: Oryza glumipatula; assembly: GCA_000576495.2. Lineage (NCBI taxonomy): Eukaryota > Viridiplantae > Streptophyta > Magnoliopsida > Poales > Poaceae > Oryza > Oryza glumipatula. Next base: position 6,138,700 of record CM002516.2, on the reverse strand, counting down.
ATAATTATACTACGTAGTTACAAAATAAACAAATGCATTCTTGTAACTCAAATTTTTATTTTTATTTTTAAATTTACATAAATATATTTTCCTTTTACAAAATTTACAAAAACATGCTTCTTAAGCCTTTTGGGAGAGTTTTCTTTTATAAACTGTACTCCCGAAGTGTAGCTCTAATGACGTGGCGCATTGGCACGGGAATTTGAGATGGTAGAATTTTGTATGTAGGCCATTCCTGCCCTCCAAAGGGCGGTTTTTATATCACGCCCACCAAAAGTGCAGTAGTGGCCTATATACAAATGATAAAATTGTGAATGAGCAAATAATTGCATGCCGATCATTCATGAGAAAATATGTCAGACATATTTTTAGCAATACTAGAAATTTAATCAGTGACTAATCAGGGACTTAGATCACTTTCTACTACTAATGATAATACTGGCAATGAAAGTAACTGACAAATTGTCGTGGTTATTCGTGCATGCTATACATCGGTATAGTGCGGAAAATAGTAAGGCCTATTTGAAATACGAAATAGGAAAAACAAAGGAACTGAAATAGTATGTTTTACAATCTTATAAGAATTGAGAATAAAAAATAACAGGAAGAGGATCGCTTTGATTGCACCATATAAAAAATTTAACCAAACAAAAATTTCACAAGAAATCTACGTCTTGTTTATTTTCCCATGGAATTATCACATGAATGCGTACCGAAATTTTCATATACTTTTCCTTTGTGTAAATCAAAGGTTTCAATATAAAAAAATTTAAGAAAAATGAATCGTCCAAAATTCCTTTGTGGATCCCCCGTTTCAACAGGATCCTAAGTAGAGTAAAAATGTGATTCATCGTATCGGTATAGTACCAAAGTTAGTCAAGTAGAGTAAAAATGTGATTCGGATCCTTGAGCAGTTTGTTCAGCGTTACAATTAACGTGATTCATCGTATTGGTTGTCTATTTTCAGCCAGCGAGAGTACAAATATAGTCGAAGCGCATCAGATCAGTTAAAATTTTGCAAAGGAAAAAAAAAGAAGAAAAGAATCCTCACATCTTCAATAGAACAAAACAAAAACCACGAGTCACTATCTAAGATTAATTCTTCATCCATTTCATGTTTTGGCGCCAAATCTTCTTGCAGAGTCAGGGAGTGACGGGAGGATCGTGCCTAGGATCTGAAAATATCAATCACATTCAAAGATGAGCCCTGTGTGCAAGTCTTAATTCATCAAATTACTGAAATTAAATGATGAATTGATCAGTCAAAAAACAGATTTAATGAAATTAATTAATTCCTCGTTGCAACAACTAACCGTAGTTTGCCGAAAGAGATCTTGATGCTGATCTTCCAAGAACTAACCGACGGCCTCCTCGCTTCTCCAAGCTAATGATCACTGCCCCATCCGGCTTGCTATCAATCACTGACACATATAAAGGCAACATTTTATTTAACATAACAGAAAATATATTCAATCTGGTCTTTACTCAAAAGAAGCTATAGCCAATTATTACATATACCGGCAACATTACCATCAAGCTAAACAAAACTTATTTAATTATAAGTTGTGTAGATTACATAGATTCAGTTCAGGGTCGGCGCTAATTAAATACCTGAATTAGCTGAGACAGATCCGAAGAGAAACGTTGGCAGCAGCAAGATGGAGAGGATCAGAATTGCCTGAAGATGATGAGCACCTCTCATTGCTGTAAGTAAGCTGGTTTTCTGCTGCAATTTGCAATCATGGAGAAGACTGCACAGAGAGTGCGGCTCAATCGCGATGTTAGTTTAATTAGCATCTCCTATATATATACACACACACATGTATGTGCGCCAATCTTGATACGATTTTGACTTCGGGAGATGATGTTCTACCTGAGATTATTCAGGAATTGAAAGGAATGGAACGAGTCATATTATTCAGTCATAACCAGAAAAGTAATAGCTAGAGAAGTGCAGGTCAGCCGAGAGAGCCAGTGACCAGCTCCACAGAAACAGTCATATACTGTCAGACAGCTAGATCATATATATATATGCAACATTGTGAACATTTCCATTCTTTGTTTCTCCTTATACAAGTTGCATTTTAAGCTTAAAATTTTATTAAGTCATAGTTGACAACATCATCAAAGTTACAAAATATTTTTGAAATTTTTTCATGACTATTTGCTTAAAGTTTAAAATCTCGATGTGTTTAAATCAGTCATAGTGCTTTCAACCTATGTAAACAATGATAAAAAAGTTCTAAAAAAATACGGAGAGGTAATTTATAATGCATCTACGATCGTATCAAATTTAATGTAAAATATTATACAAATATAACCTAAAAGAGAAATACCGTTATAGAGTAAGGTGAGTCGTTTTCAATAGTTTAGAGAGTAAAACGAGCCGAGAAATAAGTGTTCCGGGAAATGGTTCAAAGGAGTAAACTGGATTTTTTTTCCCCATTAATCCCCAAATAATAAATGCATTACAATAGATTGTGAAGATGTTTAAGGACGGATATGTTTCAGCAATTTATTCTCTCCCCTAACAAATGCATTACTGGCACCTGAAGATATGCATATATTATTACTCCCTGCATGGGGACTTCAATTAATATTGCCCTCCCTCAGATTCAGATATGCAGTTATTCACAGCATCAGCACGCCTACATAAACAAGGAGGGCCACCCCTCCAATTTCCCCTTATCTGACCGTCCAAAAATTCCCCTCCAAACTGAACACAATAACAAATCTCCATCATCAATGGAGCCTTCAGGCAAGCTCTCCTCTTCCACCGTCGTCCTCGTCCTCCTCCTCGTCGTCGCCACCGGTACATTTACGATCAGACAGATGAACAAATCCGATGATCAGTTTTTTTTTTCGTGGGTGTTTTTTAGTTGCTTGATCTCTTCGGCATTTTGTGCAGAGATGATGGTGGTGGTGCAGGCGAGGTTGTGCAAGAAGCCGAGCAGCCATTTCAAGAGGTTGTGCTTGCAGTCGCAGAACTGCGCCAACAAGTGCATGCTGGAGTGCGCCACCATGAGCAAGTGAGCAACGGTGGCCTGACGCCGATGAAGTGATGGAGACGTACTTGGAATGAATGAGTGAGTGAGTGAGTGAGTGAGTGAGTGAATGATCGATGAAACTATAGCTGATGCGGTTAATTCACCACTTGCAGTAATAAACTGTATACTAGAAGCTGGTCATTAATTAGCTGTGGTGATACACTAATAGGATTGAGATTGTTCATTGTTGTGTTGGATGCATATGCTCTTGTGATCTGAGTAATACAATTGTTGCGTTGTTTTTTTTTTTTTCTGATGACAGTTGCAAGTTAATTTGGTGGAGAACAGGCCTGCATTTCGGTTGGAATAAGAGAGTTGTTGTAATGAGTGTGATGGCATACAGAAGATAAGAGAAGAAAAAAAAATGATGGGAGAGACCAAAATAGTGTACATTTCACACTTTATATATATATGTCCTAGTCTGTACTAATAATTCGTTTAACGAATAAATAACATATTTCGGGAGACAAATCCAGTGGAATTATATATTTTTATGATCAAGTACATCCTTACACATCTCATTGGAAAAACTCAAAAACACCTATATTGTAGATAATATAATGGTAATGGATCTTGTAGCTGCAACATCCCCCTTTCAATCTCTCATCAATTTCCGGTCTATGGGGTGGCAGGAGAGACAGGACTGTAGTGTTCCCCATTAGGATCAAAACCTGCTAATCATAAGAATGTTACAAGGCATTTTCCATATTTTAATTGTTAAACACGCATGCATGGAAAAAAAATTATGTACTTCTCCATATATATTGCACGCTTTAGACTGTCAGGTTCGTTTTATTATATAACTACAAACACGGACTTTCAGTTCTAAAATGTATTTCAAGTTAATAAAACTAATAAAATTTACGACGATTACGATATATTTCATTAAGTAGGCACATGTAATTTATAATTGGCAGAGAAGTAACCTGGATTTCGGTAGAACAGAATTCGACGATGCCTATTAGTTGCCAAGCCTAGAAATAACCGACGTACTGGATGCTTCTTCTCCCAGTTGATTACTATCCCGTGAGATTTGTCTACATTCACTGCAACCAAAAACAAAATAAAGATGAGCACAATAAGCCATTCGTGTTTTCCAAAAAAAAGAATAAAAGTGAAATTGTATGATTTGCCTTAACAAACAGTCGATTATATGATTTATCATTGACGAGTACGAGTTTTATAATATACCATCACATAAGCCATTTTTTTTTACCGTTTTGTCATTGTCATGAGTTGACCATTTGTTGACCTTTATTAGCCCCAACGAAAAGTCCATTCTGCCTTTAAAAAAAATGTAACATACACTAAGCAAGCACATATTTTCTTCACTGATATTGAAATAATAGTAGATTTTATTGTATTATTTGCGACTGGCAGCAAAATGGCATTAGATATTGCAAGGGTATTTTAGGTATTATGAAAAATACAAAGAGATAATGGAGGTTGACTGGCGGTGATGGGAAAAAAAAAGGGGGAAAAACAGAGGGTATATTGTAGAACTTGACAATATAATGAAAATTGTAGAATTTTTCAAAATGTAATGTCTGTTTCATACTATTTAACAACTGATCATGCATGCATTTATTTCATTATAGTAGCAAATGGGAAAATAGCTACTGGAAGATTTTCCATCAATTTTTAGCCATCAAAAGCGATAACACTATATATAATTTCCGGCCCCTTCGAAGTGTAACTTTGTTCATCTCCAAGTCCCATTAATCCATTCAAAATCAAGACAACCAAATTACACATGATTAATAAAATGTAAAAAAAGAAAAAACAAAAGGACATGGCAATTAATTAAAGAAACAAATTTGCAAGAGAGCTCACCTCCGGCGTGCTCACGACGGCCGGCGAGACATCCGGGCAGCAGCAAGAGGGACACCAGTAGTACTGTCACCTGCAACGAGACACGGAGCCTCCGGCGAGCAGCCGCCATTGCGATCACTCGGCCTCTCAATTCAGATTTCAGAGCTAATTAAGAGATGTGTGTTCTCGCAATTCAGATTTCAGAGCTAAGAGAGAGGTGTGTTCTCGCAACGCATGCAGGGAGCTATTTCAATGGCCGGCCGGCCGAGAAGGAGACGGCGACCAGCAGCGGCGACGTCGATGGAACGACGGCGACGTGGAGCTTTGCTACTTGCTACTCCCTCCGTTTCCAAATATTTAACACCGTTAACTTTTTAGCACATGTTTGATTGTTTGTCTTACTAAAAAATTTTGTGAAATATGTAAAACTATATGTATACATATAAATATATTTAACCATGAATCAAATGATAGGAAAAGAATTAATAATTACTTAATTTTTTTTAATAAGACGAACGGTCAAATATATTTTAAAAGAGTCAACTGTGTTAAATATTTAGAAACGGAGAGAGGATATCTGCTTAGGCTGATTCGTGTGGACTCGTTCAGTATGAAACTGATCTGTTTTGGGTGGAATTCCTGCATGATTCCTACGTTAATTACAGACAATTATTATACCTACTTGGTCTCGGCATGTATTGGCTTGAATATTTGGCATCTGAATGCTTCAGTTGTACTTCAAAGGTACAGAAAACTAGTGAAGTCAGGTCAAGGTAATATTATTAACTTACTATACATTGTTCACGTCAGTAGCTGAAATTGACTGGAATCGTGAATCGTCCGGTAAATATGAGCATTATTGTCAGTTGATGGTTTCGTCAGCCCATATAGCGACCAGTTTGTGGTCAAACTAGTTTAGTATACGAAAATAAATTATGGTAAGGTAATCATCCAAGGAGTCATGAACATCATCACTTCATCTACTCGTCCTGTAGCCTTAAAAGTGTCATTGACATTCTTCTAATCATGGTTTGATTACTGGGGCGGGCCCAGTAGTAATTCAAGGGTATTCAGATGTATACCCAAGATTTTTGGACAAAAAATATGTATATGTACTCTATACTTTGCATATGTATTCAAACAAATAAAAAAGAAACCTTAAACTACTCATCTTGGGCCCTATTTTACAATTCCTTCTCTATTGGGCCCAAATTTCCCACTCCCCTCCACCTTTCCTCTCAGCCCATACTGAGTTTGGGCCACAGCTCAGCCCATTCGGCTATTCCCCTCCCCTAACCGGCTGACCAAAATCCCCAAACCCTAGACTAGAGGCGGGCTGGAGCGTGGAGGCGGGCGGCGGCGGCGGCCGATGACTGCGGAGCGGCGCGGCGTGGCTAGGCTGCAGTGCGGCAGTAGGCGACGCGTCGGCGGCTCAGGCGTGCGCCTGCGGCGTGTGGTGCCAGTGCGGCTGCGAGCCGGCGACTGCGGCGTGCGACAACGTCTGCGAGCCGGGTCGGCGACTGGGGTGTGCGGCGTGCATCTGTGAGCCGGCGTGAAGCAGGGTCACGGGCGGCGCATGGACGACCGTTGAGGCGTCGCCCACAGCCGGTCGGCCCTCTCCTCTCGTCCTCTCCCCTCGGCCCTTGCATGCCTCCTCTCCCTTGTCCTGTGGCGTGCTGCCTTTGGCCCTATGCTCCCACTGGTCACGCTGCTGCGGCCGCTTCCCCGCGCCATGCTCCGCCGTCTCTCCGATCATGCCTGACTCTATTCAATCGATTGCCGGAGGTGAGATAACCCTTCAATCCTCGTTTCCCAATTCGATTTAATTTGTTGCTTGCTCAAGTAGTCCAACAAGACAAGTATATACTGGATTTGAACCCAATTTGTTGTCTAATTTTGTAGACTAAACACCAAATTTGAACTCAAGCAAAGCTGTAGTTTGTTTATTTTAGTGCATGGCTACCTAATTTTGTGCATTAACCAATGAATTTATGAAAATATGCTTACAGCCATTATATACTATATAGGTTGGAACTGTACGAAACTATACATACATATCATTTATTAGGCTTGATGTTGTATTTTTTTTATCCCTTCCTATTTCGAATATCCAATCTAAAAATCCTGGGCCCGCCACTGTTTGAACACATTTGTTTGAACAATACGACTGATGTATATTATGTGTATCAAAGTCCAACAGGAGTTACAAGACCATGTCGAGTACGCTCCTCTGCTTTGTAATATTCTAATCTGACGTAATAGTTCTGAATTACATACACAAGGTAACTAGCAAGTGGAACAACACTGTCAGTAAAAATTATATGGTGACCATGCAAATGAAAAGTCACCCACATCAAGTGCTACCTGGGAAAATTCAACAACGGTTGTCTGTCTGGGTAAAACAGAAGATGCATGAGATTGCTCGAATACTATTACCTTGTCAATCCGTTCTTTGCCTTACAAGAATCATGTTTTTTTTTTGTGTGGGTCTACTGTTCATCTCATCTTCATCAACGTTCATGAACAGGCAATGTCTGAAGTATCGTCGAATGCACAGATTCCCTCGCTTGCCACCCGAGGCCAATATGGTCCTGAAAAGAAAAGCGACAGGCAGATTACATATAGAAGTACGTGCTGTATGGATAGGTTCATATGCGAACCGTACTGATGTTTTATTCGACCACTGCCTATAATTTCACCTACTGGTTGGATAAGCAAGGCTCGTTGCAAAAGCGTGCCTTGCAGATATGTATACTGTTAAAGTGATAGCAACAAACCAAACTGTGGCATATAAAACTAGATCAGTAAGCTGTTTGTTAACTACTCTCTCCGTTCTGAAATATAACTCTTTCTGGTTATGTATCTGGATAAGGGTATACCCATTATGTATCTGGACAAGGGTATTCCTAGATACATAACTAGAAATTGTTATATTTTAGCAGGGAGGCAGTAAATGATAAGTTGTTAAGCGGTGCCTTGTACTATTTACCACATAGGTCACTGGAAATTGATGTGTTCCATCCAATGAGGAAGGATATGGAAGACTGATTAGAAGGATAGTTTTCTATGTGCATAGAAGTGTTCCATCTAAAATCACTTGAGTAGCATGTGACTAAAATGTCTTATTAGTACAAGTGTTCAGAAAAATGATTCATAAAAGAAACTGCAGGTATAGCAATTTGAAATTACAGGTCACATGGATAAATTCACAAATTACATGGACTCAACATGAAATACACTTTGTGCATAATACATTGCATGCCAAAAGTCAGTTTCGTTTGCAAGATAGTAAGACAGGTCAGAAAGAACCAATATGGAATGGAGAGGATTCTTGTCAACACAGGAAGCTGCTATTATTTAGTGTTGTGCATCTATCCATCCAACTGTTTATCAGCTTAATTGTCTTCTTCAGCACGCAAGTTTTTCCGTTAAAAGTCATCACCAAAATTCAGCGCATACATTTGTTGACACAGTGCCAAATGACATCAGTTATATTACAGTGTTGGAACACAACTTAGGCACACTCCAATATAAAATCAAATATAGTTATGTATAATGTAATCCTTCAGTCCATGTTGCATGGATGGCATTACATCAGATGTTTCCACCAATAATAGAACATTGGATGGCAAGAAGCAGTCAAACACATAATTTGTGATCAATGTGAGAAAATGAAGTCAACTCAAATGTGCTGACATAAGAAACAATGCTGCAACAGAATCATACCTTTTTTCCTATAGTTTGAACTCAATTTTGCATTGGGGAAAGAAGCAGTATGCCCAACTCATTGGAACTTACAAGTATAAGACAAGTGCGGGCATGTCTGTACTTAAGTTGCCACAAGCAAAAGCAAGCGAAGATGATCCGCTTGTTTGCTTCCTTCCCAAAACTCATTCCACTCTTGGCTGTCTTCATCTTCTCGTGTTCCCTGCCAATAGCGATCAGTGATGACACTGATACTGATAGAGGAGCCCTGCTCTGCTTCAAGTCTCAAATCTCTGATCCTAATGGAGCCTTAAGGTCTTGGAGCAATACATCCCTGGACTCCTGCAACTGGCAGGGTGTTTCATGCAACAATACACAGACCCAAATCCGAGTCATGGGACTAAACATCAGCTCCAAAGGACTCAGTGGCTCAATGCCACCTTGCATCGGCAATCTGAGCTCCATTGCAAGCCTCGACTTATCAAACAACGCCTTTCTTGGGAAAATACCAGCTGAGCTCGGGCACTTGGGACAAATCAGCTACCTCAACCTGAGCATCAACTCTCTTGAAGGCCACATTCCAGATGAACTGTCTTTGTGCAGCAAACTCAAGGTACTCAGCTTGTGCAACAACTCCCTCCAAGGTGAGATACCACCAAGCTTAACACAATGCACTCACCTCCAGCAAGTTGTGCTTTGCAATAATAAGCTCCAAGGCAGAATTCCCACCAAATTTGGGATGCTGCATGAATTGAAAACTTTGGATCTCTCCAACAACGCCCTCACAGGTGACATACCACCATTGTTGGGCAGTAGCCCATCTTTTGTATATGTTGATCTTGGGGGCAATCAGCTCACAGGAGGAATCCCGGAGTTCTTGGCAAATAGCTCATCCCTTCAAGTGCTTAGTCTCAAGCAAAATAATCTTACAGGGGGGATCCCACTAGCCCTCTTCAACAGCTCCACGTTGACAACCATTTACCTTAACCGTAACAACTTAGTGGGTTCCATACCACCAGTTACAGCAATTGCTGCACCTCTTCAATTCCTTAGTCTAGCCCTGAATAAACTCAGAGGAGGGATACCAGCCTCACTGGGCAACCTTTCTTCCCTGGTTCGTCTTTCTCTAGCAGTAAATAACCTGGTGGGGAGCATCCCTGGGAGCCTAAGTGAACTCCGAAAACTAGAGAGGCTAATTCTCACATCTAACAACTTGTCTGGTCCTGTGCCCCAGTCAATTTTCAACATGTCATCTTTGCAATATCTTGAAATGGCCAATAACTCTCTCATCAGCCAACTACCACCAGATATTGGTAACAGGCTTCCAAACCTACAAAGCTTGATCCTATCAATGACACATCTAAGTGGGCCAATCCCAGCTTCTCTTGCTAATATGTCTAAGCTAGAAATGATTTATCTTGTTGCTACTGGGCTCACCGGGGTAGTGCCGTCCTTTGGGTTAAACTTGAGAGATCTTGATCTGGCATACAACCATCTTGAAGCAGGTGACTGGAGCTTCCTCTCATCCCTTGCAAACTGCACCCAACTGAAAAAATTATGCTTGGATGGTAACAGTCTCGAAGGAAGTTTGCCTAGCTCGGTTGGTAATCTTGCCCCACAGCTTGAGTGGTTGTGGCTCAAGCAAAACAAAATTTATGGGACAATTCCCTCGGAGATTGGTAACCTTAGGAGTCTCACTATTCTGTATATGGATAACAATCTGTTCAGTGGTCACATCCCACCTTCCATAGGAAATCTTAGTAATTTACAAGTTCTAAGCTTTGCACTAAATGATCTCTTTGGACAAATTCCAGATTCCATTGGCAACCTTGCCCAACTAATCGAGTTTCATATAGATGGGAACAACTTTAGTGGGAGTATACCATCAAGTTTATGGCACTGGAAGCATTTAGAGAAGCTTGATATCTCTGACAATTCATTTTTCGGATATATTCCACCTGCAGTAGGAAATCTGAGCAGCATACGCGATCTAATATTTGCAAGAAATAATTTCTTTGGACATATTCCATCTACCGTAGGAAATTTGAGCAACCTCTCTATTCTAAGCTTTGCACAGAATAATCTCTTTGGACATATTCCAGAGTTCGTTGGCAATCTTGTCAAACTAACCAATCTTTTTCTACATGGCAACAGCTTCAGTGGAAGCATACCTTAAGTTTGAGTCTATTCTCTAATAGCATACACTCTTTTATAATTTAAAAAATACCGCAAAAACAATATCTTTCTTTAATAGCTTTGCTACCATGCTATTCTGGTAGAAGACACTCAACTCCAATGCTCTCTCCAATTCACATTCCCAACATAGAGACAAAGGCAGGCCTACTATTGAGACAAGGTGCACTACTGATTCAAGAAATACTGGAGACAATCTGTTGTAGCAACAAAGATGCTTTTAAGAGTTTGCAAGTCGCGTGGCTGATAGTTTTAAGGTCATACATTTGGTCCATCTGTCAATATGGGAGTTGTACCAATGGTGTCATAAGTTGTGATGTATTGCATATAGAATATAGAAGAAAGTCTACTTGGTCTTGTGAACTTTGGTGATCCATGACATGTGGGACCATGACAAGCATGTATTGTGAATTTGTGATATGATCATATGAGCAGCAAATCCTCAAATGGATCAATCCTTCAACTGTATGCTTCCACTGAGCCAAGGATCATATAGCAAATCAGGAACAGTGGCGGAGGGAGCTGGGTACATGTAACTTCAATACTGTACACATGTACACAATTATATACTCAAATAAAAATCTAGCTGTCCAAGGGAGTAAAAAATTCATTTGTATTAATCTATATCATATGAACTAGTTTGATAATTCGTTGATAAATGTCACTATTTTCTAATCATGCCACAAATCGGGCCGCCACTGACCAGGAACTAGAACTAACACAAGGATAATTTTGGTCGGTGTCGCTAGCTCTCTGGCCCCTATTGTCCCTAGAATGGACTGATTGCATCAGTAAAAAGAGGTCAATTATCCACACCTCTTCATCTTGAAATGTACTATTACACCGAAATGAGTCAAAATAAATTTAATAAAATACAACTAAATGGTTATAAATCGTAATCGAACAATGTAGTAGTGGACAAATAAACATGTAAATAATGAATAATACTAACCTGGAGACTGGAGTGCTCGAAGATGGACTCTCGGAGGTGTGACACAGCGTCTCCACAACGACGGTCGGGGATCCCTCCGAGGAGGTGAGCGCCGGCGGCAGGGCGTGGCCATGTGCGAGATGCGCCGCCGCCGCCGCTCCCGCAGATGTGCCCGTCGATTTACCTGTGGGATACTGGGCTAATGGGCTAATTATATTGGGCTGGTTCCGTTAAGGCCTCGTTTAGTGGGCCTAAATCATGATCCATCCACGTGGCATAATTGTTTGTTTCGAGTACAAGTTGAACGTACACAGCGTACACTCCACACTCGTATATCAGTTCGCTAAAGCCGGAGGACGCTTTGACCGAGGTGGGAGGGAGGGTTTTGGGCCCTAGAGAGGGTGGGGGGAGGTGGGTTTGACTCATGGGAGGGGGGTGTAAAATAGTTATTCTAGGGGAGGGGTGTAGAATAGATTCACTATATATGTGTGTGTGTATATATATATATGTATATATGTATGTATATATATATATATATAGGGAGCGTATCCTATACACACAAGCCCTCGCGTGTACACCAACTAAAAATTATCACAAAAAATTCTAGGAAAATTCATACATGTACTTTCAATAGTATTACATCTACGTGCAAAGTCGCATCTTCAAATTCATTCTACATAGAGAATAACAAAAAAGATAAAATTCTGACAAAATTGCAACCTTAAAACTGTCAGATTTTTTGTTTTTTTGTTACGGCTAAAATATAATGAATTTGACGTTAAGATTTTAACCCTGGGTGTAATACAATTGAAAGTATGTGTATGATTTTTTCTAGATTTTTTGGTAATATTTTTTAGTTGGTGTGCACGTGTGTACACGTGAGGGCCTGTGTACATAGGATATGTTGCCCCATATATATATATATATACCATATATATATATATATATATATATATATATATACACACATACACACATCCGCAAGTCCGCTTAAGCATTTTCCAGAGGGTCTAGTACACAAATGTTCGCTATTAGACAGTCACGCGAACAGTTCCGACAACCTTCCTCTTACTCGTACGTGTAACCACGTCTGCATGCAAATATCTGTTACTAATACGTGTTCACATGAGAGTTGCTCTAAGCCTGCCTTTTTCAAAGACCAAGTCCACCTATACATATGTTATTTAATTCTCCTAGAATCATACACGTGTACGCGTGTGCTTGTTATCTGTAATAATCGCACAAAACATTATTGGCGTTTGTCGCTCAATCATGCCTCGAACGTGCCAGTTGGAACACGTACGTGACATAGCTACGTACACGTGATAAGATATGTGGACTGTCTGGTTGTTAGTTTGAGAAGATTAGTGGTGAAAACAAGCGGTACGGTTGGATTATAACATTATATATCCTACATGAGTATATCCTAATACATGTATAAATAAGATTGAAGGTAGGTTTCTTCAAACATAAGTATGTTATTTTTTTATTAATGTAAGAAAATTATGTAGTCAAAGCTATGCCCATCAACTATGACAAGTCCAAAGCAACGTTCTTTTGTGACACGAATTCGAAGGATTACGGACAGCTCTAACGAATAGTCCAAGGCGAACTGATTTTCAGGTAGTTTGAATATGTTTCACTTGTCTTTCAAATATCGCAAAGCCAGGTCAAGGTTTGCAAGGTTTGTCAATATTTTATTATCATACATTGATACTATAATGCAGCTAAAGATGAATGCAACCGCGCGTTCGTTAAGATGACATTAATGATAAGTTGATTTTATGTGCTATCTTTGACGCTGAGCTCACAGCCTCAAAAGTCATCAGGTCCTATCTGATATTTTTTATTAGCTGATGACCAACTCAACACAAGTAATACCCATACTAACCAGTATGTGGTCAATATATATATACTAACATCAGAAAATACATGCTATTATGATATAGTAGTATAATCATCATAGGAGACATCACTTTTCAGTGTCAGTACTCTACTCCTCCAAGCACATCATGGTCTGAACTCTGAACAAAATTGTTTGAAAACAGCTGCTATGTTCTACTCTATATTTAGTATGGCTATATATCAAAGTTCAACAAGAGTTACAAGACCGTGTCAAGTCGGCACCCTCTGTTTCTTTGCCCCATTCTTTTGGCTGAACCCGTTAGCACTGAGTAATATTCCAATCTGACGTAATTAGTTTTGAATTTACTCAAGTTAACTAACAAGTTGGAACATCATTTGTCAGCAAAACTTACATGATGGCGACCATGCAAAAGTAACGTCATCAATAATTACACAAGGTAACTAGCAAGTGGAACATCATTGTCAGCAAAAAAATACATGGTGGTGACCATGCAAAATTCACGTACGTCAAGTACGTTGTCATCTAGTCCTACTTATGTAAATTCATTAACAACTGTCCATCTAGGTAAAACAGAGGATGTGATTATTGACGTAATATTACCTTGTCAATCTGTTCTTTGTGTTAAAAAAAATACAATTTTGTTTACCTGGATCTACAGTTGATCAGTTCCATCCTTGGTTGATGTACAGGCAATGTCTCAAAAGTCTCATCCAATGGATGGACTTCCTCTCTTGCTACCACAGGCTAATCTGAACCACATCCTGAAAAGAAACATAACAAGCAAATTAAATATAGAAGTATATCTGTAATATTTATTGTATGAATGGTTAGGACCGTACGCAAATGAAAACAATAGTGATGCCTTTATTTGACCAGTCAAGAGTACCTATAATTCCAGCTCCTGGTTGGGATAAGGAGGCATGTTCAAATGAATTAAGAAGTCTGGCTTGCACATATGCTGTTTACAACAAATAAAACTGTAGCATTTAAAACTAGATATCATATAGCTGTCTGTCAATAATTTAGTTTGAGTAAATTATATGTCGCTAATTAGCACGTAGGGCGCCGAAAATCAATAGATCTTGATAATTAACATGCATTGAACTGATGGTTCAAGCTTCCCCTAGCTTGCTATCCAGTAAAAAAGGAACTGCCAATAGCAATTTGAAGATGCAGGTCACTACATGAACTCAATGCACCTTGTGGACTGGATATTAGATAGCATACCGAAAGTCAGTTAGGTGTGCAAGCTTGTAACTGTAAGAAAGGTCAGAAAGAAGCATATCAAAAGAAGAGGATTCTAGTCAACAATGGTAGATATTATTTTAGTGTTGTGTATCTACCCGTCCAACTCATTTATCAGCTTATTGTCTTAGTACTTTTCAGCATGCAAATTTTTAAGTCAAATTTCACCACAAAACTCAGCTGGCACTATCATATATCATCAGTCAACACAGTGCCAAATGATCACACGCATCAGATATTCACTGTTGGCCATCTTTGAAATCCAACTTAGGCACCACTCTCCCATCTAAAATCATATATAACTATATATAATGTAATCCTTCAGTCAACAATGGATGGAGGACATCACATTAGGCATCTCCACCAATATTCGACAGTATAAAGTAACCAAGCACATAATATGTGATCGACCTGAGAAAATGAAGTCAACTCAAAGTTATGACATAAGAAACAATGCAGCAGCTAATTTATACATTTCAGAACACAGTTTTCGTTGTGGAGCTAGAAGCAGTAGGCCTACCTCATTGGAATTTACAAGTATAAGACAAGTGTGTGCCTACCTGCAATAAAAATGCCATAAGCAAAAGCAAGCCACAGCACCAACAGCAAGATGATCCGCTTGTTTGCTCCCTGCCCAAAACTCATTCCACTCTTGGCTATATTCATCATCTCATGCTCCCTGCCATTAGCAATCAGTGATGATACTGATACTGATAGAGAAGCCCTGCTCTGCTTCAAGTCTCAAATCTCTGATCCTAACGGAGCCTTAAGCTCATGGACCAATACATCCCAGAACTTCTGCAATTGGCAGGGTGTTTCATGCAACAACACACAGACCCAACTCCGAGTCATGGCACTCAACGTCAGCTCCAAAGGCCTTGGTGGTTCAATACCACCTTGCATCGGCAATCTGAGCTCCATCGCAAGCCTCGACTTATCAAGCAACGCGTTCCTTGGAAAAATTCCAAGTGAGCTCGGGCGCTTGGGACAAATCAGCTACCTGAACTTGAGCATCAACTCTCTTGAAGGCCGTATTCCAGATGAGCTGTCCTCATGCAGCAATCTCCAGGTACTCGGCTTATGGAACAACTCCCTCCAAGGTGAGATACCACCAAGCTTAACTCAATGCACTCACCTCCAGCAAGTTATACTATACAACAACAAGCTTGAAGGCCGTATACCCACTGGATTTGGGACGCTTCGTGAGCTGAAAACTTTGGATCTCTCCAACAACGCCCTCACAGGTGACATACCACCATTGTTGGGCAGTAGCCCGTCTTTTGTATATGTTGATCTTGGAGGCAATCAGCTCACAGGAAGAATCCCGGAGTTCTTGGCAAATAGCTCATCCCTTCAAGTGCTTAGGCTCATGCAAAATAGTCTTACAGGGGAGATCCCACCAGCCCTCTTCAACAGCTCCACATTGACAACCATTTACCTCAACCGTAACAATTTAGCTGGTTCTATACCACCTGTTACAGCAATTGCTGCACCTATTCAATTCCTTAGTCTAACACAGAATAAACTCACAGGAGGGATACCGCCCACACTGGGCAACCTTTCTTCCCTTGTTCGTCTTTCTCTAGCAGCTAATAACTTGGTGGGTAGCATCCCTGAGAGCCTAAGTAAAATCCCAGCCTTAGAGAGGCTAATTCTCACATACAACAACTTGTCTGGTCCTGTGCCAGAGTCTATTTTCAACATGTCATCTTTGAGATATCTTGAAATGGCCAATAACTCACTCATCGGCCGACTACCACAAGATATAGGCAACAGGCTTCCTAACCTTCAAAGCTTGATCCTATCAACAATACAGTTAAACGGGCCGATCCCAGCTTCTCTTGCCAATATGACCAAACTAGAAATGATTTATCTTGTTGCTACTGGGCTCACCGGGGTAGTGCCATCCTTTGGGTTATTGCCAAACTTGAGATATCTTGATCTGGCGTACAACCATCTCGAAGCAGGTGACTGGAGCTTCCTCTCATCCCTTGCAAACTGCACCCAACTGAAAAAATTACTCTTGGATGGGAACGGTCTCAAAGGAAGTTTGCCTAGCTCGGTTGGTAATCTTGCCCCACAGCTCGACTGGTTGTGGCTCAAGCAAAACAAACTTTCTGGGACAATTCCCACAGAGATTGGTAACCTTAAGAGTCTCACTATTCTGTATATGGATGACAATATGTTTAGTGGGAGCATCCCACAAACCATTGGAAATCTTACAAATTTACTGGTTCTAAGCTTTGCAAAAAACAACCTCTCTGGCCGTATTCCAGATTCCATTGGTAACCTTTCCCAACTAAACGAGTTTTATCTAGATAGAAACAACCTCAACGGGAGTATACCTGCAAATATAGGGCAGTGGAGACAATTAGAGAAGCTTAACCTCTCTCACAATTCATTCAGTGGAAGCATGCCAAGTGAGGTCTTTAAAATTTCTTCACTGTCACAAAATTTGGATTTGTCACATAATCTGTTTACTGGGCCCATACTGCCAGAAATTGGCAACCTCATAAACCTTGGAAGCATCAGTATTGCAAACAATCGCTTGACCGGCGATATACCGTCTACTCTAGGGAAATGTGTGCTTTTGGAATACCTTCACATGGAAGGGAACCTTCTTACTGGAAGCATTCCACAATCTTTCATGAACTTAAAAAGCATCAAGGAGTTGGATCTCTCTCGTAACAGATTGTCAGGAAAAGTTCCAGAGTTCCTCACACTTTTTAGTTCTTTGCAGAAACTCAACCTTTCATTCAATGACTTTGAAGGGACAATACCATCAAATGGTGTCTTTGGTAATGCTAGCAGGGTTATCTTGGACGGAAACTACAGGTTGTGCGCGAATGCTCTAGGGTACAGCCTGCCCCTTTGCCCTGAATCAGGATTACAAATTAAAAGCAAGTCTACTGTTTTGAAAATAGTAATTCCAATCGTAGTGTCTGCTGTTGTAATTTCATTGTTATGTTTAACTATTGTTCTCATGAAGAGAAGAAAAGAAGAACCAAACCAGCAGCACTCCAGTGTGAACTTAAGGAAAATATCATATGAAGATATTGCCAAAGCAACAGATGGGTTCTCTGCCACAAATTTGGTTGGTTTGGGATCCTTTGGGGCTGTTTACAAGGGCCTTCTGGCATTTGAGGACAATCCAGTTGCTATTAAGGTTTTCAATCTCGACAAGTACGGAGCACCCACAAGCTTCAATGTGGAGTGCGAGGCATTAAGATATATTCGCCATCGAAATCTTGTCAAAATCATTACTTTATGCTCTACGGTTGATCCAAATGGCTATGATTTTAAAGCACTTGTCTTTCAGTATATGCCAAATGGAAGTCTAGAAATGTGGCTACATCCAGAGGACCATGGCCTTGGTAAGCAGAGATTCCTAACTTTGGGTGAAAGGATTAACGTAGCCCTGGACATCGCATACGCTTTAGATTATCTTCACAACCAGTGTGTATCCCCACTAATACATTGTGACATGAAGCCAAGCAATGTTCTTTTGGATCTTGAAATGACTGCATATGTCAGTGACTTTGGGTTGGCAAGATTTATGTGTGCTAATTCAACAGAAGCACCTGGTAACTCTACAAGTTTGGCTGACCTAAAAGGATCCATTGGATATATTGCACCGGGTGAGAGAAATTGGAAACCTATACTTATTCTTTACTTGTATGCTTCAATCATTTTATTAACTTTGTGAATCATATTTTTCTCCATTCACCTTTGTTATGTTTTCAAATGAAAATGCAGAGTATGGAATGGGTGCGCAAATATCCACGAAGGGTGATGTCTATAGCTATGGAGTGCTGTTGTTAGAGATATTAACTGGAAAGCGTCCAACTGATGAAAAATTCAAAGATGGTAGGAGCCTCCATGAACTTGTTGATACCGCATTTCCCCACAGAGTAACCGAGATTTTAGACCCCAATATGCTACACAATGATTTGGATGGTGGAAACTCCGAAATGATGCAAAGTTGTGTCCTCCCACTGGTTAAGTTGGCCCTCATGTGCTCGATGGCATCACCGAAAGACCGGTTAGGTATGGCGCAGGTTTCCACTGAAATACACTCCATCAAGCAAGAATTTCTTGATCTTTCCAGTGGAGGAAAAATAGTGTGAGTAATAATTAGACCTAGGCAGTACATTTGGCACTCCACAAAATAAACCTAGCTAAGGTTGTCTTCCTTCTTATTTTTGCTTCCTGAGATTAGTGCAAAGCTGTTCTGCATTGCAACTACTATGTACAGCTACTTCTATTACCATAATGAAGTCCACACAAAATTAACCTCTTGGTCCTAAAATTTGTTTGGGGCAGCAGCAAATGCAATGGTCAGCAAACAGCAGAGAGCAGGCTGGCAGCACGACCAAATATGGCTAATAACTTACAAACTAACAATTCCACGGTGGTTAGTCAGCAGCACAACTCACAACATTCAGGCGTAAGGATACGCATAGAGCAAAACGGCCACACCTGTGGCGTGCCTTCGCGCGCGTGTACTGCGTGCTACTTTTTAGAGGCATTTCCACAAACACGCCACGCGCGTTCAGAGGCCGTACACGAAACTGAACTCACAAGCATACGCAAAGGCATAGAGAACAGTAGCGCGCTGACCTCGGAATACGACGCCGGGCCAGGGAAACCTCAATCGTCCTGCGTCGCCATCGCCCATCGGCCATCGCGTCTTCGGCGGCGGCGGCGGCGCGACAGGCTCGGCGCGGCCATGGTCGACGCCGTCGGAGAGAGAAAAAGGGGATGGTGGGACAAGATTGGCTGGGCCTGGCTGATGTTGGGCTCATGGGCTCTCCTCGTAGATGTATTTTGTCCCGAATTGAGTTTCTTTTAGTAAAATTGCAGTCACATTTTATTGTTTTAAGTTTTAATTTACATCATCTTTAAACATTTTTTCACTTTGTACCGGGTAACCATGTCATTTTTTCGGTTAGGATCACCCAGCTCTCTTTACTATTCATATGTACCCTTCATTGCAGTGAAGATATGACTTGCATATAGACAAGGAGTCAAGGAAGTTCATCGGTGTACCTAAACTAATTTGATTGAGGTTGTTGTTGGGTGATGAAGAAGTTGTTGAGGGTAGTCTAAACCGAAAAAAATGATAAAGCTACCCGATTCAAACTGGAAATATTAGTTTAAGAAAGGTCCAAAGTAAAATTTTGACAATAAAAGATGGCCTAAACTGTAATTCACTCTTAAATAAAATTCAATGTTCCTGTCAAAGAAAAATACCTCAATCCCTTGCAAATTCGAATTAATTTTATTTGTATAAGCAGATAGTACATATTTCTTTGATAGCTTCAAGGGAGGAGGGGATGAAGGAGAGAGGATGAACACGAGAGAGAAAGGGATGAAACAAGATCCCCAACAAACAATCAGTCAGCAAAGACCACATTCAAAGACAAACTATCGGTTGGCAAAATTTTTGCTGACCAACTTCAATGGTTGGAACAAGTCTAGTCGGCAAAGAAATTTCCCAACCAACATATTTTTGCTGGTCGACCATCTGACCCCAATAGCATATATTTGCCGACTGATATCATTTTTTCCGACCAACATGTTTTTCCCGACCCACCACAATTACCGAGCTGGTATCGGAAACTTTTTGCTGACCGACCATAAGCCACCAAAGTTTATTATTACTGACAGATTGACCATCAGTAAAAATTTACATAATTACTGACCAACAATCGGTCCATAAAATTTGGGTTGCCAATCATCCGTTGGGGTTGGTTAAAAAGTTATACCGACCAACTGCCTATTGGTATAGATGGATCTTCCCCGTCGGAAGTCGATGGGAATGTATGGACATGGTGCAGTGATAGGCACCGTTTGGACTTGACTGGTGCACGGTCTATTTTTCTCAGTTAATAACCTTATATATATTTTAAGCTGAGTATTATTATTATCATATGATTACACCGTAGCATTCGTTACAATTAAATCTTTATTAACAAGATCTTACTTGGTTATATCTAGATAAAAGAAATATTGATGGGAGCTTCTGCAATATGTTGGGCTCTGTGGTTGTGTAGGAATGATATGGTTTTTGACAAATCACCATCTATTACATATATGCAGGCAATTTTCAGGGCAACCTATTGGCTCCGGTTTTGGACACAACTACAAAGGTGTAATGAAGACGGTGAGCTTTTAAAAGTTGCATGTCGTAAGCTTGAGATGACGGTTATGCAGCTTTTTGTCAATTATGGATGGAGATTCACAAATAGACTTCAATAATGTGTTCTCCTGATCTTGTTTTGGTTAAATTTACCTTTGTGTGGTCATTTGTTCTGTCATTTCTAAACTACACTTGTTTTAGAGTGCTAGATTGTAATAATAAGCTGTAGCTCTCTTTGAGCAAATGCCAGGATGACTATTCCATTATCTAAAAAAGATAAAAGAAATATATATTGTAAATTAATTTTATAATATATATAAATTACTTTTGGATTTGATTAAATCACTTCTTAGATATTTATGAAAGTAAATTCAATAAAGACAAAAAGTATTTTACACAAATTATAAAAAATAATTAACACAAAAAAAGTAATTTAGCACAGAACTAAAAGTAAACCAGTTATGGAGGTAAGAACATGAGTCTATCTAAAAATTAAATTGAATTGACGCAAACTACCAAACTAACTAAAAACAACAATAAAATAACATATTCATAACATTATGAATGCCTAAGAAGTAATTTAATCAAATCAAAAGGTGGTTTATATATATGTTAAAAAGTAATTTTCACATATAATAAAGCAATTTATAACACATGTATTTCTTTTATCATAACGTAATTATATAAGATTTTGTTAGAAAGATTTAAATGCAGTGAACACAATAGTATAATCGGATTATAAATTGGATAAGTAATTTAAGAGAAAATTTTATTTGAATTTTATGAATATTTTCTTTTTTACCTGCTTTCATACTCCCACGTGGAGAAATCATACATACTGAAATAATAGCTGGTTATAACTAATTAGTGTACAGTGCATATTTGTGTCCTTTTGAGTTCTTGTTCCTACATCTTAACAATGCCACAAGCAGATCTCCATAATCTAATAATTCCAGCACTCGCCACCAAACTTTGACACTACTCCCTCCGTTCCAATATATAAGAAACTAGGACCATTCGTAGTACTAGGAAATATCCCATCCAATTCTAAGTTCTTATATATTGGGACAGAGGGAGTACTTAACTTTGCATTTCATAGACTAGGAAAAGTCTCCTACCAACCATGGCGCATTTCATCTCGACCACCTGCCGCGCTAGCTCCATACTTTGCATTTCTAGTCCATGTGTGGTCATCGTTCAATCGATCACCAATTTCAACAGCCCAGTCAATTCTCCCATTTAGACTAGATTTGAAAATCAACAGCATTGACATTATTTGAGATGAGATAAGTATATATTTGAGCCTAGTTTCTGCAGGAGCAAAAGAGAATCCTTTGTGATGCATTCGATGGGAGCTGCTAGGCTTCGCATCAGGTTGCAGGCAGCTCTAGTGATGTCCCTTTTACTACTGCAGATTATGCCATTTCTGCCATGTACGCTCGCCACCGGAGGCAATTCTGCCGAGCTACTGATGGGCAGGGAGAAGCATGAAGGTCATCTCCTCTTAGCTCCAAGCAAATTGACACGGTCTCGTCGAATCCTACAAAATCGTATCAGCTCGGGTGGCGGTAATCCTTTGTGGGATAAGTCGTAAGCTAAGAGAGATTAATTTTATAGTCCTTTTATTAAAAAATACATGAAGGTATCAAATTTTTATACTAAAAGTTTTAACTTGAGATATCTAGCTAGTTCATGGATGTAGTAAGCTCTACATTAAAAAAAATGATATTTCTAGGTCTCGGTACCTTTTCAAGAATAATAAAAATACCCCAGTTATAATATGATCCAGAACTTATTGTTTGTGTAGTAAATGGATCTATATATATTCTGATATGTGCAGTTTATTCAAGTGTTAATGTGTTATCACCAGGAACTAGACTACTAGAGAAGCTACGCTAATTAATTAAACTGATGAGCATATATACTCTCCTATCATTTTCTCTCACGTCCACGATTTAATCTGACTTGGAGTTATATATATGTTTCAGACCCGAGACACGACCCTCCTTGTTGCTAGGATTTGAGCAGAGCCAAGTACAAAGTTTGCACCTTAATTTTACGGAGAAGTATTGTAGGTGTGGTGATGGAGTTATGGGGGCAAACAACTCCATTGACCAAGGTTTTAATCCTTGTGTAGGCATAATTTGACATAGGTATTTCCTTACTGTCTTGTAAACAAACTAGCAGGATGATCGGCATTTGCGCG
Organism: Oryza glumipatula; assembly: GCA_000576495.2. Lineage (NCBI taxonomy): Eukaryota > Viridiplantae > Streptophyta > Magnoliopsida > Poales > Poaceae > Oryza > Oryza glumipatula. The sequence continues at coordinate 6,115,552 of CM002516.2, read as the reverse complement.
ATAAGATCTACTAAAGTTTATAGCTTCAATTCATATATATATTACACTCACTTTCTTCATCGTTTAATTGTACAATGTTATCCTTATTCTAATGTAACTTTATAGAATGTTTATTTTTTTTATTTCTTCGAGATTGTAGTACTATTGTAATGCTAATCAAGCACATCTATCAGTGTCGAGGTCTGCTAATGAAAAATTCCTCTCATTTCAATTAAGTGAAACTATTTCTATTTCTTCGTGAAAAATTCTATAGTGCTCTTTTTCGATCGCTTTGCTCTCGTCCTTGTCACCGATAATTCACTTTGTTTAACCAACCTGAGTACCTGACCTTCATGAGGAATCATCCTCGCTAAATTAGATGAAAAGCAAATGCGGGAAGGGCATAGAATGATTCATTGCGGGGAAAAATAGCGTGTTATGTGTACTGTGTTTATAAAACAAATAGCGTGTTATGTGCTCTGTATTAGTTCTATATAATAGAAAAACTAGGTGGGCACGGTCGCACGGAGGAAGAGGATAGAGTGGTGCCAACGGGGCTCGGGGATACCGGATCTGGTGCTATTAATGACGCACAAGGGAAATGAATGAGAAACAATGTGCTGATACTGCCCACCTCACTTTGGCTTGAGAGAGGAGAGGAGAGAGATGAGAAACGAGCTATAAACTTATAGCCAGCTTAAGTTTAGGAACTAAGAAAATCTGTGAGAAAGACGGATGGACCATATACTTATAATAAAAAGCTAATTACTATATGAGTGAGCTGAGAGATAGGCTATAAATATCTATATAATTAACAGCTGGCTGTATTGGTAGCCTTGCTCTGATGCTAGCCCCTGTTTCGCCCTGCTCCGACATAGGGGGAAGTCTAATTCAAATATTTTTATAATAGATATTTTATCTGTTTCAAAATACAATAACCTAGAATTAGATTATACACAATCTATTACTACAAATCTGAATCTAAAGTGGTCCTAGTGCTATGAATCTAAGAGCCTGCTTGGGGGAGCTTAAGATTATGAGAAGCAACTGGTTGGTAGCCAGCTTCTGAGAATCTGGAGAAGCTAGATTTCCTAGCTTCTGGCTTCTAGTTCATTTTCTGGATTCTACAACTACAGCTTATCAGAATCTGGACCAAAAGTTAGACTGTTTGGGGGAGCTTCTGATTCTGGGAGAAGCTGCAGCTGCTAGAAGGTCCCCAAACAGGCCCTAAATAGGACTGTCCAAATTCATAGTATTAGGTGATATCTAATTCGATTTTAAATTATTATATTTTACAATGGAGGGCATCTTCCCTACACTCATCATGGAAACATTTCCTTCACATGCGTCATTTTGTACCATGAACATTTTGCATATCTGCCCCCAGTAAACTAGTTTTGATATTTTCCATCAATCATGCATGCTCGTCCTTTGAAACATGCGTGCACAATAAACAACCGAAGAAATCATTTTTAGGACATGTTATTCCAGCTTTACTCACATATCCTGTGAAGAAAAAGTTGGCTCACATTTGACATGATGAACAATTATTAAACATGTTTCAAAATACCACTAAACTCATAAAGTGAGCATAGCTAAACTGATTAGATCTTGTATGGTGGAACAAACCCATGTGAGTTTAAGTTCTAAACTTCGCATGAGTGTTCACATATGCAGATAATTATTCTTTTAGGGTTGGCGAGAAAAGACAACAAGACGTACTGAAAAGTCCCTATTCCCTAATAGGGACTGGCTCATAGGTGTTGGTTTAATTAAAACCGGTAGTTATAATATAGTATAGGTACCGGTTATTTTAAAATCAGTACCTATACTCGGCACCCATGGTCACCCTGAGCACCGACAAGGAGCGGTATGGGCGGCGGCAGGGCGGCGGCAGCAGCCGGATGTGGTCGTGGTGTAGAACAGCCACCCTGAGCACCTCCTCGTTCGCAACATGATTCCGACGACGGAGATGGCGATGGCGCGGTGGAAAGCGTCGGCCACCAGGTGAGATGGGGAGTGCGCTCCATGCCGCCGCTCCTCATCACCTATGTTCCTCGTCCCTACTCCGTATTGTGAGTAGAAGGCATTGGCGGAGACCGCTCCTCGTCCTAGCTTCGCTCCGCCGCCACTCCGTCTCAAGGCTGAGTCACCGCTCCTAGTGTCGGGCTCCCTCTCTTCACTAGCTGTGGAATGGAGGGAACTCGCCAACCACCTTGCAGTGTTGGGCTAGAGAGAGAAGGAAAAGAGAAAAGAAAACAAGCAGAAGAAAAAGTGACTAACATATCAGACCGCATACTGACTTAGCTGGTTAGACTTGGTCAACATGCCACATCGGCGAAAATTGCTTTCAAAACCGTTGAAGAGGTCAAATTACACTGTTTCAATAGTTGGAGGGTCAAGACAGGGTTGAGGGATACAAATTAGATTGGAGATATATTTGAGGGAGTCAAAGTGGATTTATTTCGGAGGAGAAAATGCCTCCAAGAACAAGAGTGCCCAATTCTTGTGCTGTTGAGCCACATTGGGCCATGTAATGGGTTGTAACTCATTCTTTCTTCTAACTAGGCGAAACCCCGCGCGTTATTATGGAAATTTAGTATGATAACAATAAGTAGAAATAATGTGTAAGATAGCTGGATGATATAAGCTTACATATGTTGACGTGGTTTACAATAATTTAAATAGTATATATAATGATTATTTAAATATGAAAGTATAATGTGATGTGGCTTTATGAGAGAAAAAAAAGAGGAAGATAATTTAAACTATAGATTAATCATCCAAGGGCAATAAACAATTGAGGTGGTATGGCTTAATGAGAGAAGAGAGAAATAACATTAACTAAGTGATGGCGAACTATATAAGCATATATAAGATATTAAAAAAAATGATGGAGAGATATATTAAAATATTATGTGAATTATGTGGGATGATGATTTAACATGCTTGCATTTCAAAGCACTAAAATTTAACAAATTATAGAATTATAGATAATATAGCATACTTACATGATGTTTAAGATGTAATAATTGTTAGTGGATGATGATGTGCATTTTTGCATGTTAAGCTTTATAATTTAGTGGATTATAACTTTATAGTAAGATGTGATAGTGGAAAAAAATGGCTGAGTGGCTGTAGTAGGTGAGGGGGAGAGAGAAAAAAAGGGGTTAAATACTCGCTTGATAAATTGGAGGCGTCTTGGTGGCTGTGGCACTCGACCTAGTTGGATCGAGTTGCTGAATTACTCTATTGGTGTGTTTGGTTGGGTGGAATTGTTAAGGGGAAAATGTGAGTTTGAAGGGTGGCAACTGTTAAATCTATTGTTTGGTTGAATCGACATGGGGGGTTTTAGGAGGAATTTGGAAGGGGAGTTTAAGAGCGAACCCTCATCTTTTCAATACGTGGATAGAGACAGGTAATTGGAAGGAAATTCCCATCTAAGTACGACGAGATATACCAGAGCCATATATCATCACTTAGAATTCAATTCACGTCCATACTACCCATGATTCTTATCTCTACTAGTACCAAATAAGAAACTAGAAGTAAAAATAAGACTCCCATGAATTTCCAATCCCCTTCCCACCTCTTACCAAAGCCGTGTGTCCAGAGAGAGAGAGAGAGAGAGAGAGAGAGAGAGAGAGAGAGAGAGAGAGAGAGAGAGAGAGAGAGAGAGAGAGAGAGAGAGAGAGGCGCTAACAGACCACTTTCAGTGCTGAACTTGGTGTCCCCACTCAAGCTTGGAGCATTTTACCAACATAATCTTCATTGACACAAAAATGTGATCGACCAAATTAAAGAGGCAACCAAGAAGAATTCCACCAATCGTGATCCAACTAAATATTCTGTTGTGGTTGTAGCTTCTTTCAAGCAAAGATCGCGATTTCTTCCATTGTCCAAAAAACTGAATATTCAACCTGATATATTTGAAGAAGATCCTGACAGAGGACTAGTCCCTTTGAGAAATTCAGAGAAAAGAAATCCATGAAGCTAGCTAGATCATGCCGTAGAATTTCCGTACACTTTCTTGTTACTGTTGGCCGGTATCCCTCACACGACTGTTTTTTTTACGACCAACACCAGACGGTGCAATGATTCATTAAATAGAGCATGAGAAAATTACAAGACTACCACAGTGAGAGGCAGTAGGCAAGAAAAGAAAAAAAACACACCACCACGCACCAACAGCACATATACATAACCCAGGAGAAGGCTAGCGCCGGACCGACCGCCGCTAAGTGTGACCGACTGTCGCTAAACCAACAAAGAAGCAAACACCGAAACCGCGAAAAAAAAAACCTAAACGAGCACCGCACTCACATGGCTGTTTTGCTTATTTTTTCCTGGTGGATTCTGAACCATCTTCCTCTTTGTTTCCTTTTGGCCTAACTATAAACAATCTCACAGTTCCAATACCTGCCACCAAACTTTGCACTTTACTTTCCACAGTTTTTGCTAGATTTCATCATCCGATAGTTGGTATATTTACCCCGGCCGGTGTACATGTACCATTTAAAGGACTCGGAAATGTCTCCTACACCCTATATGTATTCCGACTTCACCTGTCACTGTTCTTTTCTCTTGCATTCTAGTCCATGTGTGGTCATCGTATAATCGATCTCCAATTTCAACTGCCTGCTTAAGACTCAAATAGAAATCAACGAAAGTAACATTGCTGAAAATTCAGACGATCGAGTATAGACCTCCTATTTATGCAAGCTGGCCGGTGTATTTCTTAACTCTGCATTTGTAATTTGTACTACACAGTTAGCCTGATTGTGCTTTGTGCAGCTAGCAGCAAATTTATTACAGAGAGGCCAGTGAACTTCGATGGCTGCTCGCCTTAGCGTTGGCGTTGGGTTGCAGGCAATCCTAGTGACGTCCCTCTTGCTGCAGATGACATTATTTCTGCCGTGTGCGCTCGCCACCGATGGCAGAAAGCCTTCCCAGCTACTGATCATGGGCAGAGAGATGCATCAAGGCTTGGCTCCAACCAAATCCACACGATGTCGTCGAATCCTAGTGCCGCGGCTAGTGAAGCACAACTGGGATCCGGGTAAGCTGCGTAGGTGTAGTTGGATCGATCTTTTTTTTTCTTTTTAAGAAGGATATTTTTTACCCGGTCTCTACATCCAACCGGATATACACAGTTTTTTTAAATTGAAAACTTAGCCCCACGTCAAACAACCCAATCTGAAATTCATTCCTATCAAAATTGAAACTTAGAACCTTGATATGCTACTCAGGTCATTGCAAACATTATGCTACATACCCTTTCATGATTCGTGCATTTAATTCATCGAGATAAGTGTTAATGTGTGTCATTACTTATTATCAGGGTCTAATCAAACTAACAAGCATATAGTATGTACTCCTATCATTTTCTTTGGCGTTGTGCATGATTTAATCTGACTTGGAGTTATGTTTCAGGACATAACCCTCCTTGCTGCTAGGAATTTGAGCCGGCCCTTTACAGAGAAGTACTGTAGGTATGGTAATGGAGCCATGGAGATATATAACTCCATTTATCCGGGTTTCAATCATGGTTCCTAGCTGTCGACCCCTATATTGCACGGGTACTATTATTATTTTTTTCAATTATATGAAAGACTTACACGCTCAAAAATGTTATTTTATATTTTCTCTTATTTTTAATATATTTTGTACATATCTTATATTGCTAATAACCGCAGTATTTAATTTTGTAAATTGGAGTTGTGTTCTTATCAGATTGAATGCTATTGTTATATATATTGCAGAAGTGATAAAAAAATATTTTTTGAATTTTAGTTTTTCCTATGTGAATGACATGTGGATCCTACAGACACGTAGGCGCCACCCTAGAATGCCACATCAACGCATGGAGTGGGTTGAAACCTATTTAGACCAATATAACATCGAAGACAAGTTTTTAAAGACCGAAAAATGCATTTTGAGTGTTCATATACCTAAATGATACACCTGCACAAATTTAGGAACCGTTCGTGCACTTCACTCTTTTTTTTTGGAATATATAATTACATAACAAAAATATAATATAATAAAATATTTGTTGAACTTGTAGTTATAATCTCTATCTTAAACAAAGCTAAGCTTTCTCTCCCCTCTCTCTAAAGTTGTTTTTTTTTGGGGGGGCTGGCCAAAGATCAGGCCGGCCAAATTTCATTAAGATTAGTAGTATATACAAATAAACAGGTTTTAGACTTCGACGAGATGCTGTCGGAGCTGCTAGGAAAATGCTTAAAAAACATCCTCCCAAAACAAAGGGGCAAAAATCAGCTTACAACTAGGATGCTACTCTCCTGAACAATTGAAGACTCCTGCTTCTATCCAGATTGTGATCTCCTTAATGGTGCCAAACAGGTTGTCGATCTACTGATCGCGCTTGATCCTCTCTCTACAGTTGTAGAGTGACATTTTTGAAAGCGACATATATTACATAGGCAGATGCCATATAAATACATATTCGAATTGTTCACCACATAGATCTTGAGGGGAAGGGAGTTCTCACATGTGAAAAACCTTGAACGGAATGATATGCAAAATATTATGCCAAGTATATTGAGAGAGCAGAGTGAGCCCGTGCCACGTTCATCGAATTGACAGTGAGAAACTAGGGAGCTTCTCAGACAGAACTAACAAATACAAGCTGCATAAAAAAATGGAGTACATTTTGGTCCACCAAATCTTCTTAGAGTATAATTTTAGCCTCAAAAGAAAAAAAATGGATAGTTCTGCCGTCAACATTTAGGGCTTATTCGGAATACATGATAAAAATATAATAATAGGATAAACACAGAAATATGATAGAATTGTAGGTGTGAAACAGAGGATTAGAAAATATAAAAAACTGGAAAAACTATCATTCGGATAGTGCAAAGGAAAACTCAGGAATCTTGATTCATTCATTACTACAAGCAGTAATGTGATAACATATTATGGGCGTGTTTAGTTCTTTGGGTGTAAAGTTTTAAAATATACAGACACACATTTGAAATATTAAACGTAGACTAATAACAAAACAAATTACATATTTCGCCTGAAAACTGCGAGACGAATTTATTAGGCCTAATTAATCCGTCATTAGGAAATGTTTAGGCCATCCCCAACCCTCCATGTCATCTAGTTTTCATAGCATTAAATATATTGCCACATAAGCAAAAATTCTATGTGGCAAGAGAGTTAATGAGGAGAGAGGTAAAAAGATGAAGAAACTATTTCTCATGCAAGAAACCATCTCTACACAAGTACCAAGAATAAAAACAAGAGGATAAGTGGATAAAAGGAGAGAGAAGAGAGGTGATTGGATGAGAATTTAATTTGAAGACACCATCCATTGTATACATAGTTTCTACATATAGTGTCTATATGACATGGCAAGTATGGAAACTACTTGATAGTTTCTGGGTTGGGGATGACCTTACTGTAGCATTACATTGTCAAATCATGGCATAATTAGGCTCAAAAGATTCGTCTCGTAATTTACATGCAAACTGTGCAATTGGTTTTTTTTTCCACATTTAATGTCCCATGCATATGTCCAAACATTTGATGTGACGTTTTTGGCTAAAATTTTTTAATCTAAACAAGGCCTATATCTAATTTACTGTACTTAGATGGTACAAGGCAGCAACTGATGTGTGGGCCAGGAATAGTGGACTGTTTTTTCCTATGAAATTCCTTTGAAGGTACTGGGGACCTACAGAAATGCTTGGGAACAGAATGGAGTGAATCCTATGCTCCGAATGCATATACACTAGCAAACCCTTAGGAACTGGTTTCCTATGAAAAACCTATCGAAAGCATGTAATACGAATTGAATGAGCCCTTAATTAATAACACCTTCAACCAAATCCCACTGTGGTTTTAATTATTTGATATAGTGATTGTATTTTTTCCTTTGATTGATCCGTGATGAGGAAGGCTTAACTCTGACAAGTGAATGGAAGGATCAAGATATCACCTAAAGGGAGGGTTGAATAAGCGTTCCTGCGAATTAACGAAACTACATACATGGTGGAACTAGTATGTCAACACCGGATACCCCAGTTTTGCCAGCAAGCACAAAAATGAAAAGATCTCAGCCCCAAATTGAGTTCTAGATCAAAGCAACTAATGTGCAGTGTGTCATATGTTGTTCTTTCGTAGAGCCACGAAGCACCTGCACCCAAATACATGCACAACCGAGTAGATTAAAGAAAAGCACAAATCAAGACAAGAATTCAAAATACAAGCAAACCAAAGTAGAGACGCAAAGATGTTTTCCAAAGTTCGGATTCTCCACCGAGAATCCCACGTCCCCGCTGAGGAAGCTCCCAAATAAATTAGGTATTTTTCAATTGCTTTCCTCTTTTTTTGAAAATTAAACTCATAAATTTATTTATATAGTGAGGATTACAGACGGAGCACAAAGGAAATGATATTCCCAGAACATCGCTATAAAAGATAAGACATAAAGAACAACACCATCCATTCAAAAGGTAAAGTTAGCTAAACTAAGAAAAACATCTTCCAAGATAATCCAAAGAGCAGTAATGAACATGATTGACAGGGGACTGTGGCATTGCCACGACGACCACGTCCATGAGCCTCTACTGAAGATGAGCACACCGCTTGACAGACTGGTGACACCATTTTAAAAGAGGCTTTCCTCTTTTCACTATCTTGTTTCTTCCCTTGTGGAGGTGAAGCTGCTACCTTCACCTCTTGGAGAAACAAATGCTTCACAAATGTTAGGTGGAGCCCTTGAGTGATGGGATTTGTTGTCTTGTGCTCTCAAACTTCAAATCTCTCAACCCAACTCTTAACATTTCTCAATAATCACAAAAACCTCATAAAGAGGGGTAGGGGAGAGCTCGGGAGGCCTCTAGGATGTCACTATTACGGATTGAGCCAACAATAATCCTCTCAGACATACTCCCTACTTTTTTTGGATAGGGAAAAAAAACATTATGGAGCTAGAGGGGCCATATCCATATGTCAACCACCCTCGCTACTAAATCCCTAATTTTGTTTTGAAAAAAAAAATGATATTATGGAGCCAAAAGGATCATAGACCACATGTCAGTAAAAAATATATGCAAGAATTAAGAGATTAAATATATACAAATGGTAATTATAACAAGTTAATTATAATTTTATTTAATTAAAATCCAGTTGTAACGCATGGGCAATATGCTAGTACTATATACTCTTTTCTAATTCTACTTTAAGCAAAGCACTATTGCATGCCGAAGCAGACATAAGTATAATCTTTATTTGTGGTGTAGTTTTGGTACTCTATTCATCCCAAAATATAAGAACATATGATTGGATGAGATATTTTCTATTACTATAAATATAAACAGACAGAAAATGTCTCATCCAATCATACGTCACGGAGGGAGTACATATAATCCATCAGGTCATCAAACCTACATTGCTTATAATGGTCAGAGCGGCTTAGCGCGCCTATATTTCTAGGGAGACCCAAAATCAGAAAGAAGCAATGTGGATAGAAGAGTATTCTAGTCAACAACGGAGGCTATTATTTTAGTGGGGTGCATGTATCGACCTATGGTCCAACTCAGTCCTTTTCAGCATGCAAGTTATTCAGTTAAAAAGTCATCAACCAAACTCAGCTGGTACAGACATTTTTTCAACCCGTCAAATGACCACGCGCATCAGGCAAATTGCAGAGTTTGTTATCTATGAAATACTACAAAGTAGCACCACTCTCCAGTTTAAAACCGTTAATTGTCGGGTATCCCTCAGTCAATTGCATTGCATCAAGAAGATCACATTAAGCAATCCAGCATGCCAAATCAACTCAAAACTTCTGACTTACCAAATAAATGACGGACCTTAGAAAATGAAGAGAACACCAAATTCCAGACTAAGAGATAATGCATCACATTCACATAAGACTATTTTGTGTTGGACTACGATTTTGTTTTTAGGCTAGAAGCAGTAGGCCGATTTCCTTGGAGTACAGAAATATAAGGCAAGTGCGTGCCTCCTCCTACATATTAGCCATAAGCAAAATAGCAAGCCTCACTGCCCTCAGCACCAACAGCAAAATGATCCGCTTGTTTGCTTCCTGCCCAAAACTCATTCCTCTCTTGGCTGTCTTCATCTTCTCAAGTTCCCTATCATTAGCAATCAGTGATGACACAGACACTGATAGAGAAGCCCTGCTCTGCTTCAAGTCCCAAATCTCTGATCCTAATGGAGCTTTAAGCTCTTGGACCAATACATCCCTGAACTTCTGCAGCTGGCAGGGTGTTTCATGCAACAGCACACAGACCCAACTCCGAGTTATGGCTCTCAATGTCAGCTCCAAAGGCCTTGGTGGCTTAATACCACCTTGCATAGGCAATCTGAGCTCCATCGCAAGCCTCGACTTATCAAACAACGCATTCCTTGGAAAAATTCCAAGTGAGCTCGGCCGCTTGGGACAAATCAGCTACCTGAACCTGAGCATCAATTCTCTTGAAGGCCGTATTCCATATGAGCTGACCTCATGCAGAAATCTCCAGGTACTCGGCTTATGGAACAACTCCCTCCAAGGTGAGATACCACCAAGCTTAACCCAATGCACTCACCTCCAGCAAGTTATGCTTTCCAACAACAAGCTTGAAGGCGAAATTCCTACCGGATTTGGGACGCTTCGTGAGCTGAAAACATTGGATCTCTCCAACAACGCCCTCACAGGTGACATACCACCATTGTTGGGCAGTAGCCCGTCTTTTATATATGTCGATCTCGGGGTCAATCAGCTCACAGGAGGAATCCCAGAGTTCTTGGCAAATAGCTCATCCCTGCAAGTGATTAGGCTCATGCAAAATGGTCTTACAGGGGAGATCCCACTATCCCTCTTCAACAGCTCCACATTGACAACCATTTACCTCAACCGTAACAACTTAGTTGGTTCCATACCACCTATTACAGCAGTTGCTGCACCTATTCAATACCTTAGTCTAGCACAGAATAAACTAACAGGAGGGATACCAGCTTCACTGGGAAACCTTTCTTCCATGGTTCTTTTATCTCTAGGAGCAAATAGCTTGGTGGGGAGCATTCCTGAGAGCCTAAGTAAAATCCAAACCCTAGAGAGGCTAGTTCTTACATATAACAAGTTGTCTGGTAATGTACCACAGAACATTTTCAACATGACATCTTTGAAATATTTTGGAATGGCCAATAACTCACTCATCGGCCGACTACCACCAGATATCGGCAACAGGCTTCCAAACCTTGAAACCTTGATCCTATCAACAACACAGTTAAATGGGCCGATCCCAGCTTCTCTTGCCAATATGTCCAAACTAGAAATGATTTATCTTACTGCTACTGGGCTCACCGGTGTAGTGCCATCTTTTGGATCCTTGCCAAACTTGCAGGACCTTGATCTTGGATACAACCAGCTTGAAGCAGGGGACTGGAGCTTCCTCTCATCCCTTGCAAACTGCACTCAACTGAAAAAGTTCGCCTTGGATGCAAATTTTCTCCAAGGAACCTTGCCTAGGTCAGTCGGTAATCTTCCCTCACAGCTCAACTGGTTGTTTCTCAAGCAAAACAAACTTTCTGGGGCAATTCCATCAGAGATTGGTAACCTTAAGAGTCTCACTGTTATGTATATGGATAACAATATGTTTAGTGGGAGCATCCAACCTACCATTGGAAATCTTAGCAACTTACTGGTTCTAAGCTTTGCACGAAATAACCTCTCTGGCCATATTCCAGATTCTATTGGCAGCCTTTCCCAACTAACTGAGTTTTATATAGATGGGAACAACTTGAATGGTAGTATACCTGCAAACATAGGGCAGTGGAGACAATTAGAAAAGCTTGATCTCTCTCACAATTTCTTCGGTGGAAGCCTTCCAAGTGAGGTCTTCAACATTTCTTCCCTGTCAAAAAGTTTAGATTTGTCATACAATTTGTTTACTGGGCCCATACCACTAGAAATTGGCAACCTCATAAATCTTGGAAGCATCAGTATTTCAAACAATCGCTTGAACGGCGAAATACCGTTCACTCTTGGGAACTGTGTGCTTTTGGAATACCTTCACATGGAAGGGAACCTTCTTACTGGAAGCATTCCACAATCTTTCATGAACTTAAAAAGCATCAAGGAGTTGGATCTCTCTCGTAACAGATTGTCAGGAAAAGTTCCAGAGTTCTTCACACTTTTTAGTTCTTTGCAGAAACTCAACCTTTCATTCAATGATTTTGAAGGGACAATACCATCAAATGGTGTCTTTGGTAATGCTAGCAGGGTTATCTTGGATGGGAACTACAGGTTATGTGCGAATGCTCCAGGGTACAACCTGCCCGTTTGCCCTGAATCAGGATCACAAAGTAAAAGCAAGTCTACTGTTTTGAAAATAGTAATTCCAATCGCAGTGTCTGCTGTTGTAATTTCATTGTTATGTTTAACGGTTGTTCTCATGAAGAGAAGAAAAGAAGAACCAAATTTGCAGCACTCCAGTGTGAACTTGAGGAAAATATCATATGAAGATATTGCCAAAGCAACAGATGGATTCTCTGCCACAAATTTGGTTGGTTTGGGGTCCTTTGGGGCTGTTTACAAGGGCCTTCTGGCATTTGAGGACAATCCAGTTGCTATTAAGGTTTTCAATCTCAACAAGTACGGAGCACCCACAAGCTTCAATGCGGAGTGCGAGGCATTAAGATATATTCGCCATCGAAATCTTGTCAAAATCATTACTTTATGCTCTACGGTTGATCCAAATGGCTATGATTTTAAAGCACTTGTCTTTCAGTATATGCCAAATGGAAGTCTAGAAATGTGGCTACATCCAGAGGACCATGGCCTTGGTAAGCAGAGATTCCTAACATTGGGTGAAAGGATTAGCTTAGCCTTGGACATTGCATATGCTTTAGATTATCTTCACAACCAGTGTGTATCCCCACTAATACATTGTGACATCAAACCAAGCAATGTTCTTTTGGATCTTGAAATGACTGCATATGTCAGTGACTTTGGGTTGGCAAGATTTATGTGTGCTACTTCAACAGCAGCGCCTGGTAACTCTACAAGTTTGGCTGACTTAAAAGGATCCATTGGATATATTGCACCAGGTGAGATAAATTGGAAACTTATACTGATTTATTGACTTGTATGCTTCAGCCACCTTATTAACTTATCCAATGTTACATGGATTGTAGTTTTCCGCCATTCACCTTTCTTATGTTTTCAAATGAAAATGCAGAGTACGGAATGGGTGGGCAAATATCAACGAAGGGTGATGTCTACAGCTATGGAGTGCTGTTGTTAGAGATATTAACTGGAAAGCGTCCAACTGATGAAAAATTCAATGATGGTTTGAGCCTCCACGATCGCGTGGATGCTGCATTTCCCCACAGAGTAACTGAGATTTTAGACCCCAACATGCTACACAATGATTTGGATGGTGGAAACTCCGAACTGATGCAAAGTTGTGTCCTCCCACTGGTTAAGGTGGCACTCATGTGCTCCATGGCATCACCGAAGGACAGGTTAGGGATGGCGCAGGTTTCCACTGAAATAAGCTCCATCAAGCAAGTATTTGTTGATCTTTCCAGAGGAGGAAAAATAGTTTGAGTAATAATTAGTCCTAGGCAGTACATTTGACACTCCATCAAGCAAGCATTTCTAGCTAAGTTTGCCTTCTTTTTCTTATTTTTCCTTCCTGAAATTAGTGCAAAGACTGCAAAGCTGTTCTGCATTGCAACTATTATGTACAGCTACTTTCATTACCATAATTAAGTCCACACAGAATCAACCTCTTGGTCCTAAAACTTGTTTGGGTCAGCAGCAAATGCAATGGTCAGCAAACAGCAGACAGCAGGCTGGAACACGCCAAAATATTGTTCTAACTTAAAAAACCAATAATTCCGCAGTGGTTAATCAGCAGCACAACTCACAACATGCAGGCATAAGGATATGCATAGAGCAAAATGGGCACACATGTGCGTGCGTGTGTGCGTACTGTGTGCTACTCCCACAGAGGCATTTCCACAAACACCCCACGCGCGTTCAGAGGAAATACACGAAATTGAGCTTGCAGTTACAGGCACACGCAAGGTCAGAAAAGCAGTACCATCCTGACCTCAGAGGACGGCGCCAGACCTGGGAAACCGCCATCGCCGCGCCTGCAGTACCATCTTGACCTCAGATGCTGGCGCGGCGTCGCCGTCGCCGTCGCCCATCGCGTCTTCAGCGGCGGCAGCGTGACAGACTCGGCGCAGCCATTAGAGTCGACGCCCTCGGAGGATTTGGAGAGGATAGATATCGGGATAATTTGATTCATGCCATTACAAATATATATTAAATTAGAATAATACCTATGCTATTCTTTTTGTTGCCTCATTTCTTTTCTTTTTTTTCGATTCTTTTTCTGTTTTTTGAAAGCAACCTTTCTGCGTTTTCTTTTCTCTTTATATATTTTTTTTCAACGGAAACAATGTCTCAAATTGTCTAGGTAATGGATGCAATAATTTTGTGTGGCAGTTTTCTAGTTATAGGTGTATATAAAAGAAACTAATAATAATCTAAAAGAAGATATTCCCAACGGGCCGGTAATTTGTGCTCTGATTAGGGGTGAAAACGGTACAGAAACTTTCCGGATTCCAGACCTATTTTCAAAAACAGAATCTGTCGGTCATAATTTTTCGAAAACGGAAACAAATTTGGAAATATTTTCTCGGAAATGGAATCAAAAATGATAAGGGCAGTTTCCGTTGGAACTCGGAATCGATCGGAAACTTTCTGGAAATTTTCTCGGAATTTCCGGAAATTTTGTGACCGAAATACCCTTTATTCTTTTTTTAAGCACTGAATAGTGAATAACATGGTGTTTGGCTGTTATTTTTTAAAAAATATTTGTTATGCAAATCTGAAGTTACATAAGAATATTTTTTTCATGCATTAGGATTTATCAACAGCATTACTCTCTTAAACATAGATAATTTATTCCATAGATTGAGACTTAACAATTGGACTTATATGATTGTGTTTTATGATGAATTGTTGGCCGTTGAGACTTGAGAATTGGATTTATCAGTTTGATGGGTTTTGTATTCCGATAAATTTTCATTACCGTATTCGCGCCGCTTCGTTTTCACTACGTTTTCGGTTTCGATAATATTCGATTCCGTTTTCGTATCCGGGATTTTCGATTCCGATTCCGATTCCCAAAAAAATATGAAAATGAAAACGATAAAGATGGTTTCCGTCTATTTCCGTACCGTTTTCACCCCTAGCTCTGATACCAACTGAGGTACTAGCTCCCGATCTTCTGATAGGTATTGATAACTCTCAATTTGGTGGAAACTCGACACATGCGATCCGACTTCTGATCAACACAATCCGAACCCTGCAATCGCATTACCACGTCTCCTCTGGTAATCAACTGTCTGTTGCCCGGTTGACCTCGCTGAGAAGGCTAATCCCTACATATAATTCAAGAACACAATCAAGAACAAGGTAGATTGCAACTCAATTTGCAGATGAATGATTAAGATCTCAAAGTTGGGGTTCCACAAACCAAACTAGTGACGAAACTGTAATGGCAAAAATAAACTAAGCAAAACCCAAACCTAATTCGAAGACGCTACTGAATAAATAGGTTCTAGGGTCATCCTAGGGTTGCCATAGGGCATACAATCCCTTAGGTTTAGCCAACAACACATTTACAAGACCCAAAACCCAAATCAAACTCAGACTAGATGAGATACACGGCTTGTTTTGCATATTCCCGATAGCCCAGGGGGAATTTTGAGGTGGAGAAGGAGGCGGAGGCGGAGGTGGAGATGCAGGTGGAGGTGGCATGTGAAGGGGAAGAGTTGGAGGAAGGGCAGGTTCATGGTTTGGCTCAAGTGCAAGTGGTGGTGGTGGTGGAGGTGGAGGTTGCAGGGGTAGGGAAAGAGCTGGAGGGAGGCTAGCTGCTTTGTTTGGTTGTTTGTGTGTTATTTGGTTGATCATGTAATAGGTGCCTACAATTTAGTGCATGTTTATGTGATGTTGGACTTGATGGTATGCCTGTATATGTGATGTTGGATCTGATGGTGTGCTTTTGTTGGACTTGGTGGTGTGGTTTTGTTGGACCTATTGATGTGCTTATGTTGGATTGGTTTATTGTCACATGCTGTTGGACATGAATTTGTTGTTGGATTTGGCTATATCGTTGTTTATGCTTCATTGAATGCAATTTGGGATCCACAAAATAGGATAATATGCTGTCAAAGCTTTATAAAAGAAAATCTACCATAATTGTGTCAATTCTTTTTCAATTTATTTTATAAATAATATGTCAAAATTGAAGTCAAATTTGTCAAATTGACCTGTTCACTTCAATTTATCAAAATTCTGTCAAATTGTAGTTAAATTTATCAAATTGATTCAATATTTTTCAAATTGAAGCCAATTCTATCAAACTTGTCTTGAATGTATTACAAATATTTCAACAGATCCGAATATACACACTTTATGATATAACAGGGTCAAACAAGCAAGGTATAACAGGGTCAAATAAGCAAGGGCAAAAGGGACTATTTGTCTCTTACTTAACATTGTTAATTCACCTTAACAGAATAGGGTCATATATTATATTCGTTTTTGAAAAGCATATAAGCAAAATAGAAAAGGTAGGGTGAGACTGGTAGTTAGGCTTCCAAACGGGATCAAATAAGCAATTGTCCCAAAATAATTTGCATCTAAAAAACATGTCATTTGCATCTACATATCATAAGGTCCTAGTACATAGCAATGTAAATGTTACTTCCTCCGTCCTAAAATATAATAACTTAAAACTTGATGGAATATTTATTAGTACTACGAATCTATAGGCAGTCTATTCGAATTTGTAGTATTAAAAAATATCCTATCCAATTCTAAGTTTTATATTTTGAGACGGATGTAGTATTAATTACCAGCAACTACATGAAAAAACCTACAAGTGCCTAAGAACAAGATTAGGATAATAACATGAAATATCCAAACCATGCCCCTACAGGGCTAAACTGAGTAATAGGCCAGTAGTTGATAAGCAACAAGTAAGTCACCCATCTCAACAGGTCTGATGGGTCTCCATGTATAATTTGAACTGTTCCGGTCGATGAATGCCCTGTAGTCAATATATATGACTTCAAGTCAATCTTCTAATTATAAGTTCTAATCTAATCTCCATTGGTCAGTCAGCAACCTAGTTTAGAAGGACTCTTTTCCTTATGGGTACTTTTTTTCAACGAACAGCATCAGACAGCGTTGTTTCATTGAATAGAGCGCATGCCAAAACTCAGTCAAGTGCCAAGCTAGTGGGGAGTTCAAAACGAAGCAATTCAAACTATTCTAGTCAACATTGGAATTACTTTAGTGATCTGCATGTATCCATCTAATTAATCTGTTTATCAGCCTTGTCTACTTATCCCTTTCCAACACGCAAGTTCTACTATTTCTATATAACTGAAACCAATAACTCAAGCCACATTTGATTGCTCGCATGTATTCTGTATCACTAGTAGAAAAAGTGTTTTTCTAGGCGGCCCTATCTTATTTTTGCAGGCGGGTAAGCCATACGCTGCACCTCAACGCCTACGAAAATAGTTGATTTTTACAGGCGTGCAACAGGTCCGCCTGCGAAAATAGCTTCGAGCGCTAAAAAAAAATGGGCAATCCACTGAATCCAAATTCAACAGAGAAATCACCAGTTCATCCAGTTCATCCAAAATCACCGAATCAATTCTAGCAAAGAAAGCAAATAAAAACATTCCTAAAATCACGGCCACCGCCCTGCCGTCGTCCACCGCCGCCGCCACACGTCCGCGCCGCGCCGTCGTCCGCCGCCGCGCCGTCGTCCGCCGCCGCCACACGGCCGCGCCTTGCCGTCTTCCGTGCCGCCATCGTACGGCCGCGCCCCGCTCCCCTTCAGCCAGATCTGGGAGGGAGGAGCCGGGAGCCACCGTCGCGGCCTCAACCCCCCTCACCGCCGTGGCCGGGAGTCGCGCCGCCTCGACCCTCCTCGCCGCTGCTGCCCTCCGCCGCGCTCCCCCGCCCCCGTCCGGCCAGATCTGGGAGGGAGGGGCCGGGAGCCACCGGCCACCGCTCTCCCCCCACCCCCCTCCGGCTAGATCTGGGAGGGAGGGGCCAGGAGCCGCGCTGCTTCGACCCTCCTCGCCGCTGCCGCCTTCCGCTGCCACCGCCCCCCACCGCCGCTGCTGGGAGCACACGCCGCCACCTCCGGGAGCCTCCACCGCCTCCAGCCGGCGGCCGGGGAGAGGAGAGGTGAGGGGAGGGGAGAGGAAGAGAGGTGAGGGGAGGGGAGAGGCCGGTGAGGAGGTGTGAGAGGAGAGGTGTGGAGGGGAGGAGAGGTGTGGTGTTAGACTTAGAAAAAATGTAGCGCCCTCGAGTCTATTTATATTTAAGTCTATTTTCGCAGGGGGACAGCAAATTTCACCCCGATTTATATTTTTGTAGGCGGTCATTTGGCTCTAACGGTTATGTCCGCCTGCGAAAAAGCCCCCACGTCAGGAAAAATGCTTTTTCTAGTAATGATGCTAACCATTTTGTACTAATTACTAACTTAATGTGCATTAATTGAGCATTTTATTATCTCACGTTTAATTCAATGTTGCTTCTAAATGTGTAACAAGTGACTAATACGGATGTTGGAGGTTGGGTGGTACTCTCATGACCCACGGGACTCTAGCTGTGCTCGCTAAGACCCAACACGATGCTTGGAATTTTCTCTGAGTTATTAGCAGCATCATCTTTTCGCATATGCTTATACTTATAAGCAAAAATTTAAATTTTCAATCTTAAATCAAGAGTTAATTTTGGAGTTTTTCATAATATTTTATTTTAGATCGTTGAGAACACATATATAAAAATTTTATTCGTAAATTATTTTTTATTTGCAAATATACCGTTTGGCTTATGCTGTGAATAAGGCAAACGATGGCTTCCTAGACATTTTAAAGGTTGCGTTCGAACCAATAGGTTCGGATACACTACTCTCTGTCACAGAAAACGAGGTGACTCGTTAGCGCATAATTAATTATGTATTAGCTTAAAAAAAACTTTTAAAATGGATTAAGATATTTTTTAAGTAACTTCCTATAAAAAAATTTCCATAAAAAATACACCATTCAGTAATCTGGGAATCGTGCTCACGAAAATTGGGGAAGTGTAACATAAAAAGAGAGACCGGCAAAACAAGTACATGAATATAAGAGTCTCAAGAAACGTTATGCATATGCATGGGCGTTTTATTTATTGTTTTCATACATTTTATTACAATTAGATGAATATTTATTTATTGTATATGAATATAAGACCTTTATCGCCAAAGAATACATTTAAAAACTTCCCAAAGAAAATGTTAGATATTTGTTTTCTGAAAACATACATGTAATTCTCTCTTTGTCTTGTATATCTTTGTATTTTAGAAATCTACAACACCAAATTAAAACTAATATTTAGTATATTTTGACAATATATTCATTTTACGTTGAATATATTACTACATTTTTATAAACTTGGTTAAACTTAAAAAAATTACTAGAACAATGTTGAAGCGAATCGTAATATGAAATGGAGGTAGTACTTTTTTTAAGATAAAATATACGAAATATATTGCTGACCCGAGAAAACTAAGTCAACATGTTCCTTAAAAAAAAATGGAAAACTAAGTCAACACATAAGACGACGATCTGTTGCACGCGATAAATTGGACGGCTCTTCATGCTGCAGCAGCGAAAAGAGGCCGTGGAATTGGGTCGGCAAATTCAATGGCAGCTGCTCGCCTTAGTGTTGGGTTGCAGGCAGTTCTAGTAATGTCCCTCTTACTACTGCAGATTATGCCATTTCTGCCCTGTACGCTCGCCACCGGAGGCAAGCCTGTCGAGCTACTGATGGGCAGGGAGACGCATGAAGGCCGTCATCGTCTCTTAGCTCCAACCAAATTCATATGGTCTCGTCGAATCCTAGTTGGTGAGCCCTGGACTGGGCCGGGTAAGTTGTATCTGGATCCAGAACTGATTGTCTTGCGTAGGAAGTGGTGTTGTTTTCTTTCACATGCATGATTTAATCTGACTTGGAGTTACGTTTCAGAACATGACCCTCCTCGTCATCGGTAACAAGGCAACTAATACTTCGTTGGGTTCGTAGCTACACGAACATGGCAGCACCTAGTCTCTCCGTCCCATAAAAAATAATTTGATTTTTATGGGACAGAGAGAGTAGGCTGTAGACTAGTTAAGAAAGATCTTTCTACTAGTTGTTTTATAACCTGGTCTTTTGGTTTCTCCAGGTTTTGTTTTACCTTATCTTGATAAAGATAAGGGTTTTATTTTACCTTCTCTTGATAAAGATTGTAAGCAAGTTGTTTTAGGTGTGATATGGGCCATACCAGGTGAATAAAGTGGTATGCTCATCCTCAATTTTTTGGCTTGCCGATAACTTTTTTTTTCATACATCAACAACAATCAGCAGACGTCCGCGGTGTTGTCCACGGTGTTGGTCCTGTCTGTCTATAGTTAGGATTCTTAGGCCTCGTCTGCTCGCACATGTCCTGTGGTTTCCTGAATTCGTTGTTGTGCCGAGGTTTAAGCAGCATGCTTACCTCCATGGTGCAAGAGTCTTTACTCTGGCTTTTGGAGGTTCTGCACATTTTGAGGGAGTCCGGGGCGAAAGCCCTGTCTGTTCTAGGATCAACAATATCGATGCCCACGGGTGCCGTTTCCTCTCTAGAGGTGTTGCCTTGTGGACTCCCTCCCCCTAGGTAAAAACCCAGCCCAGTTTTGGGTGGACGTTGGCAGCGGCTTTTGTCGTTGTTCACCTCCTTCGAGGCTTCGTTTTAGGGTCTTGCCCATCCCTCGGCCTCCGACAGTTCGTAGTTGTCTGGCCTCAGGTTTTTTTTGTCTTCTGTGTAAGGTTTTTGCCAGTTTCACTTTAGCAAACTTGGCAGTTGTATGGTTTTTGGACCCGGTTTTCCTTATAAACAAGGTCAACTCTACTCTTCTAATATATTCGGCAATGCTCTTGCCGCTTCCACTTCAAAAAAACAACAATCGGCAGAACAATTGACACTACTCGGTTCCTCCAGGTTTTATTTTACCTTATCTTGATAAAGATTATAAACAAGTTGTTTTAGGTGAGTAAAGTTGTTTATCCTCGATACCGTTTTTCGCCTTGCTAATAAAACATCGACAACAACCGACAGAGCAATTGACATTACTCCCTCCGTCCATAGAAAATCAACTTCTGACTACGAATCTAGATGTGGGTTATATCTACATTCGTAACCATAAATTATTTTTTTAATAGAACAGAGAAAGTAGAGATGTAGCTATGGAGCTCGGACGGCTGCCCACCTACCTTCCCAAGAGTAGGGGTGACAATGGGCAGGATAGGGGTGGATTGGGTTGGAACATCCCCGTCCGTGGCCCCGAACCAACGACCGGGTGAAAAACGTCCCTCGTCCCCACACCCGTAAGGTCCCCAAATTCCGAACGGGGCTCGTGGGTTTGTGGAAGAAAATGGAAGAGATACAACGCACCAGGTATGGTGGAAACGGTAAATGGCTGGGGCTCAACGATGGTGAGCCAATGGCACCTCGGAAGATGGAGATGGAGATGGAGGCGGGAAGTTTTGGGATGTAGAGGAGGAGCGTCGTCCGCACCTCATCGAGCTGCTGCAGGGAAAGAATCGTCTGTCGATCTAGGGAACATCGCACTAGCCATCGGCTGGAACGGAGGGATTGGGGGATCAGAGTTGTTTTTGTCCTATGTGGCAGTGCCGTCAGCACTTTTTTAAAAAAGAATTGGTAGGACCCATCTGTCATATTCTCTCTATTCTCTCTCTCTCTCTCTCTCTCTCTTCCCCCTCTCACCTCCCTCTCTCTCTTCAATCCCTGGCGGCTGCGAGTCTCCTCATGCACATGTCGGCGGAGGCCGAGGAGGAGCTGCTCCCGCCTCGCGTTGGCACCGGTGGAGGCCTAGGAGGAGCCGCGTGCTGGTGTAGGTCGAGGAGGGGCTGTGGCGACTGTGACTCTCCTCGCGCACACGCCGGCAGAGGCCGAGCAGGAGCTCTTTGCCGCCACATCTGTCGGTGCATGATGGAGGTGTATCTGGAGTTGGGAACGGTGATGGCGAGTGCGTCGCGGCAGGAGGGGACAGGGGGAGGATGTAGGTGCGCTGCTCTGCTCGGCAGGGAAGGCCGTCTAGCGAGGAGATGTAGGGATGGCCCTCGCCGTCGTCTTCGTCTACGATGACGGCTTCTCTGGTGGGGTCATCACCTAGTGAGGAATTGGTGGTGAATATACGACGAGTATCGCCACTGGCGCTACCCGTGATGCGGACACCATGGCGCCGCCATCGCCAGCGGCTATGGCTATAGGGGATCGCGGTGGCGATGGCGAGCTGAGGAGCGTGGCGCTGGCGGCGATGGCAAAGATGCCAGTGGCCGTGGGCCATGGCAGTCGACGGCTAGAAACGAGCATGGCGCTGGAGGTGCAGGTGTTGAGGCACTCGCCACAGCAGTTTTTGGTGGGGGAGGACACCGCCATAGATGGCGCAGGGACGTCGTGCCACTCCAACAACGTCCACAACACCTACTCGGGCTCGGATGATGTAGGCGGAATGGGCTCCCGTTCCTTGACATCGAGGCACCTACACATGTGGGCGGAAAGGGAGGGTCGACGAGGACGAGGAGCACGGCGGAGGCAAGGTGGTGGGTGAGGAGGAGGAGGAGGAGGAGGAGGGGGATGGTGGGAGACAGGGTGGTATCATCGGCGGCCATGACGCATGGTGGTGGTGGTTGCGCTGATGATGGAGAGAGGTGGGAGGGGAGAGATCTGACAGTGGGCCCCATCAATTTTTTTAAAGAATTGCTGTATGGACTGCCACGCTTATGCTACGTAGGATCAAAACCACTCCAAATTGAGTCGGAGGGGTTATTTAGCCGGTTTCAATAGTTGAGGGTGTAAAATATTTAGTTTTTGAGTTTTGGGGGTTATTCATACTTTTTCGTTTATTTTTGTTAGTTTTACCTGTAACATCAAGTTAATTAGCCTATTGTTTAGCGAGTACTACTATATGTACGGCCCAATTATACAAATCATATGCAACTAAAAACATTCAACCATAGATCAAATCAACAGAGAACATATTTGTATGCACTGCAGTCGTTTACAGTACTGTTGATCAAATTCAGGCGTACGTAAGATTGATAGTTCGATCGTATGCATAGGAATTTTCTTGTTTAATTGGTTACATGTCTACCATTTGCACACATGACATGCAAGAGGCACATGACGTCATAATTGCACAAACCACAAAGTAAGAAATCTAGCTTGGTGTTCTCTGCCAATCGAAACTGCGTTACTAAGGGCATGATCCAAGGTCACCAAATTAAGGATCGATTAAAGAGCGTGGCTAGCTTGGTGTTCTCTTTTTTTTTCAGATTTTTAACCATTTCATATTTTAAAAGACTCCACAAATTTAACAACGTGGCTAGCTAGTAATACATATTAAAGAATGATTGACATGTGACTATTTAATTTAATCCAAAATAAAAAGGCAGCCATATTCATAAGTATGATTAGCGTGAGTACAGTATGTATAAAATTTGTCATTAAAGTTTATTCTCGTCTCGTGAATTCCAATTATCAGAAGTGTATATTATTGTTGCGTGAATTCCAGTCAATAAGATTAGTATGATTTATATCCATGAGTTAACCAAACTAAATGAAAAGCCATGAGTCTTTATTAGAAATATTTTGGTTTGACTAATTTGGACAATCCCTACATGATCTGAGTAAATTGAACCGTGTTAAGTCCTTTATCGCCAAAGAATACATTTAAAAACTTCCCAAAGAAAATGTTAGATATTTGCTTTCTAAAAACAAACTTGTAGTACTCTCTTTGTCCTGTATATCTTTTTTAAACATCTACAACACCAAATTAGTTTCACTAAAACTAATATTTAGTATATTTTTATAATACGTTCATTATGTTGCTAATTTTTTAAATACTTGGTTAAACTTGAAAAAGTTTTCCTAGAAAAAAGTCAAAGCAAATTGTATTATGAAAGGAGTAGCACGAGTATTTTTTTTGAGTAAATTTCATTTTGGGCCATGTATTTTTACCCATGTTGCAGCTTGGGCTAGGTTTTAGCTGAGTTTTTCACCTTGAACCACTTAATATTACCATTTGTTTCATCCTGGACCACAGCATCTCATCTGCGCTAATTTAATTTGATCACAACGCATCAGCTTGGCTGCTCCATGCTCCACAATCCCAGCCGGCCAGCCTCAAGCTACACTTACAATCAAACGGGTTTGAAAAAAAGCAATTAATCTTCACTGAAGCAAGAAAAATTGATGCAAAAGCATCAAAATTAGAACAACTCAAACCATGAATTTGTGTTGCCTCCATCTCTAATGTAAGCATCAACAAATTACTAATTGCTATTTGAATCGATTTCTTTGCCTCGCCTCGCTGTTGTCGCCGATCCACCATGAGCTCGCCGGCCTCGCCCTTGTCGACGTACGGCTGGTGTAGTGTATCTCAACAACACGGCAGTTGAAAGGGACGTGATCTAGCAAGCCGAAATGGCCCTCATGGCCTGGAGCTAACCTGTCGTCGGCTGAACGGAGAAGTGCGTCGAAGTGCGAATCAGCTGTGCGTTGCTGGTAAACTCTCCTCGGATAGGACTAGGAGCTATTGGCGTTAATCAAGCACTTATCCCCTTGTGCTCACCACATCCTCCTCCCATCGATGGCCCAAATGCTATTCATGGTGATAGCAACTCGATCAAGTAGTACTGACCCACTGCCCCTGATCCAAACTGCTACATTTTGGTAAAGTTAGATGGCGTTAAGTGAAAAGATTGGTAAACCCCTGGGGCATTGTGCAACTAGGTTAATAAAAAGGGGGTCCAAGATAAAATTTACTCTTTTTTTAAGATAAAGCGTACGAAATATATTGTTGACCCGAGAAAACTAAGTCAACACATAAGACAATTTGTTGCACGCAATAAATTGGACGCCTCTTCATGCTGCAGCAGCGAAGAGAGTCCGGTGAATTGGGTGGGCAAACTCAATGGCAGCTGCTCGCCTTAGTGTTGGGTTGCAGACAATCATAGTGATGTCCCTCTTACTACTGCAGACTATGCCATTTCTGCCATGTACGCTAGCCACCGGAGGCAAGCCTCTCGATCTGCTGATCATGGCCGGCAGGGAGAAGCATGAAGGCCATCGTCTCTTAGCTCCAAGCAAATCAATACGGTCTCCTCGAACCCTACTCCATGAGAACTGGACCGGGCCAGGTAAGTTGTATCTGGATCCAGAACTGAGGCCTTGTTTAGTTCTCAACTTTTTCTTCAAACTTTCAATTTTTTCATTACATCAAAACTTTCCTACACACATGAACTTTTAACTTTTTTCTTCAAACTTTCAATTTTAGCGTGGAACTAAACACAGCCTGATTGTCAATTTTGCGTAGAAAGTGGTGTTAATGTGTTTTTTTACCAGGAACTAGAGAAGCAACTCTAATCAAACTGACGAGCATATATGTATATGTACTCCTTTCATTTTGTTTCACATGCATGATTTAATCTGACTTGGAGCTACGTTAATTGCAGAGCATAACGTTCCTAATCCACATCAACCACCACATCAACCAGGCAACTAATACCGTTGTTGGGTTCGTCGTTCGGTGAACATATGGTAGCACATAAGCTGCAAGCTAGTGAAGGAAGTTCCTACTAGTTGTTTCACAACCTGGTTTTTGCTTTCTCCAGGTTTTATTTTACCTTATCTTGATAAAGATAAGGGTTTTATTTTACCTTCTCTTGATAAAGATTGTAAGCAGGTTATTTTAGGTGAATAAAGTGGTACTAATGTTCATCCTCAATTTTTTTGGCTTGCTGATAACTTTTTTTCATACATCAACAATAATCGGCAGAGCAATTGACACTAATTGGTTCCTCTAGGTTTTATTTTACCTTATCTTGATAAAGATACAAGCAAGTTGTTTTAGGTGAATAAAAGGTGCTACCAATATTTATCCTCGATACCCTTTTTGGCTTGCCGACAACTTTTCTTCATACATCAACAACCGCCAACAGAGTAATTGACATTACTCACTCCGTTCTATAGAAAATCAACTTCTAACTATGAATCTAGATGTGGGCTATATCTAGATTCATAACCATATATTGATTTTTTATAGAAAAGAGAAAATAGAGATGTAGATATGAAGTTCGGATGGCTGCCCACCTACCTACCCAAGAGTAGGTGTGACAACGGGGCAGGGCAGGGGCGGATTGGGCTGGAACGTCCATGCCCCTAGCCCCAATCCAACGACCGGGTGAATAACGTCCTCCGTCGCCACACTCTGGTCAGGGGTCGTGGGTTTTGTGGAAGATGAAAGAGAGACGATGCACCATGCACGGTGGAAACGCCATTTGCATATAAAATGTATCCAAACAATTTGCATTTAAACAAGCGGCATTTGCATATAAAAAAAGTTGAATTACTCATTAAAGCCTTAGTATACAGCACTACATGAAGAACAAAAACTAAAAGTATACCTAAGAGGCTAAGAACAAGATTAGGATCATAACAACATCAAATAATATAAATCTAACCCATGGCTCTACAGGGCTACGCTGAGTAATCAGTCTTTGATCAGCAACAAGTCACCCATCTCAACAGGTCTGATGTGTCTCAATGTATAATTTGAACTGGTCCGGTCGATCGATGCCCTGTAGCCAATACAAATGCTCATGTATTCTGCCCGTTTGTCACGGCGAGCAAGGTGACAATATATATGACTTTAAGTCGATCTTCTAATCTCTGTTGGTCAGGCAGCAACCTAGTTTAATTACAAGGACTTTTTACCTTATGGACCGCATGCCAAAAGTGATCAGTTAAAGAAGCAATGTGGAAAGGAAATCATACTTTTCTAGTCAACAATGGAAACTACTATTGTTTTAATGATCTGCATATGTATCCACCTAATCCGTTTACCAGCCTAGCTTGTCTAATTATCCCTTAATTTTCAGCACGCAAGTTATCTACAAATTTCTATATAATTGGAACTGCCACATTAAGAAAATAGCCGTTGGCTTGCTCGCATGCTTAATCATGGCATCGATGCATTATGTACCGTTTTGTACCAGCTACTAGCTTAACGTGTATTGAGCATTTCATTATCTCCCATTTAATTCAATATTGTCTTTTTAACGTGTAAAAATAGACTAATGCAGATGCTGGAGACAGGGTGTTAGTACACGCATCACCCATGTAACTCAAGTCCAGATGTGCTCGCTAAAACCCAACATGATGCTTGGAATTTTCTCTCATTTATTAGAAACCTTAAGTCTCAAGAAAGAATCAAGGCAGTGCGTATGTACGGGCATCTTATTTATTGTTTTCACGTATTTTATTACAGTAAGTATATGAATATTTAATTTTGGTTACTTTTACTTATAACATCAAGTTAGCCTATTGTTTAATTGGCCACATGTCTACCATCTGCACACGACATGCGAGATGCACAACATATAATTCACTCAGCACTGCATGGAGGGCATCACATTAGGCGTTTCCTCAAATATTAGACGGTATTAAAGTAGTCAAGCATATAATATGTGATCGACCTGAGAAAATGAAGTCAACTCAAAAATTCTGACTAAGAAATAATGCAGCAATAATTCATACTTTCCTTCCCAGAGTTAGAACACAGCTTTCGTATTGGGGCAAGAATCAGTATAAGACAAGTGTGTTCCTGTCTGCACTTAAAATGTCATGAGCGAAAGCAAGCCACAGCACCAACAACAAGATATTCCACATGAGCTCTCCTTAAGCAGCGATCTCCAGGTTGAAGATTTTGTGTGCCATCTTTGACTCTGAGCTCACATACCTCAAAAGTCATCAGGTCCCATCTGATATTTCTGATTAGCCTGATGACCAACTCAACAGAAGTAATGCCCGTACTGACCAGTTTGTGGTCACACTCGTACTGACCAGTTTGTGGTACTGACCAGTTTGTGGTCACACTCGTACTGACCAGTTTGTGGTCACACTCGCATAAGAAAAGTATATGCTATGATCACTTGTTGTTGTCAGTACTCTACTCTTCAAAGCACACATCATGGTCTGAAACTCTTGAAAACATTGTTTGAAACAGCTGCTATGTTCTATTATGTACTCTCTCCGTCCCACAATATAAGGGATTTTGAGTTTTTGCTTGCGACGTTTGACTATTCGTCTTATTCAAAAATTTTTTGCAAATATAAAAAACGAAAAGTTGTGCTTAAAGTACTGTGGATAATAAAATAAGTCACAAATAAAATAAATAATAATTTCAAAAAAATTGAATAAGATGAGTGGTCAAATGTTATAAGCAAAAACTCAAAATCCCTTATATTCTGAGACGAAGGGAGTATATATCAAAGTTCAACGAGAGTTACAAGGCCGTGTCAAGTCGGCACCCTCTGTTTCTTTGTCTCATTCTTTTGGCTGAAACCGTTAGTATACTGTGTAATATTCCAATCTGACGTAATTAGTTTTGAATTTTCACAAGTTAACTAACAAGTGGAACATCATTGTCAGCTAAAAAATACATGGTGGTGACCATGCAAAAGTAACGTCAGCAATAATTACACAAGGCAACTAGCAAGTGGAACATCATTGTCAGCAAAAAAAAAAATACATGGTGGTGACCGTGCAAAATTCACGTAAGTCAAGTACGTTATCATCTTTCTACCTATATAAATTCATCAACAACTGTCCATCTGGGTAAAACAGATAATGTGATTATTGACGTAATATTACCTTGTCAATCTTTTCTTTGTGTTAAAAAAAATATAATTTTTAGCTGGATCTACAGTTGATCAGTTCCATCCTTGGTTGATGTACAGGCGATGTCTCAAAAGTCTCATCCAATGGATGGACTTCCTCTCTTGCTACCACAGGCACCAATATCCTGAAAAGAAACATAACAAGCTAATTAAATGTAGAAGTATATCTGTAATATTTATTGTATGTATGGTTAGGACCATATGCAAATGCAAACCATAGTGATGCCTTTATTTGACCAGTCAACGGTGGCGGTGTGGAGAATTATCAGAAGATGGTGCAATGCTAGCTTCCCAAATCCGGCAGATGATGAGAACACACTGGCTGACTGGTGGTTGGCAACAAGACGCTGTTTCCGGACGAGCTATAGGACGGATTTTGACAGTGCATTCATGCTAATTTGTTGGTTGATTTGGAAGGAGCGTAATGCAAGAATTTTTCAACATGTGTCCAAGACACCAGATCAACTTGCGGAGGATATTAAAGAGGAAATTGCTGTCTGGTGGGTGGCTGGGATTTTCTCCCAATTTCGCGAGTAATCGCCATGACTGCTTGCAGGGTTTAGCCTGGTTTCTTTTCTCGTTCTTGGTTGGCTGGGGTCCTTCCCTGGCTACCGCGGTATAGTAATGTCGTTGTAACATTTTACTGTATTTTCCCCCCAAATCTTAATGAAACTGGTCAGCTATCCTTTGGCCGACCCGGAAAAAAAATATTTGACCAGTCAAGAAGACTACCTACGATTCCAGCTCCTGGTTGGGATAATGAGGCATGTTCAAATGAATTAAGAAGTCTGGCTTGCACATCTGCTGTTTACAACACATCAAACTGTAGCATTGAAAACTAGATATCATATAGCTGTCTGGCAATAATTTAGTTCGAGTAAATTATACTCCTTCCGTTTTCAAAATGTTTGACACCGTTGACTTTTTAGCACGTGTTTGACCGTTCGTCTTATTCAAAAAATTTGTGAAATATGTAAAACTATATCTGTACATGAAAGTATATTTAACAATGAATCAAATGATATGAAAAGAATAAATAGTTACTTAAATTTTTCGAATAAGACGAATGGTCAAACGCACACTAAAAAGTCAACGGTGTCAAACATTTTGAAACGGAGGGAGTAAGTCGTTAAGTGATGCCTTGTACTACTTACCACATAGGGCACCGGAAATCAATAAATCTTTGATAATTAGCATATCTTTAGCTGATGGTTCTAGCTTCCCCTAGCTTGCTATTCAGCAAACAAAAAAAAAAGCCAAATAGCATAGGTCGATCACTACATGAGCATATTCAGAAATTACATGGAACCAAAACACCTTGTGGACTGGATATTAGATAGCATGCGAAAAGTCAGTTACGTGAGAAAGAAGCATATTGAAAGAAGAGGATTCTAGTCAACAATGGTAGATATTATTTTAGTGTTGTGCATCTACCCGTCCAACTCATTTATCAGCATGCAAATTTTGCAGTCAATTTTCACCACCAAACTCAACTGGCACCATCATATGTGAACACAGTGCTAAATGATCACACACATCAGATATTCACTGTTGGCTATCTTTGAAATACAAGTTAGGCACCACTCTCCCATCTAAAATCGTATATAATTATATGTATTGTAATCCTTCAGTCAATAATGGATGGAGGACATCACAATTAGGCATCTCCACCAATACTCGACAGTATAAAGTAACCAAGCAATGTTAAAAAAAATAATAAAGTAACCAAGCACATAATATGTGATTGACCTGAGAAAATGAAGTCAACTCAAAAGTTCTGACTAAGAAACAATGCAGCAGCTGATTCGTACCTTCCTTCCCAGAGTTAGAACGCAGTTTTCAATTGGAGCAAAAAGCAGTAGGCACAATCATTGGAATATAAGAATATAAGACAAGTGTGTGCCTGCCTGCACTTAAAATGCCATAAGCAAGAGAAAGCCACAGCACGAACAGCAAGATGATCCGCTTGTTTGCTCCATGTCCAAAATTCATTCCACTCTTGGCTGTTTTCATCGTCTCATGCTCTCTGCCATTAGCAATCAGTGATGACACTGATACTGATAGAGAAGCCCTGCTCTGCTTCAAGTCTCAAATCTCTGATCCAAACGGATCCTTAAGCTCATGGAGCAACACTTCCCAGAACTTCTGCAACTGGCAGGGTGTTTCATGCAACAACACCCAGACCCAACTCCGAGTCATAGCGCTCAACGTCAGCTCCAAAGGCCTCAGTGGTTCAATACCACCTTGCATCGGCAATCTGAGCTCCATCGCAAGCCTCGACTTATCAAGAAACGCGTTCCTTGGAAAAATTCCAAGTGAGCTCGGACGCTTGGGACAAATCAGCTACCTGAACTTGAGCATCAACTCTCTTGAAGGCCGTATTCCAGATGAGCTGTCCTCATGCAGCAATCTCCAGGTACTCGGCTTATGGAACAACTCCCTCCAAGGTGAGATACCACAAAGCTTAACCCAATGCACTCACCTCCAGCAAGTTATACTATACAACAACAAGCTTGAAGGCAGTATACCCACCAGATTTGGAACCCTTCCTGAGCTGAAAACTTTGGATCTCTCCAACAACGCCCTCAGAGGTGACATACCACCATTGTTGGGCAGTAGCCCGTCTTTTGTATATGTTGATCTTGGGGGCAATCAGCTCACAGGAGTAATCCCAGAGTTCTTGGCAAATAGCTCATCCCTTCAAGTGCTTAGGCTCACGCAAAATAGTCTTACAGGGAAGATCCCTCCAGCCCTCTTCAACAGCTCCACATTGACAACCATTTACCTGGACCGTAACAAATTAGTTGGTTCCATACCACCTGTTACAGCAATTGCTGCACCTATTCAATACCTTACTTTAGAGCAGAATAAACTCACAGGAGGGATACCAGCCTCACTGGGCAACCTTTCTTCCTTGGTTCATGTTTCTTTAAAAGCAAATAACTTGGTGGGGAGCATCCCTGAGAGCCTAAGTAAGATCCCAACCCTAGAGAGGCTAGTTCTCACATACAACAATTTGTCTGGTCATGTGCCACAGGCTATTTTCAACATATCATCTTTGAAATATCTTAGCATGGCCAATAACACACTCATCGGCCGACTACCACCAGATATAGGCAACAGACTTCCAAACCTTCAAGCCTTAATCCTATCAACAACACAGTTAAATGGGCCGATCCCAGCTTCTCTTCGCAATATGTCCAAGCTAGAAATGGTTTATCTTGCTGCTGCTGGTCTCACTGGTATAGTGCCATCTTTTGGATCCTTGCCAAACTTGCAGGACCTTGATCTTGGATACAACCAGCTTGAAGCAGGGGACTGGAGCTTCCTCTCATCCCTTGCAAACTGCACTCAACTGAAAAAGTTCGCCTTGGATGCAAATTTTCTCCAAGGAACCTTGCCTAGGTCAGTCGGTAATCTTCCCTCACAGCTCAACTGGTTGTGGCTCAGGCAAAACAGACTTTCTGGGACAATTCCATCAGAGATTGGTAACCTTAAGAGTCTCAGTGTTCTGTATTTGGATGAGAATATGTTTAGTGGGAGCATCCCACCTACCATTGGAAATCTTAGCAACTTACTGGTTCTAAGCTTGGCACAAAATAACCTCTCGGGCCTTATTCCTGATTCTATTGGCAACCTTGCGCAACTAACCGAGTTTCATCTAGATGCGAACAACTTCAACGGGAGCATACCTTCAAACTTAGGGCAGTGGAGACAATTAGAGAAGCTTGATTTTTCCCACAATTCATTCGGTGGAAGCCTGCCAAGTGAGGTCTTCAGCATTTCTTCCCTGTCACAAAGTTTGGACTTGTCCCACAATTTGTTTACTGGGCCCATACCACTAGAAATTGGCAACCTCATAAATCTTGGAAGCATCAGTATTTCAAACAATCGCTTGACCGGCGAAATACCGTCCACTCTAGGGAAGTGTGTGCTTTTGGAATACCTTCACATGGAAGGGAACCTTCTTACTGGAAGCATTCCGCAATCTTTCATGAACTTAAAAAGCATCAAGGAGCTGGATCTCTCTCATAACGGCTTGTCAGGAAAAGTTCCAGAGTTCCTCACTCTCTTAAGTTCTTTGCAGAAACTCAATCTTTCATTCAATGATTTTGAAGGGCCAATACCATCAAATGGTGTCTTCGGTAATGCTAGCAGAGTTATCTTGGACGGAAACTACAGATTGTGTGCGAATGATCCAGGGTATAGCCTGCCCCTCTGCCCTGAATCAGGATCACAAAGTAAACACAAGTCTACTATTTTGAAAATAGTAATTCCAATCGCAGTGTCTATTGTAATTTCATTGTTATGTTTGATGGCTGTTCTCATCGAGAGAAGAAAACAAAAACCATCTTTGCAGCAATCCAGTGTGAACATGAGGAAGATGTCATATGAAGATATTGCCAAAGCAACAGATGGGTTCTCTCCCACAAATTTGGTTGGTTTGGGATCCTTTGGGTCTGTTTACAAGGGCATGTTGCCGTTTGAGACCAATTCAGTTGCTATTAAGGTTTTCGATCTTAACAAGTACGGAGCACCCACAAGCTTCAATGCGGAGTGCGAGGCATTAAGATATATTCGCCATCGAAATCTTGTCAAAATCATTACTTTATGCTCTACGATTGATCCAAATGGCTATGATTTTAAAGCACTTGTCTTTCAGTATATGCCAAATGGAAGTCTAGAAATGTGGCTACATCTAGAGGACCATGGGCTTGGTAAAAAGAGATTCCTAACTTTGGGTGAAAGGATTAGCTTAGCCTTGGACATTGCATACGCTTTAGATTATCTTCACAACCAGTGTGTATCCCCACTAATACATTGTGACATCAAACCAAGCAATGTTCTTTTGGATCTTGAAATGACTGCATATGTCAGTGACTTTGGGTTGGCAAGATTTATGTGTGCTACTTCAACAGCAGCGCCTGGTAACTCTACAAGTTTGGCTGACTTAAAAGGATCCATTGGATATATTGCACCAGGTGAGATAAATTGGAAACTTATACTGATTTATTGACTTGTATGCTTCAGCCACCTTATTAACTTATCCAATGTTACATGGATTGTAGTTTTCCGCCATTCACCTTTCTTATGTTTTCAAATGAAAATGCAGAGTACGGAATGGGTGGGCAAATATCAACGAAGGGTGATGTCTACAGCTATGGAGTGCTGTTGTTAGAGATATTAACTGGAAAGCGTCCAACTGATGAAAAATTCAATGATGGTTTGAGCCTCCACGATCGCGTGGATGCTGCATTTCCCCACAGAGTAACTGAGATTTTAGACCCCAACATGCTACACAATGATTTGGATGGTGGAAACTCCGAACTGATGCAAAGTTGTGTCCTCCCATTGGTTAAGGTGGCCCTCGTGTGCTCCATGGCATCACCAAAAGACCGGTTAGGGATGGCGCAGGTTTCCACTGAACTACACTCCATCAAGCAAGCATTCCTTGAGCTTTCCAGTGGAGGAAAAATAGTTTGAATAAACCTAGCTAGTATGCCCTCTCTTTCTTATTTTTCCTTCCTAAAATTGGTACCAGTGCCCACTCCCCGGTGTTGCGCAAAGCTATGTTGCTTTGCAACTACTGTGTAAGGCTACTTCTATTACCATAACTAAGTCTATATATAAACAGGGGGCAAAGAGCGCTCAGGAACCCCCTACTACCGCCACGCCCCCTGGAAACCATACCTTATTCAGGAACCAAGTCCACACTAATACAAGCCAATCTCATGGCCTCACGGTGCAGTATTGCGTATAAGCTGCAGCCACTCGTTCAAGGCAGGCAAGCAGACATATGTCAACACAGGTTTAGTAGCTATTGATGCTAGTATTGGTCATCAACAGATCTAACCTAATTAAGCCATTTTTGCTAACTTTTCTTAGTTCAGCCCATAACAGTATAAATCAACAATAAAAGCTTTGGTAATGTTCATGACATAATGGTACTATTTACTGTAATGATAATCTTATATTGGTCTTTTTAACTAGCACCTCCTAAAATATTTTGTTCTGTGTTCGCCACCGTATATAAATAATCTCATGAATCTATTATGTGTTCTGGAATTAGGACAGCACCAAATGCAATGTTAGCAGGCTGTCGACACACCCAAGATATCGTTACAATTCCACGGTAGTTAGTCAGCGGCACAACTCACATCACACAACAGGCATAATAATGCGCATAGAGCAAAACGGGCACACAGCTGCGCCCGCCCAAGTGCGTTAGTGCGTGCTGCGCGCTACTACTTTCAGAGGCATTTCCACAAACACGCCACGCGCGTTCGAAGTCCCTACACGAAATCCAGCACACACAGGCATACGCAAAAAAGTCAGAAAAGCAGTAGCACGCTGATCTCGGAGAAGACGGCGCTGGCCTGGAAAACCTGCCATCTTCCGCCGCGCCTGCGCCGCCCATCGTCTCGTCTTCCTCCGCCGCTCCGCGGCGGCGCGACAGGCTCGACGCCGTCGAAGAGTTGGAGAAAGAGAGGAAGGGAGGGTGACAACAAGGTTGGGTCGGGCCTTGTTGATGTTGGGCTGTGGGCAGGCCGTCCTAATAGATGTATTCCATTCTCTCTCTTAATTAACTTTCTAGTAGCAAGTTTTTTTTTTCCTCTCAAAAAAATCTCATGTAAATTCCAAACATTTTTTTTATTTCGTTTTTTTAAATTACATTTCTTTTTCATTTAAGGGAAGACATACACGTGCGCATATACGCATGAATGTGCGCTTTAGCACATCCTATAAGAAGCACTCTTAATATAGTTACAATTTTATTGAAAGCATTTTCGTGGTGTGATATTTATGGGCAGCATGATTTGAACCAGCTGAACCACCACATATCGGTCTTTCCTAGTTTCAAATAATTTTATTCGTAAGAGAAAATAGTTCATCTTTATTCAACAGTTTCAGATACGTTTGGAGCAAATTTACATCGATTGGAATACAAACTTTTGGGCATGAATTTCTAGCTATGTGCTATTTTTTTTATAATGAAAATGGATTATATCTCCGATATTTGCCCATGGACACACATCAACAAGTTTCAGAAGAATTTAAAACAGACGTTATCTATGTGCTACTTAGCTTGGCTTGCTATGTCCTGCGGCCTGGCCAATGATACATTCCACGTCGACCTATGGAAGCAAAAGCAATTCAGTTTATAATAATGCTGCTATTTAGGGGGGACAAGTGAATGAATATTTACAGATACTTTTGTGGGTACAAACGGACGATTTTCCTACTATGTTTTTTTCGAGGTTTCTTAATTATCAACTTTAAAAATAGTATCAAGACATGGTACTATTTATAACCTAGGAAAAGTTCTATAATAAATATTTAGACAAATAAGTTCGATATATCTTATTAGTTATATGTATATAGGATTATATATATCTTGTGCACCCAAGATGGTTAAAGGGTTGTACTTGAAAAGAAAGATGGTCAAAAGACTTTTCCTTTTGTCGGCATGTATTGGTTGCCATGCACGGACGAGACTGTAGGATGGTGAGCCCCGTCGGGACCACTACCATATCCAACTCCATGTTCTACAAAGCAATTATGTGAATTTTAAACCAAGTTGAATTTCGCATATTAGAATATGTTATATTTTTTTCTTAACTAATAACTAGCCAATGTTATATATAGATATTTCCTCTGGTTCTGATATGCAGTACAGTTAAGTAGTTTTACAGCTTTTATACACCTTTTCTATTTCCATTCCATGTTTATTATCCTTTCCAAAATGCTACTACTTTCAAAAATAATTGTGTTTTACAGAAAACTCTGATATATTTTCTAGATGGATAAACTATTTTTTTACGAATAGCTAAAATACACTTGCCTATAGGTATGTACGGGTACACGAAAGATATTGGAGGCTCGTGAACCCCGCCGGGTCCACCACCTCCGCCTCCGCTTCCATATCCACCTCCACCTTCTACAAAATCAACCACTTTAAATAAATTTATGCAGTAAATTTTGAAACATGGTTGTGTTTTGAGTATTAATATATTATATTTTTCCTTTACCCAATAGTTAGCATATGTTCATATATGACTATTTCCTCTTATCCGAAATGCATTGCAAGTAGTTTCAGAACATCTATACACTATTTTACCTTTTATTTCAAGTTTATCCTTGCCAAGTAAATGCTACTACTTTCATAAGTAAATTTCCCATATTTCTAGAGTAAAATATAAATGAAAGACAATAAAATAATCTAATATACCATTTTAAACTTCTATTAGTAATGTTATAAAAACCAATTACTTCATCTGAAACCAGACTACAAATCAGAGGAAATGTGTTCCACCGGCATGCGTCCTCACCAGCGAAAGGGCCACCGCCGCCGGCCACCGGCGGCGCCCACTGCGGTGGGAAGAAGGGCGGCGGCGGCGGCGGCGGCGAGAGCGCGAGCGAAAGCGACGACGGCAGCAGCAGTAGTAGGACCGACATGGCCGCCGCCGCTGGCGCTCGTAGCCCGAAGCGAAGCCGACGAGCTGCTCCCATGGCCGCAGATGGAGCTCGCTCTACTATACTTGATCAATCGCTCTCTGAAATCTGAAGCTGGTAGATCACTCGGCTGTGGTTTTCACGTCCAAGGCTTTGCCCCCATATATATACAAGATAAACGCAACGACGCGGTTTGCTATGACAATGCAGCTACTCTGCTTGCTAGCCAGCTAGGAGTGAGGAGTCTACTAGTCAATAGAGCAGTGTACAGTTCGAACTGTAGTGTCAAATCCTGCTCAATCAGCCACAGGTTCTGATTATAATGTATACTAATATTATGCTTGTTTTGAGAGGACGAACAAGTGGACTGCTTCTGCGTCTGACCTCTGAAAGATTAGGCCTGAAGTTTCCCTAAGGTATACTACCAAACAAAGCTTGGGATTTGTAAAAGAAAAATGAGCCAAAGAGTCTTCGAGCATAAAGAGCTCTCCACAATAAAGGCGGTGACAAAAATCAAGGAGAAAGTCAAGACCTGAGCTTTAGCAAGAGCGAAACATCTCTCGGAGCTAGGGGTAGTAAAGGGTTAGGGCCCGTGGGCCCTTTCACAACCCACTTCAGCCTTTAAATATTTTTGGGTTGTCTATATGGGATTCGCACGATTTTTTAGACTTCCATCATGCAATATCTCACCAAGTAGATTGAAAATGTTTCAATCTTTTAAAAAAGCTGGAACACAATCAAATCACCCCATTGTTAACGACAAAATTTGGTAAGCCCGGAGTAATCGTCGGCTTAGAGTCAGTATGCATCAACACCCATGAAACATTTTGCTACAACGTATGAAACAACGCTTCCAAATATATTGAAACATGAAACAGATCTGAATACATCGAGAAAAAGTTTATGTGATTCCCATGATTTTTTAAGCTTCCATCGTGCAGATTTTGAAGCTAATCGGACGCTGTTTCATCAAGTAGACCGAAAATGTTTCACTAAATAGATCGAAAAAGTTTCAATCTTTTAAAAAGTTGAAACACAATCAAATCACCTCATGAAACATTTTGCTAAAACATACTCCCTCCGTTTCAAAATGTTTGACACCGTTGACTTTTTAGCATATGTTTGACCGTTCGTCTTATTCAAAAAAATTTGTGAAATATGTAAAACTATATGTGTACATGAAAGTATATTTAACGATGAATCAAATGATATGAAAAGAATAAATAATTACTTAAATTTTTTGAATAAGACGAATGGTCAAACGGTGTCAAACATTTTGAAACGGAGGGAGTATGAAATAACGGTTCTGAATATATTGAAACATGAATGATTTAGCTATCAAAAATCATTCGACAACCATTTAGCCCTCCCGAATATTTTTAGCCAAAAATTGTATTAATTTTCAGTCCAACTCTTTTTGAACCCAGCCCTTACATCTTGCCACCCCTGCTCAGAGCTCATCCTTGATTTTACTTTGGTTCTCGTTTTTACTTATACAAAATTTTTACTCCTACTTTATTCCATGAAATTGGCGCATCTAGTGCTGGTTCGTTAAAAAAAAAAAAGAAGAAGTTCCCCAACATCTTAGGCTAC
Organism: Oryza glumipatula; assembly: GCA_000576495.2. Lineage (NCBI taxonomy): Eukaryota > Viridiplantae > Streptophyta > Magnoliopsida > Poales > Poaceae > Oryza > Oryza glumipatula. Next base: position 6,076,671 of record CM002516.2, on the reverse strand, counting down.
TCCAACCATGAGATGAACAATTCCTGATCAGGCCACGGAGGATGATGTACTGTCACTCTCCCTGGCAACTCTGATGAAGACATCCTCCAGCGTTGTGTCAGCCAAGCCCCAGGCAAGAACGTTCATCCTGCGCTTTGCATGCTCCATGGCCCGGAAAACTTGAGAGATCCTCACCTCCTGCTTCGCCATCTCGAACTTCTGCGTCCCGGAGATGTGGTACACAATGTTCATGGTAGGGGAGATGGACTGGACCAGTCTCCTCATCTCCTCCTCCGCCTCGCCCGTCGCGGTTGTTACTGTGAGGACATATGAGCCTCCATATTTTGCTTTCAGCTGGAAAGGCAAGATTTTGGGGGTTCAAGTTACTAAGTTAGCATTTGGGATCAATGGCCATATATGAAAAATGTGATCAATTTACATGTGTAGATGTACCTCTTTAGAGTTCCCGATGCATTGCAAGCTGCCGTTTGCGATAATTCCTATCCGATCGCATAGAAATTCAGCTTCTTCCATCGAATGCGCTGGAAATAGGCGAAAGTATGATGTGATAATATGATGTGGTGCAAAATATTTCCATGGTGATTAACTGGACTAAGGTTATACTGTTGTATCAGAGTTGAAAGCAAAGTGCTGTACTTGTGAGAATTATGGCCCTGTCCTGCATGGCAGACTTGACAGCATTCCATAAGTCTTTCCTTGATGCTGGGTCCAACCCTGAGCTTGGTTCATCCATATAAACTACCTGCAGAATGTTCAAAATGCATGATTTATACATGCAAGAATGTTCAAAATTTCCCTGAATTTGACATATATTCAAAATGAATTGTACCTTAGGGTCACCAATTAGAGAGATTGCAACGCTGAGACGACGTTTCATGCCACCACTGTATTTGCTTACAAGCTTATCGGCAATGCCACCAGCAAACAGGCGCACACTTTTCAAAGATTTCTCAATGGCCTAAAAAATAAGAAATAGGAGATCTTAGATGATTGCTTCAGAACTTGTATTTACAATAATTTCTCGTGAAATCATAACCACATAAGAACAGAATAACTACTGGGAAAATGTTTGTTGAACTAGTATTTATAATAATCTGTGCTAAAGCGCCTTGGATGATAATGTGTCTTGGATCTTATATGCAGATGATAAGCTCATCTTTCACTTGTAAATAGTGTTTGAAGTCGAATCCATCATGTTCATCCATGGAAAAAAAAATCACCATATATTACTTCCTCCGACATTATTGACTTTATTGGGTCAAACTTTTAAAACTTTGACTATCAATAGCTCTCAAGATATTTAGTTTGAAAACGTAAAAATCATATGGGTAGAATTTTACTTATAAATTATAATTGCTTTTACAATATTATAGTTTCGTTAGATATTATCGCTATATTCTAAAATAAAAATAGTAGCTAAAGTTGTGCACTAAGACTGGATAAAATCAACAAAATTATATATTTAAATACAGAGGTAGTACGTTATTTACCAAATGGTCACATATTACCTGAGATAATGGTGCACCCCGCAAATTCTTAAGTCTACCATAGAACAACAGATGCTCACGACCAGTCAGTGTTTCCCATAGCAAGCTGCAACAAGGAAATAAAAGAAGGGGGAAATTTAATTTAAGTTCACCAATACTAAATTGCCTTAAAGGCTGTCCTAAACTAAACAAAATTGTAATTCAGAAACATGAGAGTGAGATTAGATTACTCATGCTGTGGACAAACACCGATTCCTGCATAAATCTTGTTCATCTCGAATTGTATGTCCATTCCTTCAATGTACGCCGTGCCAGACGTAGGTTTAGTAAATCCAGTCAACTGTTGTCAGGATAAGAATTAACCCCCTTAACCAATAATGTCATGTGACCAAATGAAACATCAGTTATATTTGTAAGTAATCTATATAGGGATCATTTGTGACAAACAGAAAATCTGGATCATTTCTTACTACCTAGACATGTTTTCAGATTTTTAGAAATGTATATGCCTGTTCCTGGCCTTGAAAGTGGCCTGTACTTTACATACTAGAGATTTATGGCTATCTAAATATATTATTTATTTCTTTTATTATTAAGATCTAAAATTAAATCATACTTACCATGTTAATAAGAGTGGTTTTTCCAGCGCCATTTGGTCCAAGAACACCAAAACATTGCCCACGTGGCATAGAAAGAGATAGCCCTCTGACAGCAATTTTTTTTGCATTCCCATCTTTTCCATGGTACACTTTCTTAAGGTTGTCACAGATGACCGAGTAGCTATTCTTTGATTCTTGTAAGATCTGTTCAACCATTTCTCTCTGAGAAATCATGATAGAACAAAATTAATACTCATGATGCTCTGTGCAAATACATACATGCAGGACTAATTTCAACATATTATGCTTGTCTAAACTATCTTATGTATTTGTATTCCATACAGCATTGAAGTTTGGTAGAAGGAAAAAAAGGAAGGTAAAAATAAGATAAAGTGAGACTCCAAGTATCCAAGCTAATTTTTGACGTGCCATACTATAAAGGATAAACTGGCATATAAGCTGCTTCTGGCCTATGATTAGAAAGCTTAACATAAATGGTCAGAAAGACCAGGAGTCTTACCGGCTAGCACCACAAGTTGGTGGGCTAGCTGGTCTGGGTTCGAGACTTACCCCTGCTTAATATGAATATCCTTCCTTTCATATCCAGCTTTTTCTTTAGAAATTACAGGAATATACAGAACAAAAGAGCATACCTCTTTGATAACATCTGTCTTCTCATTGTCAGCAGAAGCTTTGAACTCTTGAAGCTGGATGTTATGCTGAGTAGCTTGAAAACGATTCTTATCAACGTGTGAGTGAAATAGTACTGCTGCTTTTCTTATTCCATTTTGGAAGGAACCGAAGTGATCCAAATAGAATGCCAATGAAAGGAACAGAAACCATTCTAGTACCATTATGGTCAAAACACTTCTCATTCCATTTTTGGGATCATTCAAGTCAACCCACTTCATCCCGGAAGAGTTCATATAATTCCCGAGCAATGCAGATTGTGCAAACTCATAGATAATGCGATACAGTGAAAATGCAGGGAAAAGCTCCAAAAGCGTAATCCAGCTTCCTTGAGACGAACAAATACAAAATTTCCACAAAATTATTGGAAACTGGTGATAGACACTGACATGAGAAAAACACTAAAATCATAGATATTGGCTGCATAAAAATATCCCACATATTTATCTTTACTAATTAGACACCACCATTTTAATCCTACATTCATCGGGTATAAAGAACATAACAACCATCTGTTATATGCAAAGGAAAACATGCATGAAACAAAATACAGCTTTGATTCAAAAAGACAGTATGGATTTTATTGATTATTAAGTAGATTCAACTGAAAAAAAAAACATGAAACGGCTTTCTGAGCTGTACTATCCAGGCATGTTAATGGTGCCTTATGTGGCCCAGTTAAATGCAGTAATATTAGGATTATTCTCATATGGAGAGTTCAAATTGGTTTTGCTTGAATGAATATTAACATCTACTTGGATTTACGCGAAAAGAAGTGAATAAATTTCCGGTTTACAAGTAGAGGCTGGCTGATGTTCATTATGGTTGTGTGCATCCTTAGTTGCTGCAGAGATCGGAAGAGATTGGTGCTACCATTATATAAAAAGGTACATATTCCAGTAAACTCATGGCTGCTCCTTACCAAACGAGAGGGAATTGATGATGATAGAAATGTAAGAGACCAGCTAGAGGGCGATAAATAAGCTATCTACTAGTGAATGTATCAATGTACCATTGTCTGGTTAGGCAAAAGTGAAGGAAAGCCAAGCATTCAAACACAGCATATTATTACATTCTTTTCGGTAACAAGTTTAGTACCCATAAAAGAACAAGAAAAGAAAGGGCCTGTTCACTTTGATGTCAAAAAAATCTTACCAAATTTTGTCATTACCAAAATTTTGGCATAGTTACCAAAATTTTGTCAACTTGCCAAAATTTTGGCAGGATTTTATTATATAGGTATCAAAATTTGGCAGCAAACTAAATGTAGCTACTTTTTTTTGGCAACTTTACCAAAATTTGGTAAGGTTGAAAATGGCATCAAATTGAACAGGCCCAAAGTACCACTTATATATGTGTATATTGCATGTTCATAAAACATATTGAATTTTACATTTTTAATATAGAATTATAAATTACTAGTTGGTGCAAATGCACAGGTTGATGACTACTTCTATCCTATGTGGCAATTCCTTCCTAACCGTTTCATCCTGATCCCTTAGTTGCCACTCCTTGTAACATATGGGCTTGGGAGCACTGACCACACATGTCAGTGAGTGTCAAAAATTGCAGTGCTATAGGAGGAAAAAATGATTTCTATTAAAGGAAAACTAAGAAAGTTACCATGACGACAGCTCATAGCCTCATACACAGCCAAATAAAAAGAAAGATCCTATGGACACTATAGCAAGACTAGCAAGAGAAAAACATAAGCACAATTGCAATAATGGAAGGGATAAAATGGATACAGCGAACAAAGAATTACGGTATTATTGTAAAAGATAAACTTGTACATACTTGAGAGGAAAACATCTTCAACATAGGACCTGAATAAGAATTCTCCTAAAAGGCCAGAACCAATTATGTAGAAGTATCCTGTCACTGAGGCACGATATGCCAAATAATCAGAGTAAATTTCATAATCTGACAAAATGGATATACTGAGATTACTTATATATCAAAGCATACCAGTAGCTGTCCTCACACTAGAAAAGCATGACGCCATAAGAAATGCGAACGAAATTTGCAAATTCATATAGGCGAGGTAATACACAAACTGCACACTGTAGTCGTTCAGTCGAAAGAATCTTAAACCTGAAAAACAGATAAAGGTACAAGTATAAGCAACTTGCCTCCAATTTATAATTTTTCCATGAGATTTCTCTTTTCTTGTATCAAACCAGGAACAAAGAAAAGTATGTGAAATATCAGAATTCTGAGACCAAAAACTTTGCTTAGTTTTATTTGGATAATCACTGAATACATCCTAGAGAAAAAAAAGATTGTCTTACCAAGAACAGAACCAAATAACGTGAAGGACATCACATAGAGCAGCGAAAGAAGAAAAAAATAGCAGTATGAGATAGTCCAATATGAAAAATCACCAAGACCATGCATCTTCATCATAATCCTTAGCTTCTTTTGCTTCTCGTATACAATGTTGGTCAAAATTACCTAGAGTATTAATTCATTAAACATTACAAATTAAGCTTGCAGCTCAGTTATTTGCTTGTAAAAGTGTCGCAAAAAGTCTCACATGATTCAAATAAACTGGTGCAATATTCATACCGGGAAAAGAAGTTCCATAGTCCATACATAAGGAAGCTGCCCTATTAATGAGGATATATCAATTGGCCTAATTGGTCGAGCTGCTCTGGGCATGTCTTTGACAAAATCAAATGAGATCTTGAGGCCACTGGCCCTTAGGTGAAGGTATGCATTTGAAGCCTGCAATGTTTAAACTATATGAAATGCAGAGCAGTGATGAAGCATAAGAAATCATCTAATAGCTAGTAAACAGAATAGTACACAAATGAGTGGTAAAATACAGATTTGAGAATGGTATGCATGCAACACTGATAAGGTTATATATGCGATGATATACGGACAAATATTCATGAACAATTAGGGAGGATATAATGAATGTAAATTATCGACATGTCCAACTTTTCAACTTGGAAAAAAGGATACCATATTGATTAATCGTGAAACTTGAACCAATCTAGGTGCTTGCCATGCTCCTTGATTAAAAGTGAGTGAGATGTCTTGTTCATAAGCATCAAACTTTTTTGTTGAGTTATATGAGATGAACACGTTAAAGTTGCCTTGATCAGAACTTAAGAAGTCATAAGCTGCAAACAATGAATTCAATGTTAATGAGTGGCAGATTTGAAGAACTGATTGAGGGCACATTGGAGATTACCTGCAGCGATTTCATTGGTCTTCTTCTTATTATTTCCTTGGTAGTAACCTCTATAGAGTTCATCGTTGATGAGCCAAAAACTGTCACGCCAGAGCATTAATCCTTGGGTACATTGCACATCTATTCCATGTCCAAGTAAACATTAGAATAACTAAGTTGTAATAACATTGCTAGTTTTGAAAACAGAGAAAATGTCTGTAAATGAACTTATTCACTTTTCCATGTTCATTAGAACCTTAATAGACCAGTATTGAGAATAGTTGACACCATTGGTACGGCACATTTTTCTACTAAACAATGTGCAACCCAACTTTTGTATCTTACATGTAGAAAAACTTACGTTTAGTCTCGGTTGTATTGCCACTTTGATATGTAAAAGAAAGTGTCTGGTTTGGGGTGCATGTCTTCTGAAGAAAGGAGCTGACTTCAAAGGAATTGAAATCCAACTCATCATCTGCCTCTGCCTGCAATTATAGATACATCACAAAATGCCTCAACACTTTTCCATCTTCTAAACATACGCAGCACTAATACATACTATTCTCTAAAAAAAAAAAAAATCAACCAGAACAAAGGTCACACTGAAATCAAGGACACTAACCAGAACATAATCAGACAAAGCGGAAATGTCAGACGGTAGTTTCGCCAAAGAATTATGAGCAGGGAACATATTGTCCATCACCCCTGCATGCAGATCAAGCTATCAAAGACTGAAAGACTGTTCACCGTCAGAGTAAAACTACAAATCAACATATGCATGTCAATAGAGATCGGAGATGTAAACCATTTTCAGTCTTAAAAAAGGAGAAATTTTATAGTCCTTAAAAAGTATCCAGATGTACCTGGGTTTTACATTTTGGTACCTCGAGATACCTAGGACTTAGAGATACCAAGTTTTATATTAGAAAATATGTTCATGTCCAGACTCATAATGCTAGTTAGTATCCTATTTTATACTAGGTAAACACTCCTTTAGGACGATCTTGTAAACACTTGTAACCCTCTTTTTCTTGTAAACACTTGTAACCCTCCTTTTCTTCTTAATAAAATTTGGTCGGCCAATCCTTCAGCCGACCCGGCAATTTTATACTAGGTAGCAATATTTTAGGACGAAGATAGTAATTCCCGATACATTTTTAAGGATGGTAATTATTATTATTTTTCAAAAAAAACAACAGGACAAGAGCACAACCTTGTAACTGCACAAAAAGAAAAGAGAAGGAGCATACTTGCTACAAACGATCGGTTGCCGCCGGTGACAAGGAAGGCGGCGGCGCAGGACACGGCGGCTCTGCACGAGGCGGCGTCGGGGAGATCGCCGGCGAACGGGAAGAGGTCCCCGTCCCTGACGGCGCGGCGCTCCGGCGGCGGGATCTGCAGAAGGGGCGGCCATTTGGGGGCACGCGGCAGCGCGCACGGCGTCGGGCAGTCCAACCCCCCCGTGGCGTTCGCCGCCACGGCGACGCCGCCGCCGCACCCGCCGCAGTCGACGGAGGCGGCGGCGGCGAGCCCCCGCAGCATCTCGACGTTGATGGCGATCTGGAGGCCCCCGATGGCCGAGAAGAGGAGCAGCGGGAAGAGGACGATGCAGCAGTTCGTCTTCCCCGCCCGCCTCTGCACACAAGAACAGCAAAATCGAGCTCCATGGATTACTCATCTTGACGAAGAAAAACAATCTTGGTATGAACAAACATAGCAAAATGGGTGGGAAATCGAATCTTGGAATCAGAAAAAAAAAATTAAACTCGTGTAGCATCGGAATCACCGCATTGAACATAACGAGAACTAATCCCCTGAACATGCGACTTCTTTTCACCCAAATCCGCGAGCAGAAAAAAAAAAACCACTAAACAAGAAGCATTTCTTCACTGATTCTAAGTTTCTGACTACTGAATCATCCAAGCAAGATAACGAAGAAGTCACAAAAATGTTCTTTCAAAGAAAGGCATAATTCTGCTGATAAAACTCCACAACTCAACGAAATCGACACCCCCCGGAACGAAGAACAAGATCGATCTAGAGGCCATCAGGCCATCACCTGGATGACGAGGCTTTTCCTGAAGAGGGCATTGGTCTGCGCGAGGCAGCTAGCTGCCATGGCGCTCGCAGCTTGCAGCTTGCCTCCTCCAACCTCGGAGAAGTCGAAGCAACAAGAGAGAAGAGACGCAGACGCTACACTCTCAAACCGGCCTGAGTGGAGCGAGCGAGGCGGCAACGTTAATGGGCAAGCTTTGCCTCAGCGAAATGATGGTTTTGCCCTCGGAGAGAGGCGGCAACGTTAATACGGGGCAAGCTCCGCCTCAGAGAAATGACGGTTTTGCCCTTGGGATTGAAGGAAAGTGGCCACAAGTGGGTCGTCGTCAACTCGTCATCAGTCGTCGCGAGTCAAAGGGGAAATGACGATCACTAGTTTTTGCTCTTTTTTTTTCTTGGTATGAAAGAAAAAGAGGAAATATGTTCTAAATTTGGTGTGACCTGAATTAATACATGGTCTCATTGTTGGGTGGATATTTGCTTTTTTTATTTGGGGAATAAAGATGGTTTTGGCATAGCTATCTATCTATACAATGTGTGAGGACTTGAGAATGCGATTTGAAAGCCATTAATGGCTAGGCCTGTGTGAGGTGTGATTTGTATATCATTATTGATTATTTTAGATTTCAAAATTAATTTAGTTTTTTTAATTTTATGTTTTTAACCTCACACCTTTAAACAGTGAAGAATACCTGGTATAAAAGTTTCACCAAAAAAATTTTCAATGTTTCGACCATATATACTACGGTTGAGTTCGTTTGTTGCACTTGGGAACTAATCTGCTGCGTTTGTAAAACGGAGTAATTCATTAGCACATGATCAATTAAGTATTAACTTTTTTTCTAAAAAATAGATTAATATGTTTTTCAAAGAGCTTATGTATAATTTTTTTATTTAAAAAAATACATCGTTTAGCAATTTGAAAAGTGTGCACGTTGAAAACGATTGAAATGAGTTAGGAAAGGTAACAACCGAACACAGCTTTGTCTTCCAGGCATACTTTTCACATTGGCACGTTGATCTCATATACATCAAGAGCATAAATTCCAGGTTGCAATTTTAGCATCCGAATTGCTTATTTCATTTCATTCATCAAAATATCTTCACGAAATAGGATGGAAAAAAAAATAAAAAGGCGTCAATTCTCGGAGCTTTCGTGTCGCCACGGGCATGTCATGATCATCACGCTGCCGTGTCCATCTCTTCACCAGCCGAGCGCCGCCGTGCCGGCGGCGCGAGGGCGGCCGGACGGCGCGACGATGTTGCCGGCGGCGTCGTAGTTGATGACGCCGGAGAACTCGGGGAGCTGGCACTTGCCGCCCATGAGGATGTTCTTCTGCCAGACGCACGACGGCGGCCCGCCCAGCCCGTCGTCCGCCAGCTCGCCGCCGGCGCCGACGACGCCGGGCTGCACCTGGTGGATGCTGACGATCACCGGCTCCGTCCTCCGCCGGCTCACGCTCGCCAGCGCGCGCCGCAGCCGCTCCGGCGCCGCGTGCGACGCGCACAGCGCCAGCGCCAGCGCGCACACGGCCAGGAACGCCGCCGCCGCCGCGCCGAGCTTCCCGCACGCCGCGGCCGCCGCCGGCGTCGCCGCGGCGGCCTTGGTGATCGCGTGCAGGACGAGGTGGTGGCGCGCCATTGCTAGCTCGTGTGCAAGAGATCGTTCAGGCTCGCGTCGTTGGTGGTGTGTCTTCCTGTGATTTGAGCTTGCTGGATTTTTATACTAGGTGAGAACTAGCTGGATTTTATTTTATTTTATTTTTAAAAAAAAGAATGTTCCCGCGCTTTTTGTGGAGTTGTTTTACTTGCTTGCAAGGAGCAGCAGTGCATGGAGTTGGTAAGGGTAGTTTGCTAGCTCAAACTTGCCTAACTCAACCTGAACCATTTCACTTTTCAAGTCTTGTGGATTGCCAAGGTGAGGTGACACTGTACATATTTGTAAGCTGCAAGCCTGCTCCTACTAGAAATTGATGGAGGTCTTGTTTAGATTCAAAAATTTTTGGCAAAAAATATCACATCAAATGTTTGGACACGTATATGGGACATTAAATATGGGGAAAAAACAATTGCACAGTTTGCATGTAAATTGCGAGACGAATCTTTTGAGCCTAATTACGCCATAATTTGACAATATGATGCTACAGTAAACATTTGTTAATGATGGATTAATTATGCTTAATAAATTTGTCTCGTAGTTTACAGGCGAAATTTGTAATTTGTTTTGTTATTAGTCTACGATTAATATTTTTAATGTGTGTCCGGATACTTAAAAACTTTAAACACACCCTTAGTACTGTAGCTTTTTGTGGCAGATGTAAGTTAAGGGTGCAGGATGGCTATTGTTTTGCTTCACTGGGAGTGAGCGTGAACTGCTTTGTTGTTGTCACATCATCAATACTTCATATAGGAGGAAAAAGTGATCCATATCTCTATATGGTCTTGCTCAATACTGTGGAAGTGAGCCACATATAGCAGTTCATATGTATATGAGCAGACCATAAGAATAAAAAAGTAATAATATTCTCTTCTAAGTTCCCACTCATATGCTGGTGGGTCCCATATTTAAAGTTTACACATCATAAAAGTTGAAATAACAAGAGCTCACTGCTTGGTAAATACAGCACTGCTTGTGATGAGATAAAAGGAAACCTTATTGATCTTAAAGAAGATGATATAAATACTCCAAGACTACCTCTAGCCTCTCTACCTAGGATGCACTTAACCTATATTTATTGAAAAAATAAGAATGAAAAAAGAACGACATGATAACGGATATCGAGCTACAAGCCTACAACCACAAGCGATTTTCATCCTCATACCACACCCAAGCAACACTCGGACTGCTTCGTGATTATTGTCCAATAGTGAACAGATAGAAAATACCTCACGGTTTTGCCATTTTTGCTGTTATCTCTCAAGCAATCCAATCCTAGTTCTTGTTCGACAAGAAGAATTGTGATGTTTGACATGTATTTTTCATTTCCATGAGTGTGAGGATCTAGATATATCATATATCATGGTTGTGGTTTTCTTTATTCATGATTACTCTATCTACAACACAAGGAAGTCTCTGCATAGGTTCATCATATTGCCGTTTTGCCATTCCATTCCATTCCAAACAAGAAAAATACTAGTGACCAAGGCTGTTTTCCAGTTCATACGGCGCATAATAAATCAATTGGAGTGACAAATGCTAATTCAAACTTCAAAGCACATAACTATTTTACGTGCAATTGGTGCGTCGTATCCCCTGCTTCTTATCACTTAACTTTCAATTTGGGGCAAAACTCTCTCTTTCAAGATCCTGAGGGCTTCTCCAATCCCGTCCTGCGAAGAGCAACATGTAAAAAAGTTAGCTACAGAGGTTTTTCAAAGAAAATAAGCATGGTTAGCATTCACAATCTGTTACTGAAGAACACACCTCAGAAGAAAGTTTGTTAGCGATTCTGGTTGCCTGAGCTTTAATTTCAGGTGATAATGCCGATTTGATAGCTCCAATCAGCATATCTGCAGCATTGTTGATGCTTGAGGCATTGTCAGTATCCAGAATTAGATGTTGTCTTCGTAGGGGCTCAGGTGCCACTCCTAGCCAGTGTAGCCTTTCTGCCCAGTAAAACTGATCCAGCAGGAAAGGACATGAAATCTGCATGACAGGATTGTGTGAGCAATCTGAAACCATCTAATAACATAATTTTATAACAGCCATGTAATATGTTGAGTATAGAATATAGAACATTATTTGAATATTTGCCTGTCACCCTGGACCACTCCATAGGTTGTTTCTAAGTGATGTCAAAAACAAGAGTAGAAAGAACAACATTGAACCACCCGAGTGATCAAACAATACAAAATATATCGGTGCAAAGCTGCTGTATTTATCACCTGAGGAATGCCGGCAAAAAGTGCTGCAGCTGTAGATCCACTGTTACGGAAGTATCGGATAATTAGAAATTCTGTAGAGTAATGGGAAAAAATTTCAATCATATGCTGGGCCACAGTGAGAAAATGTAAATTTATTTTACCTGCCAGCATGGTGAATAGCAACTGCACATTTAGGAAACAGCCAACTGTATGGTATTGATCTGAAAAGGTAGTCATGTCATTGGCCAGTGCATGTACAGGTTTCCAGCAAGAATAAAGAGATTTGTGATATTACTCACCCAGAAAAGCAAAAGAGTCGACCATTAAAAAGGAGATTGCTGTCACAATGAAGAGCAGATGCCTGATACTCACTTGATTCTGCTACTGAAGGAGCAAAAGATTGTATTGCACAATCTAATGGCTGGTATCCAGATGAGAAAAGGATAAATCTGTAATCTGTTTTCTCTATGACAGCTTTAAGCACCATCAGAAATGCTTTTGGATTTCTAAGAAAACCCATGCTGCAGGAGGTTGATGTCATGATAAGTATACCAAGAAAGGCCTAATTCAAATTTTTGCTAATGAAATAGAAGAAATTTGACTCCTAAAGTTACGAAAATAAGCACAAAATAAGAACAGTGAGCTTGTCAACAGCAGATTCAAAATGCGCATTTGTGAGCGGTCGATACTTCTAAGGGCATGAGCGAGATGTCAACTTCATCAAGGTTGATTCTCGTATCTTAGTAAGTTACAAATCAGATAACACTTATGGAGAAATCATACAGCTCTAAAGTCTAACAAACAAAATGTAAAATATATAAACATATCAAGGACACTGCACTGGCTAAGAGAAATGTCGTTGTGAAATAGAAAAACAGACATAAATTCGTTAGAATAAGAAACTCACCTACCAATGGAACTTAATCCTATAAATATAGGTAAGGACGAATAAGAATTTCCCATGGTAAAGTGTTCTAGGCCAGCATGATTTACACAGAGAGCACCACCAGAATTACTGGCATTTCCACACAGTAACTCCTTGCATTTATTACAAGAAAATTGCCAAGCCATAGGAAGAAACCAAAAACCACAAACATGAGCGCTGAATGGCCAATATCCTGTCATGATGTTACACAATAAATATCAAACTTTGGTTTCATGTGAATGAATCCTATATTATTATATAGTTCATTCCCACTAAGTATAGTTAATGCTATTTCTCTCTTATCTCATGAAGCTACATCATCCCAATTATTTCTACTCTTTGGATGATAGATCTATGGTACAAACACTTCTTTCTTCTCTCATAAAACCATACAATCTCAATTATTTTTAGGCTCAAAATTCATAAGTATCAATTACATAAAATATGTTCACCTTGCATTATATTTGCAACCATGTGTAAATTATATAGAACATAGGAAGTCATTTTGTTTTGGCTCAGAAAATATATTACAGCTTATTTGTATATATTTTCCTGCAGCAATACGGCGGGGTATTCATCTAGTTAAGTATAAACATCTGTAAGGATTTAAGGTAGATACAAAGACCTCAGCATTGCTTACCTGGGCACTCAACAATTTCCTTGCTGAAACCATACCTGCTCAAATGATGACCAAGGAGCTCATTTATTCAGTATAATCAAGTAATCAAAAATTCAAAAGCAGCTATAACATTTCATTTTCAGACAACTGCTTTATCCATGCCCAACTCATAACTACTATCACAAGTCCTAGTTAGCTTAATTTAGCAATGTAAATTCTTCAAAACTATGACATATGAGGGTGACAATTTCATATATGTTAATATCAAGATACAGGCTTAATATCGATAGAGCAAATGAGTCTTACAGCAACAATGGGGATTCTTCTCGCATATACCACAGAGGAAGATTTGTTACTGGATCCTGCAGTTATTAAAAAAAATCTGACCTCAGTACAGACCCTATGGGAATTGCACATAAATAGAATGGAGAATGGATTGCATAGATAAAAACAAAAATTATATACTGTAAATGCTTTCACTCACTGTAAAAGGAATTGGGCTAAGATTTAGACTATCATTTCTCCATGATCCCCAACTTTCCATGAACAATGCCCACATCCAGTGGGTAATGTCTGTCCAGCAAACCTGACATGTTTCCCAGCATCAGTTTTCCCGGTGCAATGCAGAAGATGCATTAGAAGGCAACATAAGGCGGCATACTGTCCACATATATCAAAGCAGTACATTTGATAATGTGATGCTAAGGACAGGAAACCTGATGATTGCGGCTTCAAAGGATCAAATGAAGATCCTGATTAAACTTTAGGAATTGCAATAGGCAGGATACTGCTCTATTGTTTAGTATTCCATAACAACGGTTACTAGATGATATCACACACACAATGTGAACTTTTGGTAAATGCTAGAATTGTAAAATATTATCATTATATAAGCCTTAGCAGCAAGTTGAAGGTGTAATGATAGAACATAGGAAAACGAACCAACCAAAAGTGAAAAAAAAAAAAAGAATTCAAGGAGGTAAAATACACTAGCATTACATTGCTACTAGAAGAGCGAATTTTGTACCATGTTCAGGGGAGCTTCTTGAAAGTACTTGTATAGAAGAGGAAGACTTTGTTTAAATTGGCGTTCAAATGATGCAGGTGCACTACAAGTAAATGAATTAAAGTCATAACGAAGACAATAGAAAATATGGGGAAAATCCTCATAAAATAAATAAAAACTGACGTTGAAATCAGTAAAGCCCCAAGTTACCTGTATGGAACAAAATAGGGAGCAGCAATGATGCACTTAACTTGGAACAATTCTGCAAGATGCCAACCTTCCTGAATTGTGAGAAAGATCCAAATTACGTATATAACCACATATAGGACAGACTAACAGGTATAGTCCTGGAGCTGTTCTAGTGCCAAATATGGATAGTGCAGAGCAAGGTTCTAGAATTATCTCCGATTCTTGCAACTTAATGGAGTATTATGACCATAGAAGGCATTTAATAGATACACCATAGATTATTCCTAGATAAGACTGACTGACTGACTGAGATTGTACTGGAAATTTTCGGGTGCATCGTCAAACAATGAAATTCCATATTTTCAACATGAATTGGTGTGGCAGGACTGTATTATTACCTCCAATATTTTGAAGAATGAATTAAGCTACATAAGGACTAACTGAAAGTTGAACCAGGAGCTCCACAACTCAACTTATAGCAAGCTTTGTTAATG
Source organism: Oryza glumipatula (assembly GCA_000576495.2). Lineage (NCBI taxonomy): Eukaryota > Viridiplantae > Streptophyta > Magnoliopsida > Poales > Poaceae > Oryza > Oryza glumipatula. The sequence goes on along the minus strand of CM002516.2, from coordinate 6,061,562 downwards.
GGATCCTCACCAACGCAAAGAAGTTGATCACAATGAAATCACCATGAGTGCTCATGTCATTTCCAAAAACATTTTCGACGGCAGACAAGCACTCTCTCCTGTGCTCCACTTGAATGGTCTTTTTCCTCTGTGAAAAGGAGTCATGCTCAACATTTGATTGAACAGAATCACCTATCAAAAATGCTTACATGATAAACCATATTTGCAAAAAGAGAAATCACGAACATGAAATTGGACAGACTTCACAGCACTTACATGAGATGCTCTCGAGCTGTTCGGCAGCAAGGACAGGTGGGCTTGACACAGGCATATATCTAACATTACAGTCTGCTAGATGTGTCGACAAGCTCTGCACCAAATTCAATATGTGAAACTGTGATCCCAGTAAAGCTAGCCAGCTATGCAAGTTTATATTGAGTTTCAGTTTCTACAAGAATCAAACCTGGTGTGCTGAATGTGTGATGAACACTACACCATACTGTCGTTGGTCCTGCGCAAAAGCTGCAGCAAGTGCCTAAGAAAAAGGGGAAAAATATATCCAAAATTAGGCGTATAGACTCTAAATGGGTTCATCCCGAGCTGTAAACTGTTCGCTGTCTGTTCGGTGGCATCCCCATCCGCAAGAAAATCAAGTGGGATTGCATCTTGCGCTCGAATCCCCACGGACAAAGAGACGAAAAAAAATACGAAGAGAGGGAAGAGCGCGTACAGCGATGGGGAAGACGTCGCCGCGGGTCCCGAACGCCATGAACACGGCATGAGGCCGGCGACCTCCGTCGCCGCCGCCGTCCATCGCCTCGTCGAGCCACCGCACCACAAAGCTCGGCGGCGGCGGCGGCGGCTGTGGCCTGTGGGCCTTTCCAGGTGAGCAAATGGGCTCAAACCACTTTGGGCCCATATACTTTGGGCCCGATCCAGTACGTGCGCGTCCTAAGCTTTTCGCGTCGTCTCCTCGTTCGAGTGCTCGTCCCAGCTCTTCTCCGCTGGTGCGGCCGCCTGCGGCGGCGACGGCGACGGAGCCCCGCGCGCCGGAGAAGGCCAACGTCCGATGGCCTCAGGACAGGTTTGTTCCGTGGCGCTGTTTCTCTGTACGCGTGTTTGCAATGGCGGCGGTGTGGCGGTGGTGGTTGGTGTTCGCCACGCGTGCGCGTGGTGTGTTCGTGGAAATGCCCATGAGGGTGTCACGCGCCTGCACGGCTGCACTTGGACATTCCATCGGCAAATCACCATGTTAGTTTCTAGGATTTAGCTAGGAAAACGATAATGATGCAATTTAGCAGAACTGCAGAAACGCGTCACTGGATTGCCGTACCTTTTTGGATTACGGGGGACCTGAACTTTGGGTGCAAACAGGGGTGGGGATTATATTGCTGTTTCGCATTGCATCTGTATGGTCAATTGCACAGGGGGTTGGATTAGTTGGCAATTTTGGAAAACCATAGGCTCAACAGGTTCTTTTATCTTCTCTTTTTGTCGTTTCGGTTTTCAGGATCTGGTTAAATAACATAGGCTATACAATATGAATAATCGTACAGACTAATAAAGTTTATCCCAGGAACAAGAATGCCATTACACCATACCATTTTATGGAATCTCAATCTAATTAAGAACGATAGTTAAAAACAGCAGCATATAAGCTCAGATAGGAATCTTAATTGCAGGTTATGGAAAAAAACAGAATAATTGGCTTGGTGGACCAATATTATTTTTTTAATACCAAATGGAATTCGTTACAACTCTCAAAGTGTATTAAAAGTAGTTGTACAAACATCCAAATTACAGCTGAAACTATTGGTACTATTAGGTGGGGGACAAAAGTTGGAGCTAGAATTTTTCATGCATTCACCTCTATCTGTTTTTGTTTTTATTTCTTCCTCATAAAGAACAAGATTGCATGTCCCATTATGATCATTTCAACAAAAAGATTTCTGCAATTGTCAGTACTATTTACCATCGCAGCTAGCTCCTTGTTCTCGTTGTAACTCAAGAAATGACTGTCTTATTGTGCCCATTTCAGCAGAAACCTGTGACATTCCTAATCGGTCTTTTGGTGATATGGACGAACACAACAGACCCAGCTTAACCATTGGTATGATGCAACTCTGCATTATTTCAGTATGATATTTTCCTCCATTTAGGTCACTCTGCAGCATAATGGGATCCAAAATCTCATCTAGTTTGTGTGGAAATGCTGACTCCACGAGTTCATGAAGGCTTAAGCCATCCTTCAATTTGTCATCACTTGGACGTTTCCCAGTTAATATCTCTAATAAGAGCACTCCATAGCTGTAGGCATCGCCCTTGGTTGAGATAGGTCCACCCATTCCGTACTCTACATATGTATTTAAAAACAGAAGTATTCATTTAATAATAAGGAAAATCACTTGAATATAGTATTGGATAAGTAAATCAAGTGGGAAAACCTTATATAAATTAGAAGAAAAATAGATAGTGAATGGTTCGTCTCACCTGGTGCAATATATCCGATGGATCCTTTCAAATCAGCCAAACTAGTTGAATTGGCGCATGCTGCAGTTGTAGTGCACATGAATCTTGCCAATCCAAAATCACTGACATATGCCGTCATCTGTAGATCTAACAGCACATTGCTTGGCTTAAGGTCACAATGTATTAGTGGAGATGCAGACTGGTTGTGAAGATAATCTAAAGCATATGCTATATCCAGAGCTATGCTAATCCGATCACCCAAAGTTAAGACTTGTTTCTGATTATGATCATAGACTTTCTGATGCAGCCATGTTTCTAGGCTTCCATTAGGCATATATTGAAAGATGATTGCTTTGAATTCTTCTCCTTTGGGATCCAAGGTTGAACATAAGGTGATGACTTTGACAAGATTGCGATGTCGGATGTTTTTCAAGGCTTCACACTCTGCAATAAAGCTTGAAGGTCCTCCATGCCTATTGAGATTGAAAACTTTAATAGCTACTAGATCAACCTCAAGCTCCAAGGTGCCCTTGTAAACATCTCCAAAGGATCCTGAACCAACCAAGTTTTCAGTAGAGAACCCTTTTGTTGCTTTGACAATGTCTTTGTATGAAATTATCTTCGTATCCATGCTAATGTCTGTCAATATTGGCTTTTCTTCTCTTCTTTTCAAGCAGACAGTGAGTAAAAAGATCAGTGAAATTACAAGAACAATGGCAGCAATTGGAACCACTATCATTAAAATAATGGACTTATGCTTTGTTCTTCTGTCTAATGCAGGACAATGAGGCAGCCCTAACTCTGGGGTGTTGGCACATAAACCGTCATTTCCTTGAAGGGACACCCTGCTAGCATTTCTGAAAATGCCGGTTGAGGGAACAGGTCCATCAAAATCATTAAAAGATAGGTTAAGATCCTTCAAATAATTCATGGATGCAAAAAAATCTGGAATGTTCCCTGATAAGTTGTTTGAAGAGAGATCCAACTCCTTGATGCTTCTTAAATTCATGAGAGAATGTGGAATGCTTCCTACAAGGAGATTTTCTTCCATGTGAAGGGACTCTAGAAGCACACACTTTCCGAGAGTGGATGGAATGTTGCTAGTGAGGCGGTTATTGGAAATGCTAAGGCTGCCAAGATTTATGAGACCTCCAATCTCCAGTGGTATAGGCCCAGCAAAGGAATTATGCGACAAGTCCAAGCTTTGTGACAGTGAAGAAATATTAAATACCTCGCTTGGTATGCTTCCACCAAATGAATTGCGAGAAAGATTCAACTTCTCTAAATGTCTCCATTGCCCTAAACTTGCTGGTATAGTCCCACTGAAGTTGTTTCCATCCAAATATAACTCGGTTAGTTTTACAAGGTTGCCAATGGAATCAGGAACATGGCCAGAGAGATTATTTTGTGCAAAGCTTAGAACCAGTAAGTTGCTTAGATTTCCTACGGAAGGAGGGATTGTACCAGTGAACAAATTTTGATCCATATACAGCACTTCGAGGCTCCTAAGGTTGCCAATCTCCAGGGGAATTGTCCCAGAAAGTTTGTTTTGCTTGAGCCAGAGCCACTTGAGCTCCGAGGGAAGATTACCAACTGAGCTTGGCAAGTGTCCTTGCAGTCCATTCCCATCCAAGCAGAGTCTTTGCAGCTGAGTGCAGTTTGCAAGGGATGAGAGGAAGCTCCAGTCACCCGCCTCAAGCTGGTTATATGCGAGATCAAGTTGTTGCAAGTGTGACAAGGAACCAAAGGACGGCAGTATTCCAGTGAGCCCAATATCAACAAGATGAATTATTTCTAGCTTAGAAGCATTAACAAGAGAAGCTGGGATTGGTCCACTCAAACGTGTTTTTGATAGGATCAATCTCTGAAGGTTTGGAAGCTTGTAGCCAATATCTGGTGGCAGTCGTCCTATGAGTGAGTTGTTGGCCAATTCTAGATATTTCAGAGATGATATATTGAAAATAGACTGGGGCACCTGACCTGACAAGTTGTTGATTGAGAGTATTAGCATCTCGAGAGTTGGGATTCTACTTAGGCTCTCAGGGATGCTTCCCATCAGGTTATTTGCTGCAAGCGAAACACCAACAAGAGAGGAAAGGTTCCCTATTGAGGCAGATATCTTCCCAGTGAGGTTATTCTCTGCTAGACTGAGGTATTGAATTGGTGCAGCAACTGCTGTAACGGGCGGTATGGAACCAACTAAGCTGTTTCTGTCGAGGTAAATGGCTGTCAGAGAGGATGTGTTGAAGAGAGCTCGTGGCAGAGCTCCTGTAAGTTTATTTTGTGTCAGGCTAAGAAATTGGAGAGATGAGCTATTCGCCAAGAACTCGGGGATTCCTCCAGAGAGGCCATTTGCTCCCAGATCAACATACGTGAGAGATGAGCCACTGCCCAACAACCACGGTATGTTACCCACCAAATTATTGGTGGCAAGGTTCAGAATTTTCAGCTCACCAAGTGTGCCAAACCCACTAGGAATGCTTCCTTGCAGCTTGTTGTTTGACAGGTCTATGAGCTGGATATGAACGAGTTGGGCTAGGCTTGCAGGGATCTCACCTTGGAGGGAGTTGTTCCACAAGCTCAAGACCTCGAGACGGCTACAGGAAGATAGCTCGGCTGGGATGTGGCCATCGAGCGAATTGACGCTCAGGTTGAGGTGTCGTAGTTGTTCCAGGCGGCCAAGCTCAGCTGGTATACGCCCGTGGAAGCTATTGTTCGATAGATCAAGCCTCTCAATGGAGCTCAAGTTGGCTATGCACGGAGGTATAAGGCCATCGAGCTTACAGGAGCTGAGGTCTAGCGCGGTCACGCGGCCTGGCATCGTCGTGCTGCAGGTCACCCCATGCCAGTGGCAGAAGTCGAGAGAGGTGTTCCTCCATGACTCTAGGGCTCTGGCTGGATCAGAGACCAGAGACCTGAAGGAAAGGAGGGCCTGCCGATCAATGTCATTGCCGTCGCCATGACCTGCTGATGATGACGATGGCCATGAACATGTCAAGGCAAGGAGGACTAGAAACAGTGCAGGACTAGTTGGGCTGATCATACTACTGGTGTGGCCTGCAGCTACTTGCGCTTGTGATGTAAGCTTCAGGAAGCATGCATGCTTCTTTTATATGGCTAAGCACCTGTGCTCAGTGCTCACTTGGCTGGCTGGCAACTTGTTCAGATCAACGGTATCATCTGCTGGGATTCAGAAACCAGCATTGTGGATTGGTTTTGAATGTTTTGGTCAAGTTAGGTACGTACCCCCATCTTCCCTACAAATGTTTTCCGAATAAATTACGCTCTTCAGTCTCGGATGGCAGGCTGGGCACTTGGGCAGCTCAAAGATTAGTACTACCTCCATATTTTAACGTATGACGCCGTTGACTTGTTGTCCAACGTTTGACCATTCATCTTATTCAAAAAATTTATGTAACTATCATTTATTTTATTATAACTTGATTCGTCATCAAATATTCTTTAAGCATAATATAAATATTTTCATATTTGCACAAAATTTTTGAATAAAACAAATGGTCAAACGATGGTCGAAAAATCAACGGCGTCATACATTAAAATACATTAAAATATGAAGGGAGTACTACTCGACAGAAGAATGGATACCTATGGGCTATCAAGACATCAAGTGGAGTACATTTGCTGTGCGGCCGAAACTGCTGTTTGCTCAATGACGCTGCTTCCGATCGAGCGGCCGACGCCGTTGATAAGCCGCTTGTATTGGCCGGTGTCAGTGGGAAGGAGGCCAGGGAGCATGGGGGCGAGAGGAAAGCTTGTATTCGCCGCGTCCCAGTGCCACTGACATCGAGACGATAAGAGCCTCGGGAAGAAAGAGACACAAAATTTAGAGGATTGGAAGTTTCTCTGCTACCTTCCCGGTAGAGAAAAAAGAACAAAGTAAAGTTGACACGCTATGTTTACTGAAGGTAACTGTATCTATGAAAATTTAGAGCAGTTACAGTCGAAATTAAGGCCCGCTAGGAGAACTAGAGATTATGAGAAGCTGGTGCATATTATAATTTGTAAATTCTATAACTTCATAGAAATGGACCGATGCTCTGCCTCCCAATCTGGTTGTGAGGTTATTGGGGATCCACATATCCGTGTGATACCGATAGTTACTTTAAGCATGATCTATATTTTTACATATTCGTACTAAATTTTGAATAGATTAATGGTCAAATGTTTCGAAAGTCAACCGTGTTAAATATTTGTGACTAAAAAGAGTAAAAAATATATATGTGCGCTGAGTTAGGTTGGACTGTGGTCCATTACCACTCCTATCTTTAGGCCGTCGAACATACCGCGCAATTCTTGTTTGACACCTTCTTTGTCTTCAAATAATTAAGGGATTGTTTGGTTTGGTTCCAAAACTTGCCCTAGCAAAACACTAGCAACTTCAGTAGTACCTTTTGTGTGTTTTGATTGAAGCCAATATGTGCTAATTGAACCAATATAAGTTAGGAACCTTGTCCTACCATAATTTTGATATAGCCAAAACTTGCCCAAGCTTTGACATTATCAATATTAAGTACTGCTATGCGTACAATCCAGTACAATATTTGATAGGGTAACAATCCAAACATGACTTATTAAGTTCATAACTATTTATCTTCAAACTCTGATGTCATGTTTTCATTTTCAAAATAAAATTCATTAAAAATTAGCATGTTATGAAAATGTATTGGCTATTTGGCTATTAATAAAACTTCCGTTTATATACTGCCTCAATTTCCAATGCGATAGGTCGTATCGACGATATATAAGTGGTAGTATAGGATTTAGGATGATCCGCAGATCATTAGAGAACCATGCGCGTGACTTGTTTGGGATTATTCGTGGCGCCCGCCGGCCGGCGATGTGTATACCGACGGCTGGAACTCATCGGACGGAGCTGAACATCTCCCGTCCGAGTCCACAGGTTTCAATTAATTGTACTACTACTTTAGCCGTACGCCCATATCGATCTATGCCCTGTACGACGCCGTTGACTCTTTAATATACGTTTGATCATTCGTCTTATTAAAAAAATTACGTAATTATTATATTTTATCGTGATTTAATTTATCATCGAATGTTCTTTAAGCATGACTTAAATTTATTTTATGTTTATACAAAATATTTAAATAAAACAAAGAGTAAATTTCACTTAGGGCCTGATTTATTGGCCAAAGTGTCTCAATGAACGAGGTCTAACTCTACCTTTTCACTTAACACCAGGTATGATTACCTTGTTTTGCAGTTTAGACCGGGTTTTAAAACTTTGTGCCAGGCTTAAGCCTAATGAACTCAGTTCAGGGAAGAGGAGGTATTGAGGGAGACTAGCGCACGGGGAGGAGGAAGCGCCGTGGAGGTGGAGGGGGTTCACATCCTCTATCATAATGGCACTACCATTACAGGCATTGACGTGTGGGGCAATAGAAAGGTGGGACCCATATTACAGTGATTGTAATGGTAGTGACATTATATTAGAGGATCCTCACCCAGGTGAAGGCGGACTTGCTCAACGCCTCTGTCTCCATCCTTGCCACCGGCGGCTCCCGGCCACGTCTCCCGAGCGGAACGGCACAGCGGCGGCGTGCTCTTCTCCGGCTCCGACATGGCATGGCGGCGCGCTCTTCAGCTCCGGTGTGGTACTGGCTGAATGAATCAGTGTTGTTTGTTTCTGAATATGTGTGCATTGTGCAAGTAAGATGCTGCTGTAAGTTTTGCCATTAAAAACGAGCAAAGGGGTTCCAAGTTCCATATGTACATGTACCTGATGAGGTACAACGAATTATCTGGACAACATAACACTTGTGATAATTTCCCTTTCCAGTGCATTCTCTTTAGTGGTACTTACCTACAATACACAGAGATAATAAATCCTACTCCAACTTGGTGAGGCTTTCGGAATCCTCTCCCATCCTGCCGCGAGCTGAGAAGGAGCACTGCATGCACCCCGTTGCCGGCACCGCGGTCGAGCTGGAGAAGAGCATGCCGCCGCCGTGCCACGCCAGAGCCGAAGAAGAGCATGCGGCCGCTGCGCCATGCCTCACTGGAGCCAGAGACGCTACTAGAAAAAGCATTTTTTCGATGTGGGGGTCTTTTTTCGCAGGCAGATATGACCCTTAGAGCCAAATAACCGCCTACAAAAATATAAATCGAGGTGAAGTTCGCTGTCCGCGCAGGCGAACCACTTAAGTGGTGCCTGTGAAAATCTATTTTCGCAGGCGAGCCTTACGTTGTCCGCCTGCAAAAATCGTACCTACCAAAAAAAAATCTTAAGTCTACCCTTATCTTCTCCTCCCACCCCTCCACACAACTCATTTCCTATCAACTCTCTCTCTCTCCCCCTCAACACTCAGTCTCCTCTCCTGTCCTCTCCCTCAACATTGTGGCGGCGCGGCGGGGACGGCCACTGCGGCGGCGGGGCGGCCGGCGGCGTCTCCCCTCCCTCCCTCTCTCGCAGATCTGGCCGGAGGAGGAAGGGGGAGGCCGCCGGGGGGGGGGGAGGCAGCGACGACGACGACGCGGGGCAGCGACGACGATGGCGCGGGGCGGCGGCTCCCCTCCCCCCTCCCCCCGGATCTGGCCGAAGGAGGAAGGGGAGAGGCTGGCGGGGGCGGCGGCGACGACGACGCGCGGGACGGTGGTGGCGGCTCCCCTCCCCCCTCCCTCCCAGATCTGGCCGGAGGAGGGAGGGGGGAGGCCGGCAGCGGCGGCGAGGACAGCGCGGGGTAGCGGCGATGACGGCGGCTCCTACCACGGTTCCCCTCCCCTCCCCTCCCAGATCCGGCCAGGGGAGGACGGCGGCGGCGAGGTGCGTCCCGCGATTTTTTTTTTGTTCGTTCATTGCATTTTTCCAGGCAGGCCATTGCCCCGACTGCGAAAATCGATTGTGCTGCAGGCGGTCCTCCCTCCCGCCTGAAAAAATTAGTTTTGGCTGCTTGTAAAAATGCTTTTTCTAGTAGTGAGAAGAGCACATGGCTGCCGCGTCATGCCACGCTGCCGCCGCATCGTGCCGCTCCGTAGGCGCGGGAGCCACCGGCGGCGAGGGTAGAGACCTTGGCGTTGAGCAAGTCCGCCACCACCTCCATGGCTCCACGACACTATCTTCCTTCTCCCCGTGCGCTAATTTCTCTTCTGTAACGCTCCGCTTCTCGTGAGACGTTAAAAACTAATTCGGCAAAATCCTAATTGCGAAAATTTCGTTCTTTGTGTGCGAGTCTAAGTCATGCCATGGATCTCAATTCAAATCCCGTTGTTCCCTCATCGAAATCAAAATCCTCCACCTCAAATTCCCTCTTCAATTCAAGTCTCCGAAATTCAATCGCCTCCTTTGAATCCTCCCAAATATTTGCCCGACTCCAAAAATATCCAAATTCCTATTTTGAATTCAAATTCCATTTTCCAAACTCCAATTTTCTCCAATTCAATTCCTCGGCAAAAGTCTAATTTGCATCCCTCAAGTTTTTGTGGGCCGAATCCTTTCCCTCGGCCCATCCCTCCTCTCAGCCTGTTTCCCCTCCCCTTCGCACGTGCTGAGCACGAGCGTCGTGCCCGAGCCGAGAGAGAGCGCCGCCCTCTCTCTCTCTCGCTCTCTCTGCTTCCTCTCTCCCCGTCGCTCAAATCCCCGCGCCGCCCGTTGCTTCCTGCGCGCGCGCGCCGTGGTGGCCGACCGGCCAGTCGCCGCCGCCGTCAGCCCCTGCCGTGCCTGAGCCCGCGCCTGCCGCCCTGTAGCCGCGCCCTTCCAAAACCGCCCCGCCGTCATCGCCGTCGTCATCGACCCGGCCCCGCCACTCCGCGCGCATGCTTCCAAGGGATGGAGGCAGAGCTCCTCCTCATCGCCCTCTCTCCTTCCTCCTTTTCCCGAAGAGGAAAGGGACAAGCCCCCTTTCTCTCTTCCTTTTTCCCTTTTCCCATCCCCGCCGGCGTCATCCTCCCTGTCGCCGTTTTGGCCGCTAGCCGGAGCGCCAGCCCGCTGGCTTGACCGCCCAATGTCGGTTCCTCCCTCCCAAACCGACATTGCCGCCCTATAAACCCGAGCCCTCCCCAAACCAATCTTCCCCGTTTTCGCCCTCGCCATTGCCGCGCCCTGCCCTGTTCGCCTCCGCCGTTCGTCGCCAAAGCGCCGGGAGAGCCGGTGCGTGCGAAGGACGCGGAAGGGGACTCCGGGCGCTCGTCTTCTTCCTCTTCCCCGGCCCGAGGCCGGAGAGATCACTCCCGTGCCGTCGGCCTCTCGTCACTGCGCCCCTTCACCCCGCACGGTAGTGCCTCCTCCCCGTTCTCCCTCCTCGCTCCATCTCATCCCCTTAGCTTTGAGTAGAAGCTCGAGTAGTACCCCAGTAGCTAGTTGGCGCCGCCCCAAGCCCCGCCGCCGCTCGCCATGGCCTTGCCGCCGTCGGCGCCCGCTCCCGGAGGCCGCCTCTCGTCGCCGGACCTCCACGGCGTCGCTCTGCCCCATCCAACGCCGGAAATAAACTCCTTGAACCCCGGAGATGCTCCCATCCTTTTGAATCGAACCCCCGTTGCTCCGGTGAAGTTTCCCCCTTTTCGCGCCGCCGGCGTGCGCCGCCACGATTCGTCGTCGCCGGCCTCCCTCCGGCGAATCCGATCCGGTGGCTCGCTTCCTCTCGTGCCTTCCCTTGCCCCGGTGTGTTTCCTTTTTCCGTTGAGGTCGCGCCTTGCTCCGGTGAAGCGCGCCGCCGTCCGCCGTTCATTCGCAGCCGGCGCCTTCTTCTTCCTCCAGCCGGCCCGCGTGGCTGCCACGTCGGCGCCACCTCGGCCAAGACCGGGTCAAGGCTGACCCCGGTCCGCCGCTCCCCTCCGTCCCGCTCGCGCGCGCGGTCCACCGCGAGCCGTGAGGCTGTGTGTGGGCCCGCCGCACCCGCGTCCTTTGCAAGCCGCGCGTGCGCCGCGCCTCCCTCTCCCAAACCCTAGCGCGCTCCGCGTGCACCTCGCTCACGGTGAGCCGAGCCGCCGACAAGCGGGTCCCACTCGGGACCACGCGAGGTGAGCCCGGTCCTCCGGACCGCTCCCTCTCTCCCGCGCGCCCCTAGTGGGCCGCCTCCTCGCGCCCGCGCCGGCCCATTTGGTTCGGCCGAGCCGCAATAGCCTTCGGGCCGCGCCCTAGCCGCCCGAAGGAAGTCTAAATGACATCCCTCTTTCGTTTCTTTTCCAAGGGATTTAATAAATCCTTTTCCCCCTATTCCATAAATCAATTCCTTATTCCAAAATTCCCTAAATCATTTCCTTTGATCCTGAACGTAAGTGACAGTCAATAATATTCTTGAGAATATTATTTCTATAAGTTTCATAAATCAATTTCCCCTTGTTCCACAAATATCTTCCTTCGCCCAGAAATTCCACTTAAACTTCCAAAATTCATATCTCCACAACCGCTCGTCCAATTGACTCCGTTCCACTTCCAGTATTTCCGTAAAATCGAGATCTATTTAATGGCACTATTAATTAGCCTAAATAGGATTTCTCTTTTGGTCCTTGTTTAGGTTTTTGATTGTTTGCGTATAGTCGCGGTTACCGGATTTTCGTCGATCGTGGATTTCTCGAAGATTCATGAAGCTCAGTGAAGACCTTGAGCAAGGCAAGTCACCCTTTGATCAATTGCTCCTATAATTGGAAAATCATTATTATTTTGTTTGCAACTTGCATTATTAGAATCACACACTTAACTTGCTTGGCCTCGGTTTGCCTGCCAAACCGACGGACCTACCCAGTAGTCGCACTATTTACCTGTAGGTTGTACTACCCTGATTCCTTGTCGCTCCACCCTTGTGGTACTTCGGTATCCGTGCTCTCTGAGCGCGTATACCAAATATCCCACATACACCGTTGATTGTCGAAAAATTGGGAAATGGGTTTGGGAAGCCTTGAAAACCCGACATGTGGTGTCGGTGTGTTTAAAAATAAAATGAATTGTGAAAACTCGCGATGCGGGGGTGGTGCCTGCGTGGCGCTGTCCCGTATTCGCATATAAGGACCGATTCCTGTGGGAAACTCATCAAGCATAACAAAGTGCAACCACAAGGTGGAATGGGATACCCTGGCTAAGTAACTAGTCGGTTCGGGGAAACCTCGCATGCCAATAGTTGGGAACGCCGGGGCGGGGTCGGTTGGAGCCAAACCGGGTTCCTGGTAAGGCAAGAACATGAAGCTTGCCAGATTACCGATCGAGGTGGTTGGAGTTTGATTTGTGAAAACTAAAATGGCCTATATTTATGTGAGGATTTGATCCTTCTATGTGGCATGAGGTAACCCTGAGTCGGCTTGGGAAAGGCTTTGTCGCGAACCTCTGACACCGGCCAGTGTCTGGAGTAAGTTCGTGTCTTGTGGGTAAAGTGTACCCCTCTGCAGAGGTTAACTAACTGTTCGAACAGCCGTGCCCACGGTCATGGGCGGATGTGAGGTAGTTCCCGTTGCGTAGATTTGTTTGCCTGTGCTTTGTGAAAAGTTGTTGTGGATTGGGAATCGTAACCAGAATCAGCCTGCGTGGCAGATGGATGACCTAAGTGGTCAGAAACGAATCTGTGTGATTCGGGATGTCTTCGGGCATCATAGACTAGGCTTCCCGAGTGGAAGCGAATTGTTGTGCTGCTGGGCAGCTGGACTCTGGGAGTCCGAGAAAATGAAAAAGGCTCTGGGAACCGATTAATCAAATGAAATGGCTCTAGGAGCCGAGAAGTAATGATCTGACCCGGGAGGTCGGTACATTACCAATTGAGTTGTTGAATAGCATCTCTTAAGTCGATTTGAGACGCAAGTCTCTTTTCGACCCAAACTTAACAAGAAATAAATCACTTAGTGATTTCAAAATGATTTCAAACAAAAGATTTGCAAAACAACCTTGCCTCTCTTCCAAGCTTGCATTAAACACCTAAATTCCCGTGGCTTGCTGAGTACGAAAGTACTCACCCTTGCTCTATATAAATATATATAGTTCCTCCGCTTTGAAGTGAAGACGAAGTGAAGTGAAGATTAGGGTTTCGTCCTGGTTCCCAGCCGTCGCCTGTGGTGTTGGGTGTTAGTTCGTTGGTTCCGCTGCTGCTGTTGTTGTTGGTGTTTCCTCGTCCGTGTCGTCGGTTGCATTCTCAGGTTGTTCTGAGCTGCAACCTAAGTTAAGGTAAATAAGTCCTCTATTTATTTTAAGGATTTGCAATGATTCATATTTGTCACCGTGGGTACCAGCACTATGTCCTAGGACTGGTACCAAGATCGCGGTTTCGTAGGAAGCGGTTCGCGCCGTTTTTCCTACGACATGCTCCTATCAGGTGCCGTTGTACGGCGGTGCCGGATTGGGGTGTGACAGAGATGGTATCAGAGCATTAGTTGGCCCTAGGATCGAAACCCCTGAATAGGATGGCATTATTTGAATAAAAAAAAAAACTATTTGTGAAAGCTAAGGTGTCATAGTCCCCTTTAGCTCTAGTTTTGCGAAAAATCTTTTCATGTCCAAAAGTAGAAGCTAGTCGTTTGTTTTGACTTTTAACCTAGAGTAAACCTGTCTTCACGCCCAGTTGAAGAAAGGTGTGCTCAAGCCTCTAGGCGTCTTAGTTAAGCCCTCGTTGGTAGGCAGACCCTAGCTCCGTCACCCGCTCGGTAGGAGTTGTGGTGAACTAGTGCGTGTGTGAGTTTTGTTTGGTAGTCCGTGTTCAGGTGTTAGACCAGTTGGGATACCGGCTGGAATACACCACCTATGTCTTCTGCGATTTCGAAAACCGTTTTGTTGTAGTGTTTTTGTTTTCCTCCTTTTCTTATCTCATTTCTGCGTTGGTTAGATCTCAGTCCCACCAAAGCAGATGGCACCTCAACCAACCTGTCAGACTTGTGTCCGCAACTACCTTGGTTCTAAGGAAGACCCAGCTTTGTCAGAAAATCCAAATCAACTAGCTGAACAAGTCACCAACCAAGTTGCCAAGACTGATAACACTGCTCCTGGACCAATCAATGAAGTTGCAACCAGAAATCCACACTTGTCAATGGATATTTATCAGATTCTGGCCAATCAGACTCAGATACTACAAGAAATAGCTCAGAATTTGGCTTCTATACACCAACAACTGCTACTACCACAGCCCAAGGTGAATCCAGACAAGAGTAAGGATAAGGCCGCAGAAATTCAAGGAACACAATCAGTAGAAGGCACTGATACCAATAAAGAGAAGAACATAGAATTCTTAAATGTGATGATTACAGGGATGAAAACCCCACCTCGAGCTCATGATTGCCCCAACTTTCAGAAGTCAATCGATAAATCCTTATTGCAAGAAAATAACACTGTTAAAGAAGGAAGTGGTCACAAAAGAAAGACCTCGCCATCAGAAGTTGACATGCAAGATGTTCCACAATGTCAGACAATGCAACCTTGCCAACACATACCCAAGTACCCCACCCTCAAATCGAAGAAGATCAGACATGTTCCCGGTCTCATATGCTTCATTTGCCACGAAATTGGCCATTACATGAGACACTGCCCCCAAAAACCCTATATGGATGCACTACTGCAAGCTAATATGAGCACATCAAGGATGCCTTTCTATCCCCAAGGAAGCCCGAATTCCCAAAATGTTAATACGGTACGCCCAACCTCCCCTGACGACAAAGGAGCAAAAGCATTCTGTGACATGTGCCAGGACATCCAAGAAAAGAAAGAGATGCAGGAATACAAGAAACGCAAAGTATCGTCGGTAGAGGTTCAAGAAAGAGAAAGTTCACGTCAAAGGAAAAACCCACCAGTGCAGTGCTATGAGGAACAATCCCATTCCAATAGTTCCGATTCTATGTCTCGTTCGACAGTGTCAGAACCTAGTCAGCAAATCACAAAGATCAATAGTAATAGCCATGAAGGAAGCAACCCCATATCATGCCCTCTACCTTCAGCAAGACGTGGGAAGAAGACAGGAGTTGAATGCTACATATGTCACGAAATGGGACACTACTCATGGCAATGCCGCAGGAATACCTATGCCCCAATGGTACAATCGGATGTCACCACCAGGACATCTGTTCAAGGGAACGAAAAAGCACCAAACAATGGTTCCGCCTCGCTAACCTCACCGCCTGTGGGACAAAGCCGTCTGAACCAAGTGCAAGTGGAAACAAATGGAAAGGTTATGAATCTTGTCACGTCCCAAAATGACCCTAAAATACATCCTTTAAATTGTGCCTAGAATAATTAAAAATCTCTGTGAAGCCTCCAACAATTAAAATGCGCAAAGTTAAAAGTCAAATAAGGCTTGGAGGATTTTTGTATATTTCCTAAAAGCCTAGAATGTGTAAATAAATTTTAGTGGAATTTTCAGAGCACAAATAATAATTATTAAGAAATAAACAAAGTTGAAAAGGTTTTATAAAAAGAAAAACCTTAAAAATCTTTTTCCCTCCTCTATCGGGCCGGCCCGGCCCATCTCCCTCTCTCTCTCCTCTCCCCGCGGCCCACTCGGCCCCCTCCCCGCACGCGCGCCGCTGACGGGCAGGCCCGCCCGCCACCCTCGCTGACGGGTGGGGCCCACCCGTCATCCCCTTCCTCCCGCCGCCCTCGTCGCCTCGCCCGCGCCAGCGCCGCCGCCGCCGCGAATCCCGCCGCCTCCCGTCGTCCCCGCGCGCAATAAAGAGGGGGAAATCACTCCCCGTGATTCCCTCCCCCGAATCCCCCACTTTCCCCTCTCTCTCTCGCATTCAATCGGCCGGCAACGGTTCCCCTAATTTCGCCGGCGACTTCAATGGCGGCCGAACCTTCCGCGGTCGTTTCCGCCTCTCTCGGCCGCCCTCTCCCCTTCCCGACCGTATATAAGCCCTCCCCGAGCTTTTCTCCGCCGTTTCCGCCACCCGCCGCTCACTCTCCCCGTCGGAATCGAGCTCGCGCCGTCGAACCCTCTCTCCGCCGTCGCCGCCGAGCTCCGGTCCGCCGCCGTCGTCGTCCCGGACCATCTCCCACCTCGGCGCCGCCCCCTTCGGCTTCGCCGCGTCCTCGCCGACCTCGTCCACCCCTCCGTTCCGCTCGCCGACCGCCGTAGCCCCGTCGTCCCCGTCGACCCGAGCCGCGCCGCCGCTTTCATCCGCTTCGGTCGCCGTTTCCGCCGTCGCCGACGACCCGGGGTGAGCCGAGGACCGCCGCATCCTTTCCCCCGTCCCTCTCTCTCTCTCGGCCGCCGCTCCGCCGTGCCTATGGTCGCCGCCGGCGACCATAGGGGCGCGGGCGCGCCGCCTCCCGCCGGTCGCGCCGGTGTGGCCGCCCTCGGGCGCGTCCTAGCGGCTGCCGTGTGGGGCCCGGCCGTCAGCCGCCCGCGCCTTTGGAGCGGCTGACGCGTGGGGCCCACGGCGCCGGTCGGTGTGAGCCGGGTGCACCCGGTCCACCGTGGACCGTGAGGCTGCCGCGTGGGCCCCACTCCCGTGGACCCGGTCCGCGCGCCCCCCCCCCTCGGCTGACGCAATAAATCCGAATTTTTAATTAAAATTTAAATGAAGAAATTCGCAAATATTCACATTAAGAGCATATAAACTTCAAATGGCTATAACTTGGTCATTTGAACTCGGAATTGGACCGTTCAAGTCTCTAATTTTTCCTTAAGAAGTCAAGAACCCATTTTTGTGCTTTGTTACTGCTTGTTATATGGAGTTTATTAGAGTAAAAGCCATTTTCTTTTCCGTTGGTCGTGTAGACGCTGCAGCTTCGGAAGATCCGCTCTTCGTGGAAGTTGAAGAAGCTTGGGAAAGCGAGCAAGGCAAGTCACATCATTCTTTGAACATATTGTATCCCACTTTGTGAAATTAATTTGATTTAAATTATTGCATTATCGCTGTATTTAAATTCCCGCGTTATCACTGTTTTATTTAGCCATGCCTATTTACCTTTGTTATGACATTATTATTGCTATTGTTATTATTACCTTGTTCACCCTAGAATAAACAAAATCCCAACTAGTGGGCACTCTATTTGTGGCTCCACTAGTAAGAATTTAGGTAGATGCTTCGCTGGTTAATTAGGCAACCTTAGGTGGTTTTATAACGCTAGACTTTGGGAATATTCATATCACTTGGACTTATTGGAATGGTTGAATTACTGTGGAATTGGATGCACACCTCCCCCTCTATTCAAAACCCCCAAAATGGTTTTAGGCTGGGCTCGGGGTGCATGGTTTTGATAGTGGCACCTCGGCCATATAAGGACCGGTCTTCGGGCCTCTGTTGCAAAGCACTACCGTACTTCCACATGTCTAATGGGTAAGGCTTAGTTTGTGGCTCAGTCTGGTTATAAACAAAAGTACACGGATGGAGATGGACGAAGTCGGGGATCGATGGACATCTCTAGGGCAAATGAAGGCTACACGAGCTGCGGCTCGGTAGTCGAGATGTCATGGCACAGGGCCGGTGTCCTGCTGCTAGGGGCTCAATCTCGCCTGCCTGTCCCGGGAATCCCGGCCGTAGGTGAGTTGGGTCGGTACTCTTGTCTATGGCTAGGATGGGTCGGAAACTATGTCACGTCTTCCGTCTGTATGCCGTGGTGGTATGTGGCACGTGGTGACGCGTGAGGAAGATGTGTCTTGTGGGTAAAGATGTACACCTCTGATCAGAGTATAATCTATTCGAATAGCCGCGCCCTCGGTTATGGGCAAGCCTAGCAATGTACCCAAGTTAGTGTTTTAAATTCTTAAAACCTGTTTAACAACTAAAATATGGAATGGTTGGCCTGGGTTGGCTTGGGACGAGCTGGGACCCAGGGTCGGGTTGCCAGTTCGGTCTGAATCATCATGGGCCTTGGGTTAAGGCAGGATCGTGTGGGTTCACGGCCTTGATTAATAATACTGTGTAGCTCTAGGATCGTGCTTACAAAATAGCTTTGGGCAACTAAGTGACTTTTAAATGCTGTTTACTGCAAAACCTAACCCCTATACTACAATTCCATTGTACTCCTTTGCATTTATGCTGCACTTGTGGATGTGTCTTGTTGAGTACGGTGGTTGTACTCAGTCTTGCTCAATTTTTCCCAACCTCAGAAGAGGAGCATCTGGATGATGAAGGTTTTGGTGTCTAGCTCGTGCCTGCCGTCAAGCGCCTGTGGTCGTCGCCCTAGTCTTCCGCTGTTTCTCGTTGTTTTTGGGTGTGCTGGGCCGTCGCTGCCCATGTAATAATTAACTATTTACGCTTCCGCTTGTTAAACACTGAATTGTATCAACTATTGGTGTACCTTGTCTCCTGGGACAAGGATTAATGCACGCACGTAAGGAATACCTGTTGGGTTAATTCCGGTCGTGACAAATCTCGAGCAAGTTGAAAGAGCAGATGAAGAACAGGTTCCACTTGCAAGATCAGAGCCACAGTAAGTTGAAGCATGCTAAGTGAGTCAGAGTACCAGACCGTTTTGTGGCAAGTTTGCAACATTGAGATAAAGAAAGACCAGCGGAGTCTGAAGCTGTGAAGGAGTCTGAAGATCCCTTTTTAGTTTCGTGTGTGTGATCCACCTTCGAATCTCGGGGTCGAGATTCTTGTAAGGGGGGTGGGTCTGTAACGCTCCGCTTCTCGTGAGACGTTAAAAACTAATTCGGCAAAATCCTAATTGCGAAAATTTCGTTCTTTGTGTGCGAGTCTAAGTCATGCCATGGATCTCAATTCAAATCCCGTTGTTCCCTCATTGAAATCAAAATCCTCCACCTCAAATTCCCTCTTCAATTCAAGTCTCCGAAATTCAATCGCCTCCTTTGAATCCTCCCAAATATTTGCCCGACTCCAAAAATATCCAAATTCCTATTTTGAATTCAAATTCCATTTTCCAAACTCCAATTTTCTCCAATTCAATTCCTCGGCAAAAGTCTAATTTGCATCCCTCAAGTTTTTGTGGGCCGAATCCTTTCCCTCGGCCCATCCCTCCTCTCAGCCTGTTTCCCCTCCCCTTCGCACGTGCTGAGCACGAGCGTCGTGCCCGAGCCGAGAGAGAGCGCCGCCCTCTCTCTCTCTCGCTCTCTCTGCTGTCACGACCGGAATTAACCCAACAGGTATTCCTTACGTGCGTGCATTAATCCTTGTCCCAGGAGGCAAGGTACACCAATAGTTGATACAATTCAGAGTTTAACAAGCGGAAGCGCAAATAGTTAATTATTACATGGGCAGCGACGGCCCAGCACACTCAAAAACAACGAGAAACAGCGGAAGACTAGGGCGACGACCACAGGCGCTTGACGGCAGGCACGAGCTAGACACCAAAACCTTCATCATCCAGATGCTCCTCTTCTGGGGTTGGGAAAAATTGAGCAAGACTGAGTACAACCACCGTACTCAACAAGACACATCCACAAGTGCAGCATAAATGCAAAGGAGTACAATGGAATTGTAGTATAGGGGTTAGGCTTTGCAATAAACAGCATTTAGAAGTCACTTAGTTGCCCAAAGCCATTTTATAAACACGATCCTAGAGCTACACAGTATTATTAATCAAGGCCGTGAACCCACACGAACCTGCCTTAACCCAAGGCCTACGATGATTCAGACCGAACTGGCAACCCGACCCTGGGTCCCAGCTCGTCCCAAGCCAACCCAGGCCAACCATTCCATCTTTTAGTTGTTAAGCAGGTTTTAAGAGTTAAAACACTAACTTGGGTACATTGCTAGGCTTGCCCATAACCGAGGGCGCGGCTATTCGAATAGATTATACTCTGATCAGAGGTGTACATCTTTACCCACAAGACACATCTTCCTCACGCGTCACCACGTGCCACATACCACCACGGTATACAGACGGAAGACATGACATAGTTCCCAACCCATCCTAGCCATAGACAAGAGTACCGACCCAACTCACCTACGGCCGGAACAACCGGGACAGGCAGGCAAGATTGAGCCCCTAGCAGCAGGACACCGGCCCTGTGCCATGACATCTCGACTACCGAGCCGCAGCTCGTGTAGCCTTCATTTGCCCTGGAGATGTCCATCGATCCCCGACTTCGTCCATCTCCATCCGTGTACTTTTGTTTATAACCAGACTGAGCCACAAACTAAGCCTTACCCATTAGACATGTGGAAGTACGGTAGTGCTTTGCAACAGAGGCCCGAAGACCGGTCCTTATATGGCCGAGGTGCGACTAGCAAAACCATGCACCCCGAGCCCAGCCTAAAACCATTTTGGGGGTTTTGAATAGAGGGGGAGGTGTGCATCCAATTCCACAGTTGTTCAACCATTCCAATATGTCCAAGTGATATGAATATTCCCAAAGTCTAGAGTTATAAAACCACCTAATGTTGCCTAATTAACCAGCGAAGCATCTACCTAAATTCTTACTAGTGGAACCATGAATAGAGTGCCCACTAGTTGGGGTTTTGTTTATTCTAGGGTGAACAAGGTAATAATAACAATAACAATAATAATAAGGTCATAACAAAGGTAAATAGGCATGGCTAAATAAAACAGTGATAACGCGGGAATTTAAATAAAGCGATAATGCAATAATTTAAATCAAATTAATTTCACAAAGTGGGATACAATATGTTCAAAGAATGATGTGACTTGCCTTGCTCGCTTTCCCAAACGTCTTCAACTTCCACGAAGAGCGGATCTTCCGAAGCTGCAGCGTCTACACGACCAACGGAAAAGAAAATGGCTTTTACTCTAATAAACTCCATATAACAAGCAGTAACAAAGCACAAAAATGGGTTCTTGACTTCTTAAGGAAAAATTAGAGACTTGAACGGTCCAATTCCGAGTTCAAATGGCCAAGTTATAGCCATTTGAAGTTTATATGCTCTTAATGTGAATATTTGCGAATTTCTTCATTTAAATTTTAATTAAAAATTCGGATTTATTGCGTCAGCCGAGGGAGGGGGTGCGCGGACCGGGTCCACGGGAGTGGGGCCCACGCGGCAGCCTCACGGTCCACGGTGGACCGGGTGCACCCGGCTCACACCGGCCGGCGCCGTGGGCCCCACGCGTCAGCCGCTCCCAAAGGCGCGGGCGGCTGACGGCCGGGCCCCACACGGCAGCCGCTAGGGCGCGCCCGAGGGCGGCCACACCGGCGCGACCGGCGGGAGGCGGCGCGCCCGTGCCCCTATGGTCGCCGGCGGCGACCATAGGCACGGCGGAGCGGCGGTCGAGAGAGAGAGAGGGACGGGGGAAAGGATGCGGCGGTCCTCGGCTCACCCCGGGTCGACGGCGACGACGAAAAAGGCGGCCGGAGCGGAGGAAAGCGGCGGCGCGGCTCGGGTCGACGGAGACGACGGGGCTACGGCGGTCGGCGAGCGGAACGGAGGGGTGGACGAGGTCGGCGAGGACGCGGCGAAGCCGAAGGAGGCGGCGCCGAGGTGGGAGATGGTCCGGGACGACGACGGCGGCGGACCGGAGCTCGGCGGCGACGGCGGAGAGAGAGATCGACGGCGCGAGCTCGAATCCGACGGGGAGAGTGAGCGGCGGGTGGCGGAAACGACGGAGAAGAGCTCGGGGAGGGTTTATATGCGGTCGGGAAGGGGAGAAAGCGGCCGAGAGAGGAGGAAACGGCCGCGGAAGGCTCGGCCGCCATTGAAGTCGCCGGCGAAATTAGGGGAACCGTTGCCGGCCGATTGAATGCGAGAGAGAGAGGGGAAAGTGGGGGATTCGGGGGAGGGAATCACGGGGAGTGATTTCCCCCTCTTTATTGCGCGCGGGGACGACGGGAGGCGGCGGGATTCGCGGCGGCGGCGGCGCTGGCGCGGGCGAGGCGACGGGGGCGGCGGGAGGAAGGGGATGACGGGTGGGCCCCACCCGTCAGCGAGGGTGGCGGGCGGGCCCGCCCGTCAGCGGCGCGCGCGCGGGGAGGGGGCCGAGTGGGCCGCGGGGAGAGGAGAGAGAGAGGGAGATGGGCCGGGCCGGCCTGATAGAGGAGGGAAAAAGATTTTTAAGGTTTTTCTTTTTATAAAACCTTTTCAACTTTGTTTATTTCTTAATAATTATTATTTGTGCTCTGAAAATTCCACTAAAATTTATTTACACATTTTAGGCTTTAAGGAAATATACAAAAATCCTCCAAGCCTTATTTGACTTTTAACTTTGCGCATTTTAATTGTTGGAGGCTTCACAGAGATTTTTAATTATTCTAGTCGCAATTTAAAGAATGTATTTTAGGGTCATTTTGGGACGTGACAAACCTACCCCCCTTAAACGGAATCTCGACCCCGAGATTCGGAAGAACTGGCGAAGAGGTCGGGATGGGCGGCCTTCAGCTCGTCTTCACGTTCCCAAGTAGCTTCTTCCTCGGTGTGGTTGCTCCATTGGACCTTGCAAAAACGGATCACCCGGTTCCTGGTCCTGCGCTCCATAGTGTCCAGAATCTTCACTGGCTTCTCTACGTAGGTCAAGTCTTCGCGAACTTCAATTTGCTCTGAATCGGCCTGCTCGGACGGCACTCGAAGACATTTCTTGAGTTGCGACACATGGAACACATCATGCACGTTGCCCAATGAGGCGGGCAACTCCAGCTGGTAAGCAACTTCTCCGCGCCGAGCAATGATGCGGAAAGGACCCACGAACCGTGGTGCGAGCTTCCCTTTTGTCTGGAACCTGTGTACACCCCGCAACGGCGTTACCCGGAGATACACAAAGTCATCCACTGCGAATTCCAGATCACGACGTCGGTTGTCTGCATAACTCTTCTGCTGAGACTGTGCCACCTTTAGGTTTTCCCGAATGGTCCTGACTTTAGCTTCCGCTTCTCTCAGGATATCGGTCCCAAATACTTGGCTTTCCCCAACTTGGTCCCACAATAGTGGTGTCCTGCATTTGCGGCCATACAACGCTTCGTATGGGGCCATCTGTATGCTGGCTTGGTAGCTGTTATTGTAGGAGAACTCGGCGTAAGGGAGACTCTTATCCCATGTCTTCCTAAAATCTAGGACACATGCGCGAAGCATATCTTCGAGGATCTGGTTCAGACGCTCGGTCTGCCCATCTGTTTGCGGGTGATACGCGGTGCTGAAATTTAATCGAGTTCCCAATTCTTTTTGGAGTTTCTTCCAGAAGTGAGAAGTGAACTGGCTTCCCCGATCTGATACAATCTTCTTGGGGACGCCATGCAAACTTACGATTCTAGCGAAGTAGAGTTCAGCTAGTTTGTTCCCTCCATAGGTGGTCTTGACTGGAATGAATCGTGCTACCTTGGTTAGCCGATCCACAACCACCCAGATAGAATCATATCCGCCTTGGGTTTTTGGAAGTCCGGTGATGAAATCCATCCCAATTTCATCCCATTTCCATTCTGGTACTTGTAGTGGTTGGAGGAGTCCGGCCGGTCGTTGGTGTTCTGCTTTGACACGCTGGCACACATCGCAAAGGGCCACGAACTCTGCAATTTCCCGTTTCATACTAACCCACCAGTATTTCTCTTTCAAGTCCAAGTACATCTTCGTGCTGCCAGGATGGATGGAATAGGGGCTTTCATGGGCTTCCTGAAGTATCAGCTGTTTAAGTTCCCTAACGTCTGGAACGCATACCCGATTCCCGTTCCATAGGGTTCCGTGTTCATCCTCGGTGAAACCAGCGGCTTTACCCTGTTTCATATTCTTGAGGAGCCCATGCATATCCGGATCACTCTTCTGAGCCTCGCGGATTTGATCGAGTAAGGTAGGTTTGGCTTCCAGCGTAGCCAAGAATCCACGACCAACTATGCTTAGGTTCAGGGCTTCCAACTGTTGAGTAAGTTCCGGTGGAATGCCACGGACACTAAGAGTGTTGCAATGGCTTTTTCGACTTAGAGCGTCGGCGACTACGTTGGCCTTGCCAGGATGATAGTGAATTCCCACATCATAGTCCTTGATGAGTTCTAACCATCTCCTTTGCCGAAGATTCAGATCCGACTGAGTGAAGATGTATTTCAAACTCTTATGATCAGTATATATTTCACAACGATTCCCAATGAGATAGTGCCGCCAGATCTTTAGAGCATGAACCACAGCGGCCAGTTCCAAATCATGGGTAGGGTAGTTGCCCTCATGAGGCCGTAGCTGACGTGAGGCATAGGCTACCACATGACCTTCCTGCATTAATACGCAACCCAATCCTTGGCGCGAAGCGTCACAGTACACCAGGAAATCCTTGCGAGTATCCGGTAAGATTAACACTGGCGAGGAAACCAGTTTTTCTTTGAGAGTTTGGAAGGCCTTCTCACACTGCGGACTCCACACAAATTTTTCTTCTTTCTTCAACAACTGTGTCATGGGTCGAGCGATTTTGGAGAAGTTCTCGATGAATCTTCGGTAATATCCTGCCAAACCCAAAAAACTACGGACTTGAGTGACCGTCTTGGGTTGCTTCCAATCGGTGACGGCGGTCACCGTTTCGGGATCCACCGCAACTCCTTTTGCAGATATCACGTGCCCTAAGAACTTGACTTCGGACAACCAGAACTCACACTTGCTAAGCTTGGCATACAATTGGTGTTCTCGAAGCTTTCCCAACACTAAACGGAGATGCTGCTGATGGTCTTCCTCTGATTGCGAGTACACTAGGATGTCGTCAATGAAAACCACCACGAACTTGTCCAAGTATTCCATGAACACCTTATTCATTAAGTTCATGAAGAAGGCAGGAGCATTGGTCAGACCAAACGACATCACCGTGAATTCGTACAATCCGTATCGCGTGGTGAACGCGGTCTTCGGGATATCTTCTTCACGAATACGCAATTGGTGATATCCAGAACGAAGATCAATCTTGGAGAATATAGTGGCACCTTTAAGCTGATCGAACAGATCATCGATCCGGGGAAGAGGGTACTTGTTTTTGATAGTGACTTCATTGAGGGCCCTGTAGTCAACACACATCCTCTTTGTCTTGTCCTTCTTCTCCACAAAAATCACAGGTGCACCCCAGGGGGAAGTGCTCGGCCGTATATACCCCTTTTCCTTCAGCTCTTCTAATTGCTTCTTAACCTCAGCAAGTTCATTTGCTGCCATACGGTAGGGTCGTTTGAACAGAGGAGTTGTTCCTGGAGCAAGATCTATCCGGAACTCGATCTCCCGCTTGGGCGGCATACCGGGTAATTCTTCAGGAAATACATCACCGAATTCACTGGCGATGGGGATTTCTGACAGTCCTATCTGATGAAGTTCTGAACTGCCAACAGAGGTTGGGGGTGCGAAGAACACAACTAGTTGTTCCGGCCCTCGGTACAGAGTAACAGTGCGCCTTGCGCAATCCACTACGCCTTGGAATTGGGCCAACCAATTCATTCCAAGGATCACGTTCAAGTTCTTGGTGTCTAGCAGAATCAGATCCGAGGGAAAAGGAATTCCCTGGATTTCTATAGGAACGGCCGGGCTATAATACTTTGCTGTCATATCCCCTCCAGGGGTGGTGATGATCAGAGGGTTCCTAAGCCGTTCTACCCCCAGTTGATTTCTTCCCACGAAAGCCACAGATATAAACGAGTGGGAAGCTCCAGAATCGAACAAAATGGTAGCAGGGATAGAATGAATGAGGAACGTACCAACGATGACGTCCGGAGTAGCCAGTACATCCTCGGCGGTCACGTGGTTCACACGACCCCGAGCGACGTCCTTACCACCGTTGTTGGGGCGGGGAGGCGCTTGGCCTTGCTGGCGCCGAGGCTTCGGGCATTTGTCCGCATAGTGACCGGGCTCGAAGCAGTTGAAGCACAGACGCTGCTGTCCTTGAGCGTCTCTGCGACCTTGGCCAGACTGCACAGCTGGCGCAGGAGGACGGGGTGCACGGGTCCCTTGCTGACTCTGCTGCTGTTGCGGCTGTGGGACGCGCACCACAAATTGAGGTCGGGGCGCGGGGCGAGATTGTTGCTGCTGCTGCGAGGAGGATCCCCCTGGATAGGGATTGGTGTAGCGGATCCTTTGGTTAGCCCCCTGTTGGTTGCGGAAGTTCGCCAAGCGACGCTTGTGCGACTCCAATTCCTTGTGCTTGGCTTCCAAGCGGATGCTCTTGTCTACCAAACGCTGGAAATCCGGATAATCCCCGGAGACCAGTCGCACAGAAAGCTCAGGGTCCATTCCTGCCAAGAACTTCTCCTGTTTCTCCTCATCTTCCCGAACATCCTCCGGGGCGTACCGGGCCAAGTTGTTAAACTCATGCAAATACTCCATTACGGAGCGATTGCCTTGCTTCAACTCCCGGAATTCCCTTTTCTTAAGGGCCATGACTCCGGCAGGCACATGGGTCCTCCGGAAAGCGGCGGTGAAGCGGGCCCAGGTAATAGGCTGCCCCTCGGGCTGCGTAGCCTGGAAATGGTCCCACCAGAGAGATGCGGGACCCTGCAGTTGGTGGGCGGCGAAGATGACTTTCTCCTCGTCGCTGCATTGCACAGTGTCTAACTTTTTCCCCACGGCATGCAACCAATCCAAGGCATCCACGGGGTTATTAGAGCTGGAGAAAGTAGGCGGGCGGATGCGGAGAAACTCGGCGAGCTTAGAATGCTGCGGGGGTGGCGGTGGAGGTGGAGCGTTAGGCTGTGGTGGATTCTGGACGTGGTGGAGGAAGGCGGCCATCATGTTGGCCTGCTGAGCGAGGATTTGAGTGAGGATGGCGTTGGTGTCAGGTGGCGGTGGTGGTGGCGGAGGAGGAGGTGGAGGTGGTCCGCCTTGGATGTTGGGGTGGCTACCTTCGGGTTGGTTGCCTTCACCGGTAGCAGCAGTCCTCCTGGTGGTCACCATCTGAAAACCCCACACAGAACCAGCGAACAGAGAGAGCTGACTATTTAAACTAACCACCCACGACTACCAGAATTATTGAACTTATTACTGATATAAATTGGGTTCATTAAGGTTCAGGTTGCTTAAGCAAATAAAATAAAGTCAGGCTCCAACACAATTATACCACACACCGGTATAACCATGTCCCACACGACTCCAAGAAGACAAACGAAAAAGAACACACGCGCAAGCCTACTAACTGCTCGTCTACTTCTGCGACGGGCCAGGGCGGAAGGTGAGCAGCAGCGCATCCTCCGTGCTACCAACGCCGGAGGTCTCCCCCTCCTGAGGAACCACGGGCGCGGCACGAGGGGTCTCCACAAAGCTGGTCCACGCCAGGGACTGACGAACTAGCGCAGGCCTGGAGGTGCTCTTGCGGGCGGTGATCTTCTGGCTGCGGCAGACGCGGCGGAGCGTGGGACGGCTGATCTCCCCCTGGGCGACCTTGAGCTGACGAAGCTGCTCCTCTAGTGCGTCGAGGTCCTTCTTCAGCTGCAGGTTCTCCTGACGCAGCTCCAGGATCTTCAGATTGCTCTCGACCATCCCACGGCGCACCATATGGTGGAAGTCGATGCGGGCCGTGTCGTACGCCTCCACCATGCGCGCCAGGTGCGTGATGGTGGCGTCATCCTCCGAGCTAGCATCCCGGAAGGTGGCGTAGTGGCGGGCTCCCCCGCGACGAGGGTGGTAGCGGTAGGGCGAGTGCTGCAACTCGTCCGGGTAGCGCTGGTGCAGAGTGCCGATGGCGAGGAGTGCGGTGTTCTGGCAGGCGGCGGGGAAAGAATCTCCTCCCGCGGTGACTGACAGCGAAGTCCTCTCAGGAGAGCCAGTGAGGATCACTGCAGTGACCTCCCAAGCAGCGTTGGGCTCTGCATCGTCACCCTCCTGCTCCGGGAGCGGCCTGCCCTGGTAATCCACTCCATGCGGATATCCCAGGGCAACGCACATGCCCCGCAGCTCCAGGACAAAGCCAGTCAGATCCAGCCCACGACGGGTGACGCTGCCGGCCATCTACAAGCAAGAACAAAAAGAGAGAAAATAGTTTAGAGATCAGCTTTTAGATGATAAATGAAGCAGCAAGACAGAGAGAGACTAAAGGATTTTCGCAAATAAGGGAGGATTTACATTCCGAAAATATTGCTAAGGCTTGGGATCTAAGGCTCGTCCTAGGGTCAAGGAGGCTCTGATACCAACTTGTCACGACCGGAATTAACCCAACAGGTATTCCTTACGTGCGTGCATTAATCCTTGTCCCAGGAGGCAAGGTACACCAATAGTTGATACAATTCAGAGTTTAACAAGCGGAAGCGTAAATAGTTAATTATTACATGGGCAGCGACGGCCCAGCACACTCAAAAACAACGAGAAACAGCGGAAGACTAGGGCGACGACCACAGGCGCTTGACGGCAGGCACGAGCTAGACACCAAAACCTTCATCATCCAGATGCTCCTCTTCTGGGGTTGGGAAAAATTGAGCAAGACTGAGTACAACCACCGTACTCAACAAGACACATCCACAAGTGCAGCATAAATGCAAAGGAGTACAATGGAATTGTAGTATAGGGGTTAGGCTTTGCAATAAACAGCATTTAGAAGTCACTTAGTTGCCCAAAGCCATTTTATAAACACGATCCTAGAGCTACACAGTATTATTAATCAAGGCCGTGAACCCACACGAACCTGCCTTAACCCAAGGCCTACGATGATTCAGACCGAACTGGCAACCCGACCCTGGGTCCCAGCTCGTCCCAAGCCAACCCAGGCCAACCATTCCATCTTTTAGTTGTTAAGCAGGTTTTAAGAGTTAAAACACTAACTTGGGTACATTGCTAGGCTTGCCCATAACCGAGGGCGCGGCTATTCGAATAGATTATACTCTGATCAGAGGTGTACATCTTTACCCACAAGACACATCTTCCTCACGCGTCACCACGTGCCACATACCACCACGGTATACAGACGGAAGACATGACATAGTTCCCAACCCATCCTAGCCATAGACAAGAGTACCGACCCAACTCACCTACGGCCGGAACAACCGGGACAGGCAGGCAAGATTGAGCCCCTAGCAGCAGGACACCGGCCCTGTGCCATGACATCTCGACTACCGAGCCGCAGCTCGTGTAGCCTTCATTTGCCCTGGAGATGTCCATCGATCCCCGACTTCGTCCATCTCCATCCGTGTACTTTTGTTTATAACCAGACTGAGCCACAAACTAAGCCTTACCCATTAGACATGTGGAAGTACGGTAGTGCTTTGCAACAGAGGCCCGAAGACCGGTCCTTATATGGCCGAGGTGCGACTAGCAAAACCATGCACCCCGAGCCCAGCCTAAAACCATTTTGGGGGTTTTGAATAGAGGGGGAGGTGTGCATCCAATTCCACAGTTGTTCAACCATTCCAATATGTCCAAGTGATATGAATATTCCCAAAGTCTAGAGTTATAAAACCACCTAATGTTGCCTAATTAACCAGCGAAGCATCTACCTAAATTCTTACTAGTGGAACCATGAATAGAGTGCCCACTAGTTGGGGTTTTGTTTATTCTAGGGTGAACAAGGTAATAATAACAATAACAATAATAATAAGGTCATAACAAAGGTAAATAGGCATGGCTAAATAAAACAGTGATAACGCGGGAATTTAAATAAAGCGATAATGCAATAATTTAAATCAAATTAATTTCACAAAGTGGGATACAATATGTTCAAAGAATGATGTGACTTGCCTTGCTCGCTTTCCCAAACGTCTTCAACTTCCACGAAGAGCGGATCTTCCGAAGCTGCAGCGTCTACACGACCAACAGAAAAGAAAATGGCTTTTACTCTAATAAACTCCATATAACAAGCAGTAACAAAGCACAAAAATGGGTTCTTGACTTCTTAAGGAAAAATTAGAGACTTGAACGGTCCAATTCCGAGTTCAAATGGCCAAGTTATAGCCATTTGAAGTTTATATGCTCTTAATGTGAATATTTGCGAATTTCTTCATTTAAATTTTAATTAAAAATTCGGATTTATTGCGTCAGCCGAGGGAGGGGGTGCGCGGACCGGGTCCACGGGAGTGGGGCCCACGCGGCAGCCTCACGGTCCACGGTGGACCGGGTGCACCCGGCTCACACCGGCCGGCGCCGTGGGCCCCACGCGTCAGCCGCTCCCAAAGGCGCGGGCGGCTGACGGCCGGGCCCCACACGGCAGCCGCTAGGGCGCGCCCGAGGGCGGCCACACCGGCGCGACCGGCGGGAGGCGGCGCGCCCGCGCCCCTATGGTCGCCGGCGGCGACCATAGGCACGGCGGAGCGGCGGCCGAGAGAGAGAGAGAGGGACGGGGGAAAGGATGCGGCGGTCCTCGGCTCACCCCGGGTCGACGGCGACGACGAAAAAGGCGGCCGGAGCGAAGGAAAGCGGCGGCGCGGCTCGGGTCGACGGAGACGACGGGGCTACGGCGGTCGGCGAGCGGAACGGAGGGGTGGACGAGGTCGGCGAGGACGCGGCGAAGCCGAAGGAGGCGGCGCCGAGGTGGGAGATGGTCCGGGACGACGACGGCGGCGGACCGGAGCTCGGCGGCGACGGTGGAGAGAGAGATCGACGGCGCGAGCTCGAATCCGACGGGGAGAGTGAGCGGCGGGTGGCGGAAACGACGGAGAAGAGCTCGGGGAGGGTTTATATGCGGTCGGGAAGGGGAGAAAGCGGCCGAGAGAGGAGGAAACGGCCGCGGAAGGCTCGGCCGCCATTGAAGTCGCCGGCGAAATTAGGGGAACCGTTGCCGGCCGATTGAATGCGAGAGAGAGAGGGGAAAGTGGGGGATTCGGGGGAGGGAATCACGGGGAGTGATTTCCCCCTCTTTATTGCGCGCGGGGACGACGGGAGGCGGCGGGATTCGCGGCGGCGGCGGCGCTGGCGCGGGCGAGGCGACGGGGGCGGCGGGAGGAAGGGGATGACGGGTGGGCCCCACCCGTCAGCGAGGGTGGCGGGCGGGCCCGCCCGTCAGCGGCGCGCGCGCGGGGAGGGGGCCGAGTGGGCCGCGGGGAGAGGAGAGAGAGAGGGAGATGGGCCGGGCCGGCCCGATAGAGGAGGGAAAAAGATTTTTAAGGTTTTTCTTTTTATAAAACCTTTTCAACTTTGTTTATTTCTTAATAATTATTATTTGTGCTCTGAAAATTCCACTAAAATTTATTTACACATTTTAGGCTTTAAGGAAATATACAAAAATCCTCCAAGCCTTATTTGACTTTTAACTTTGCGCATTTTAATTGTTGGAGGCTTCACAGAGATTTTTAATTATTCTAGTCGCAATTTAAAGAATGTATTTTAGGGTCATTTTGGGACGTGACATCTGCTTCCTCTCTCCCCGTCGCAACCTAAACACACAAACTAACAAGCAGAAACTAGACAGTCGATAAACTAATGGAAAACGAGCCTAATGCTCGGAACGGCTCCTGCGGTCGGTGGAGTCGAAGGCGTCCTCCTGCTCGTCACCGGGTCCCTCTGTACGACTCCCGGAGTCTGGCAGAAACACCTCGTCGCTGCCCGGCTCTGAGCCACTGGAACTGCTGCCGCTGTGGTCGCGACTGCCACTGGGAGTAGCAGACAACCAACCCCCGTTGCCATTGGCTGGACCCCTGGCGGCTGTCGCTGGAGCGAAGGAGAGGGCGGACGCGGGAGCTGGCACCGGAGCTGCAGGAACTGCGGGAGCTGCGGGTGGAACTGGAGGAGCTGCTGACGGAGGTGGGTTCCTGGGCGCAAGCTGGATGCGCACAGGTGCAGTCGTCCTCTTGCGTGGCGTGGTGCGGATCCGGACTCCTCCTGGCGCTGGGAGACCCTTCAGCTGGGCATTCTCCCTCTTCAGGCGCGCTATCTCGTCCTTCAGAGCGACGATCCTCGTGAGCTTCCCATCGTTCAAGGCCTTGCACGCCTTGTGCAGATCGGAGTGCATCCTGTCCATCCCCCTCATCACAGCGCACATGTGACCGAAGGTGGTGTCGTTCTCGCCGGCCGTCGGACGGAAGGAACTGACATCACTGCCGCCGGCTCGACGAGGGTGGAAGCGGTACGCCGTGTTGTGGAAGACGTAGTTGTGGCGCTCCCGTAGTCTGGCCATCATCAGGTAGGCTGCCTCCTGACATGCGTGATCTGCCGTGCCTCCTGACGCCTCAACCGCCATGTTAGCGAGGCAAGTCCCCACGTAGCCATGGACCTCCAAGCGGACACGGTGTGGAAGCTCGCCACTGAGCGGCGGAATCGTCGTGTACTCTGGCGCGTTGGGGTAGCCCACCACCAGTGTCATGCGTGCCAACTCTGCCACGAAGTCATCCATGCCTTCTCCACGGTGGTTGGGTGGGTGCTCGGCCATCTAGAGAAGACAAAGGGGTAGGATCAATGCATGCTCAAATCCAAATTTAAATAAAGCAATAAAAGACTCAAATAAAGAAAGCGAGTAAGAACGAAATTTTATGCATAGATCATTTTGCATGAGAGCGAATAAATAAAACAAACTTACATAACGATAAAATAATGGGGAAATTAGATACATAATAGTAACAATAAGAGCATAAACACCTGGCAACCCATATTTCTGAGCTAGGACCTAATGCATTCCTCCCATCAAATCCCGACTGACTGACGAATAAGCCTCAAATAATTTTACTAAAACCCTAGACTGACTCGTTTTGTCAAATCCCACTCAAACGAGCGACAAGATTTTTCCCTTGAACCACAAGAACAGATCCCCAAATTTTCCCGGAAAATTCCAATTGCAAAGAACTTATGCAATGAAAAGGATTCAGAGGGCTCTTAGGTTTCCATTTGGCTTGTCCTACGGTCAAGGTCGGCTCTGATACCAACTTGTCACGCCCAGAAATTCCCGAACGGAATCCCAAGCAGAATGTGTATTAAAATCCCCGTCCAGGACCAGCCGGGGTACACAAACGACAATGTTGACATACAGATCCACGTCTTACAAACATTATAAAGGTCTTACAAAAATGCAGCGGAAAAACAAAAGAAAAACTGAAGCTAGGCCTTGACTTGAACAGCAGCGGGAACACCACTCCACAGGCATCCTCGACAGCACGGACGAAGCCTACTCCTCAGAGAAACCTCCATCTGACGCATACTCGAACTCTGAGGTTGGGGAGAAATAGAGCAAGACTGAGTACTACCCACTGTACTCAGCAAATCATACCGGAATAGGAGTATGATGCATGGATTTATCAAGGAATAGCTACACGGGTTCGTTTGCATAATACGAGCATTTATAAACAGGAGTTGAAAGAAAACAGTTGTAATAATTAATGAATGTTAAACAACCACTGTCCAACGCTATCCCACGTTGCGACAGGCCCAACCATCCACTCAAATTATCTAAAATCATTAGACCAAACTAGGGTGAAACTAATCACGGTGAATCTGGTTGACCGCCCATAACCGCGGGCACGGCTATTCGAATAGTTTTACTCTGATCAGAGGTGTACAACTGTACCCACAAGACACAGCCCCCCGACACGTTACCGTGCGCCGACATGCCACCACGACATATCGGAAAGAGGCCGTGACAGGACCCTTCGCATAACCCCCTCTAACCAAGCACACCACACCTCAGGTTTCACCCCCACTCCTCGCAAGGCAGCGGGCAGTCCCCTCTCGTGCCTAGGTGAATCCGGAAGCGACAGAGGCCGTCGCAGGGCCCGCCCCGCTCCATCACGCCCACCCTTGCCTGGATGCGTCGGCTAGAGGAAAATTACACTACAAGCCCAGCCGTTGCCCACGCTGGCTTGTGGTAAGCACGATAAATTCTTCCAGGGTTTCCCGCGAACCGGTCCTTAATTGCCATGGGTGCGACCAGCAAAACCATACACCCACAGCCCACCATGTGATTCATTTTATTTAACCAACACCAGAGCGGTGGTACTAATCCAACACCATCATATAAACCTATAGTCTAGGTTTTAAGTGAGATTTCCCCATTGTGAGCTAGTTGAACTAAGCATGGCTAAGCAATTCCTAGTCCAAACTCTAGTCATATTATAACCCAAGCTAACAAAGGAACAATGATACCAAAAATAACAGGGTTATGACAATAGGTAAACATCCCATAGTATTATTGCAAAGCGAATGCAGTATTTGAAAGAAAACATTAGATTATTTGCAATATGGGATCAACATGATCAAGTGACAAGCATGACTTGCCTTGCTCTGCTGCTGGAGGTACCTCGGCGACTATTTCGAAATATTCCGGAGCGTCGGAAGAGCCGGAATCTAGCGACATACAAGGCAAACAATGCAAACAGGCTATAAGACCACTGAAACAGGGAACAAAACCATTTTTAAGGGATTCTACACATTTTTCTTGATTTACTGAGACTAGAACGGGCTCAAACGGAGCTCGGATGAATTAGTTATGAATTTTAGAAGATTAACTGTGTTTATTACTATAAAAAAAACCTTAAATTATTTATTGCGCAATAAATCCCAGGGCTGACGTCATCAGGGCTGACGTCAGCGGAGAGAGGGGCGGCGGCGCTGACAAGCGGGGCCCGCATGTCAGTGGCGCGCGGTGTGCGGTCTACCGTGGACCGGGACCACGCGGGTGGTCCACCGCCGGCCCACGGGACCGACGGCCCAGATCGGCCGCGAGGCCGATCGGACGGTGTGCGGCGAGCGGTGCGGCTCGGCTCGGCATAAGGCCGACCGGCCGAGGCGGGGCAGCGGCGCGCGAGCGCGCGCGCGTGCTGCCGACGACGGCAGCCGGCGGCGCAAGGCGGCGGCACGAGACGGCGACCGACGGCGACGGCACCAAAGCGACGGCGCACGGCCGAGACGGCGACTCGACCCAGCGCGACTAGAAGGAAGAGGGAAGGAAAAGAGGAGGAGGGCCTCACCGAGAGTTGGCCGGCGCGGGAAAAGGCGACGACGAACGGCGACGGCGACGACCGGGGAACGACGGCGACAGACGGACGGGCTCCGGAATGCCCTAAGGAAGGAAAGGAGGGGGGTTAGAGGGAGAGATGTGAACCGCGGCGACCGGAAAACACGGCCGAAGGCGGCGGTTGCGGAGATGCTCACCGTCGCGCGATGCGGGCGGGGTTCCGGCGGTAGATCCCGACGGAGGAAAGGCGGACGAGGTGGAGCTGAGCCTCGCGAACGCGACGGCGGCGACGGCGCAGTGCGGCGGCGACCCTAGCGGCGGCTATCGGCGGCCGGAGCGGCGGCGGCGACAGAGAAAAGGAGGGCGACGGCGCTAGGGCGTTAGAAGGCACGGGAGAGCTCGATGGAATGGGGAAAAAGGGAGAGGAGGTGCCGGCGATGCTTAAATAGGGGAGGAGAGGCTCGGACGGGGCCGGGAACCCCTCCAATTCCGCCGGCGACGTGGAGAGGTGGAGAGAGAGAGAGGCGGGATTCGAAAACCGAATCCCGACCATCTCGGGCGCGGGCGCGAGCGGGAGAGTGGGGGGAATGGGAGCGGGCGTTGCGGCGCACGCGCGGGCGTGGCCGACGTGGCCCGGGGGAGGCGGAGTCGTGCGCGCGGCGGCGGATTCGGCGGCGGTTGCGGCGTGGGGGCGCGGCCGGAGGAAGGGGACGGGCCTGACAGGTGGGACCCACCTGTCAGCGTCCCGGAGAGAGGAGGCGCCGGCTTGGGCCGGCCCAGCGGGAGAAGGGCGCGCGCGCGGCTGCGGCTCAGCTGGGCCTCGGCCTTCGGCCGGCCCAGCGGGAGGAGGGAGAGAGAAAAAGGAATGGGCCGACGGCCCATTTAGAGGAAAAAGGAGAAAAGAAAAAGAAAGAAAAGGAAAAAGATTTTCCTGGGATTAAAATATTGCATGTGCTCAATTTTAATTGGTTAAAATTATTTCTAGGGCTCTGAAAATTCCACTAAAAATCTTGTTAGTGTATTTTGACATGTAGAACTCAAGAAAAATTCCACATGTCAATTCCGATTATTATTTGCATTAATTTAACAAGGTTAACTCTTGCTTTTCACAGGTATTTTCTTGAGACCACTTTATAAATTCCATTTTGGCTTGGGGAGAGAAACACAGGGTGTGACAAACCTACCCCCCTTAAACGGAATCTCGGCCCCGAGATTCGGAGGAGCTGGCGAAGAGGTGCGGGTGGGCGGCTTTCAACTCATCTTCCCTTTCCCAGGTTGCTTCCTCTTCTGAATGGTGACTCCACTGAACTCGGCAAAACCTGGTGACCTTGTTTCTCGTTCTTCTTTCGCTGGTATCAAGTATACGAACCGGCTTCTCCACGTATGTCAGGTCCTCTTGGATATCAATGTGTTCCGAATCAGCCTGTTCTTCAGGTACTCTTAGGCACTTCTTTAGTTGAGACACGTGGAATACGTCATGGATGCCGATCATATTGGATGGAAGTTCCAACTGATAAGCAACTTCTCCCCTTCGTTCCAAAATTTTGTATGGTCCCACGAAACGTGGTGCCAACTTGCCTTTGGTTTGAAAACGGTGCACTCCCCGGAGCGGAGTAACACGAAGGTACACGTAGTCCCCTGCTTCAAAAGTGAGCTCCCTTTGGCGGTTATCCGCGTAGCTCTTCTGTCGAGACTGTGCAATTCTCAACCTTTCCCTGATGGTTCTGACTTTCTCTTCCGCTTCCGTTAATACCTCTGTCCCGAACAATTGACGCTCGCCCGTCTGATCCCAGAAGAGAGGTGTGCGGCACTTCCGGCCGTATAAAGCTTCGAACGGTGCCATCTGTAGACTGGCTTGGTAGCTATTGTTGTACGAGAATTCCGCATATGGCAAACATCTGTCCCAAGCTCCACCAAAGTCAAGAGCGCAAGCTCTCAACATGTCTTCCAAGATTTGATTGACTCGCTCGGTCTGACCATCTGTCTGCGGATGGTAGGCGGTACTGAAATTTAAACGGGTCCCCAATTCTTCCTGTAATTTCTGCCAAAATTTTGAGGTGAACTGGCTACCTCGATCAGATACTATCTTCTTGGGTACTCCATGCAAACACATGATCCTTGCGAGGTACAATTCTGCCAATTTCTTTCCCGTATAGGTGGTATGTACTGGTATAAAGTGAGCCACCTTGGTGAGTCGATCCACGACCACCCAAATTGAATCGTGACCCGATGATGTCCGGGGCAGTCCTGTTATAAAGTCCATTCCAATTTCCTCCCATTTCCATTCCGGGATTTGGAGAGGTTGGAGTAGGCCTGCTGGCCTTTGATGCTCTGCCTTCACTCGCTGGCAAACATCGCAGAGTGCGACGAATTCGGCTATTTCCCTTCTCATGCTGACCCACCAAAATTTTTCTTTGAGGTCTTGATACATTTTGGTGCTGCCTGGATGAATTGAATACTGGGTCTGATGAGCCTCGGTGAGTATCAGATCCTTCAGTTCCTTGTCGTCAGGTACACACAATCTTTCTCCCATCCAGATTGTGCCATGTTCATCCTCAAGAAAATCCCGAGCCTTTCCGACTCTCATGTTCTTTTTCAGCTCTGCTATTTCCGGATCATTTACTTGAGCGGCTCTAACTTAATCGACGAGCGTAGGCCGTGCTTCCAGGGCGGCTACGAACCCGTGTTCAACAATCCCCACGTTGAGATGCTCTAACTCCTGCCGCAATTCCTCACACATGTCCTCAATGCATAGGGCAGTGCAGTAACTCTTCCTGCTTAATGCGTCTGCCACCACATTGGCTTTCCCCGGGTGGTAGTGAATGCTCATATCATAGTCCTTGATTAATTCCAACCATCTTCGTTGTCGGAGATTTAGGTCCGGTTGGGTGAAGATGTATTTCAGACTCTTGTGATCCGTATATACTTCACAACGGTTGCCAATCAAATAGTGCCTCCAGATCTTCAAGGCATGAACCACTGCTGCCAATTCCAGGTCATGGGTTGGATAATTCCCTTCGTGCGGACGCAGCTGTCGTGAGGCATATGCGACCACTCTGCCTTCCTGCATTAGAACACATCCAAGCCCGTGACGGGATGCGTCGCAATAGACTTGGAAGTCTTTCATCTGGTCGGGCAGAATTAAAACTGGTGCGGATACTAATTTCTTCTTGAGTTCCTCAAAACTCTTGTCGCACTCGGCTGTCCATTTAAACTTTTCATCTTTCTTAAGCAACTGGGTCATGGGTCGGGCGATCCTGGAGAAGTTCTCGATGAAACGGCGGTAATAACCCGCAAGTCCAAGAAAACTCCGAATCTGCGACACGGTCTTCGGTGGGGTCCATCTGGTAACTGACTCCACGTTCGATGGATCAACTGCCACACCCTGAGCTGTAA
Source organism: Oryza glumipatula (assembly GCA_000576495.2). NCBI lineage: Eukaryota > Viridiplantae > Streptophyta > Magnoliopsida > Poales > Poaceae > Oryza > Oryza glumipatula. The sequence goes on along the minus strand of CM002516.2, from coordinate 6,023,179 downwards.
TAACGTGACCCAGAAATTTAACTTCCGACAACCAGAAGTCACACTTGCTGAACTTGGCGTATAACTGGTGCTCCTTCAACTTCTTGAGTACCAGACGGAGATGATGCTCATGTTCTTCTTCGGACTTTGAGTAGATAAGTATGTCGTCGATGAATACCACAACAAATTTGTCCAAAAACTCCATGAACACTTTGTTCATTAGATTCATGAAGAAGGCGGGTGCGTTGGTAAGTCCGAAGGACATAACCGTGCACTCGTACAACCCGTACCGAGTGGTAAAAGCCGTCTTTGGGATATCCTCTTCCCGGATCCTTAACTGGTGATAGCCTGATCGCAGGTCTATCTTAGAGAACACCTTAGCTCCCTTCAGTTGGTCAAACAAATCATCGATCCGCGGTAAAGGATATTTATTCTTGATTGTGACCTCGTTGAGTGCGCGATAATCGACGCACATCCTCTTTGTCTTATCCTTTTTCTCTACAAAAATGACCGGAGCACCCCAAGGCGAAGTACTCGGTCGAATGTACCCTTTCTGCAGTTGCTCATCGACCTGCTTCTTGACCTCTGCTAGTTCGTTGGCCGCCATCCTGTACGGTCTCTTGTAAATGGGTGCGGTTCCCGGTGCCAAATCGATCCGGAATTCGATCTCTCTCTTGGGTGGCATGGTAATGAGGTCTTCGGGGAACACTTCTGGGTACTCACAGACTATGGGGATCTCTTCCAATTTCCTCGAATTCTTCTCCTCAGTGACCACTGGGATTTCCGCCTCAATCTGATTCAAGGAGATCCCTTGCTTCGGTGGGACTGGTGATTTGTGCACTATCGTTTCTCCCTTTCCGTTGGTCAAGGTGACTGTGCGATTCGCACAATCGATAACTCCCTTGAACTTGGCCAGCCAATCCATCCCAAGAATAACATCTAGGTCTTTAGATTCAAGAAGGATGAGGTTGGCTAGAAACGGTGATCTTTGAATTTCTATTAAGACTGAAGGGCTAAATTGGATCGAAGTGGAGCTATTCCCTGGGGTATGAACCCGCATTGGTGTGCTAAGTTCTTCTCTTATTAACCCATGCATTCCGACAAACTTCTTTGAAATGAACGAATGCGTTGCACCAGAATCAAAAAGTACTGTTGCAGGGATTGAGTTAACAGGGAACGTACCCAGTACGACCTCTGGTGCTGCTTGTGCCTCCTCTGCAGACGCGTGGTTGACGCGAGCCTGGACAAACCTTGGCCCGGCACGCCTAGGCTTCGGGCATTTGTCTGCGAAGTGGCCAAGCTCGCCACAGTTGAAGCAGGACCCTGGTTTGCTTCCGGTGTCCTTCTTTGGGGGAGCGGACGGAGCTGGCTGTGCTGGCGCCATAGGCGGGCGTGGAGCTGCACCGCGGTTGTGCTGACCGCCATGATGGTTTTGGCTGCCACTGGCACCCTGGTGGAAGTTGCTCGGGTTGTAAGGGCGGTGCTGGCGGACGATCAGGGTGGTAGGTCCACCCTGCTGTCCGGGAGTGAAGCGCGGCCTCTGGTGGCTCCCTTGGTTGGACCGGAACTGCGCTGCCTTCCTCTTCCTGTCCATTTTGTTGCGCTGGTCCTCCTGGCGGATAGCCTTATCAACCAGCCTCTCAAAGTCGGCGTAGTCTCCCGATATCAACTGGTTGGTGAGCTCATCATCCAGGCCTGCCAGGAACTTCTCCTGCTTCTCGGCGTCGGTACGGACGTCCTCCGGTGCATATCGCGCGAGGCGGTTGAACTCATGGAGATACTCCGTCACGGTCCTGTTGCCCTGGTGGAGTGCTCGGAATTCCCTCTTCTTCTGTGCCACAATGTAACATCCTGAAAATTCGACCAATAAAACAAAACCCTAAAAATATGGATTTTCAAAAAACTTTTTTTAAATTAAATTGCATCATGCCGATTTTATTCGCATATTCTATTTGATTCGGTTTTGAAGTTCAATAATCGAGTGCGGTGAATAATTAATCGCTTATGATCCTAAAAGTAAATTGGTAGACTATATATAATTTAAAACAAAAATTAAAGGTGGATTGAAGTTTATTACAAATATATTTGAGTTGATTAAATCTAAGTGCCGTAGAATAAAAACTAACACTAATTAAAAATTCGAGTAAACAAATGAAATTATGATTTAAATTAATTTAGGGTGAATACAATAATTGGAACAACACACAAACGAATAAAAATCAATTTTACAACAATTAGAAATTGCAAAATTAAATTAAATGGAAAATGGGCTGAAAATCGGGAAAATTGGGAAATCGCACTGTTCATCGCCCGCCAACTGTTCGACCGGGTCCCCAGACCCAGCGCCCCTGCCCTCGCGCGCGCGCGTCGCCGTCGCCATGCCGTTTCGCCTCCCCATCTCGTCGCCGTCGTCCTGAGGCCGCGCCACACGGTCATCACGTCGTCGCCCCGCGCGCCGCCCCCGAGCCCGCGTCGCCGTCCCGCGCCGCACGGGCCGCTGCCGGCCGGAGCCCTAGCCGCCGCGCCCTCGTCGCCATGCCGCGCAGCCTCCCCGACCCGCGCGCCGTGCCGCCCCGCCTCCCCGTTCCATCCCATCGCCATCACCGCTGCCGTCGCATCGTCATCACCATCATCACATCGTCGCCCCGCGCGCCGCCCTCGAGCCCCGCGCATCGTTCCCCATCGCCGCGCCGCACACGTCGTCGTCACCGAGCCCGAGCCAGCCGCTGCCGTCGCATCGTCGTCACTTCACGCCGCGCCGCACGCGTTGTCGTCATCCTCGACCCGCCGCCCGACCCGCACGCTGCACGGCCTTGCCCTCCTCGAGCCGCTCGACCTCCCCGTCCCCGCACGTCGCCCTGTCGTCGTCCTGTGCCGCCGCACGCCGCCCATACCTTTTTCCCCTTTTTCTTTCCCGCGCCGCCGCCACACCACCCGCACGTCGCCTTGTTCCCCACTTGCAGCCGCGCCGCACGCATCGACCGCCCGCACGTCGCCCTCCCCCTTGCCGCCGCGCCGCACGCCCGCTGCCCCCTCACCTCGCGCCCCGCGCACCGTCGCACGTCGTCATTGACGCTGCCGCCGCCCTCCCCTTCCTTTTTTCCCCCTTCCTCCCCTATAAAATCCCGGCTTCCCTTCCCTTCTCCTCCATCCCACACCCATCCCCATCCATTTCCCAATCTTCCCCGCCCTCTTCCCCTTCTCCACCGAGCCATCACCGTGCCGCCGCGTCGCCGGATTCGAGCCGCCGCACCGAAGCCTTGAGCCGCCGTGCGCCGTCGCCTCAAGGCAAGCCCGCCGCGCATCGCCACCAACGCCGCCGCCGCCGTGGTAAGTCGCCGCATACCCCTTGCGCCGTCGCCGTCGCCGTTGTCGTCGGGTAGGTAGGGAGCGCGGGGGAGAAAGGGAGAGCCGAGGGAGAAGAGAGAAGAAAAAAAGAAGAGAGGAAGGGAGGAAGAAGCCGGGGGAGGAAAGGAAAAAGGAGAGAGAGAGAGAGAGGGAAAAAGAAGAGAAAACAGAGAGAGAGAGAGGGAGAGAAAACAGAGAGAGAGAGAGAAAGAGAGAAAAAGAAGAAAAAGAAAAAGAAAAAGAAAAGAAAAAGGAAAGAAAAAAGAAAATAAGTAAATAGGAATTAGGGATAAAATAGGAGGTTTAGAAAATTTAAAATAAATTAGAATCCAATTAGAGACTAATATTGATCATAGAATTGCAAGGTTTAAATATAATTTGTTCTCGATGAATTCTTTAAGAAATCAATTCGCGGAGATAATTTAGATATAAATTAAATGCCTAAAACAATTAGATAAAATCTTATAGATTTTTATAGGGGATAACTTCTATAATTAATCGATTCACAATGGAAGTTCGGATTTAATTAAATAAGGATTTTAGACACGTAATATATTTAATCATAAGAGTAAATTAAATCATTTAATATTTGGATTCCGTACAATATTTAACTCGCAGTATAAATTTCTAATCCGTTATTTGAATACGATGCTCGGGGTAGGTTAAATTAAGAACTTATAATAACAAATTATTTGCACCGTAAAAATAATTTAGGAGGTAAATATAAATCAAAATTGGGTTGGCCCTAATTCGCGAACGATAAAGTTAATAAAAAGAATCGATTTCCGCATTCGAGTTTTATTTGAATTTATTTGGATCTTTATTTGAATTCTGACCGAATTCAAATCAATTTCGCACGTAACTATAGAGTCCGAGGGAGTTGCTGACCCAGGTGAAGGACAAGACCCGCAAGACCCTGAGCAAGGCAAGTCATCACTATCCCTTGAGCATATTGATCCCAATTGCGAAATTATTTTGTTTACAAATAAAATTGCATGCAATAATATACATCCCACTTGTGAATAAGCCATGCCTTGATGATTGTTTGCCTATTAATTCCTTTGTAACCATGTTTACGTATGAGTCCATAGTCAATTATGACAAGTGCTTAGCAATGCTACTCTAGAACTGTGCATACTCATATTTATCAAAATGCTGAATGCTTGGGCAATTACCTTTGGGAAGGTAATTGAGAAACGGCATGTGGAGGCATGAGCGCCACAGTGCCATGATGTTGATGACATGATTTGTGAAAAGAAAAATAAAATCAAACAAATGTTTTTCGACTGGGGCGGACGGAGGATTTGGGTGGTATCCGGGAAAGGCAAGTACCGTCCCCAGTCAATTAAGGACCGAGCCATGAAGTTAAGCATGAAACGACTCCCGTACAACCGCACTTCTCGTATGGGTATAGACCTAGCGGAATAGATAGCTGAGCAGAGGCAGTATCCTTGCATAGTGGTTTCTTGATGTGTGAGGCAGGGGCTCTACGGTGGGGCAGCCATTGGTAGAACCGAGGGGCGGTGTCTACAGTGGTGTCGCCATCGGTAGGACTGCCATGTGAGAATTTAAACCTAATTAACTTAATGCATGTGTGAGTTCTTCTCCCCCGGGTGCGCCAGAACTCCTCACACTGCTAGAAAAGGACGCATAGAGTGCATGAGGATGACAAGTTCATGGAGCGGGTACTGCCAATGCGAGGTTATCGAAAAGCTTTGCCGTGACGCGTCTCATGTGTTGGGACGAGGCTCATGTGTTGGGCAGTCGCGGAGTGCGGGTAAAGTGTACATCCACTGCAGTGTGAGTAAACCCAATCTATTCGAATAGCCGTGCTCGCGGTTATTGAGCACCGGGACGTGTATTACACTTGGCTAGACTCTGAATTCTTAACTTGTGTGGGTTGGGATATTGCATGATGATTTATATGCTGTTGGAACCACCTCCCGAGAGTAGGGATGTGGATGTCCTCAGAAAACCATGACGACTCAATGGCGGGAAGCCATCCTTGGGATCACAATGGATGGTGGACAGAACCGTCGTTGTTTAATGTGAATACTGGTATTAAAACTTGATCAGTCTATGCTAGGTCTTAGGTTTGTGAAAAGAATTATAAAACTTGCTTTACGCAAAAGAGCCATAACAATCCTTCAAAATTTCCCTGTCATGTGCATTGTTGCTGTGATGACTTGTTGAGTACGGTTGGTACTCACCCTTGCTATATATATAAACTTAACCAGAAGCTGGAGATGAAGCGTCCGAAGATCCCTATGCCTATTATCAGGAGGGAGACGAAGACGATGGGGTCCAATAGGTCTTAGATACGGTCGTTGCCTGTGGCAATGGCGTGCCGCTGCCTCCATTTTTCCGCTGCCTTACCTCATTCTGATTTTGGTTGTATTCCGGACCATTCGGTCCGATGATTTAAGACAATGCCTGCGGGCTTTGATGTAATAATTCGTCTTAAGACATTCGTGTATGAGTACTCGATGCTTCAGCTATGGATTCGTGTGTACCAGACTACTTGATCCAGGGAAATGGTACTGAATACACGACTGATTCCTGTTATAAAAACGGGGGTCCACAGAGCTGGTATCAGAGCCATACGACTGTAGGAAAAGACCAAAAGGTGCCCCACCCCCTTTTCTAAGTTGGCCAAGGGAGAAATTCCCACTTAGTGATATTTTCAAAAATAAAAACGCTATATTTGCAAAACCCCGCACGATTTTCATCTTACTCTCAACTATCCTCTTTACAAAAATTTTTACTCTTAGCTGACTTTGGGTTTTTCCTAAAATCTAGATGGCAGATCAGGACTCACCCGCCGTTTGGGAGTTGAGCGTACCCCGCTCAGAGGGTTACGTCATCGAGCTACACCGGCTGCTGAGGCGTCTGCGATACCCCAGTTTTCCGATCTACCGAGTGAGACCGTGTGGATCTGTTTGGGAGGCTCGGGTCGAGATTCGCACACGAGTTCCTCCGGAGTTGGACTACAGCTTCCCGACTCGGTACTATCGCGACCTACCAGAGAACGCGATGCAGGATGCAGCACGGGAGGCCTTCCTCAGACTCAGCTCTATCCACCGAGCTGAGTTGACTAGCACTGAGTTTGCTCACCACCCATTCCGAGAGGAGGGCAACTCCCTCTGCACAGTTCAGGACACGCCTTGCTGCTACAACCCGATAGTGACCCGACTGTCACGATGGGCTGAGGCAGCAGACGACTTCTACGAGGAGGCTTTGTTGGAGATCGACGACCAGCAGAGGCGTGTGGGAGAGTTAGAGACTGAGGTGACGGACCTCACAGCACAGCAGCTTCAGCTAGAGGAGGAGCACCAGACTTGGGGCAGTGAGATAGACTCACTGAAGGCACAGCTCCAGACCCACGGCGACCAGTTCCAGCAGTTGTCCGAGCAGTACAACGAGCGCCGCGGAATGGTGGATACACTTGAGGAGCAGCTGAGAGAGAGCCAGGAGCACGTCAGTCAGCTGGAGGCGCAGCTTCGAGCAGCCACGACCAGCACCACCGGAGCTTCTACTTCCACAGCGGTAGGGCGTGACCGCTACTTCTTCCTCACCCCGCCATACCCACCAGCCTTCCACACTCTGTTGGGAGAGGCTAGCATGCTGGCTACTGAGTCAGCACCCTACCTGGAGGACCCGACAGTGACACCACCACCTGCCCCGGAGATTGTGCACACACCGCAGATCCCTGTACCCTCTCCGCAGCTGGGTTCCAGTTTGGAGACCCCAATCCAGATCAGTTCCGAGTCAGAGGGGACCGACGCCGAGTCAGACACCACTGATTCTTCAGAGGATGAGATCCCCGTTCCCCGCATCACCTTCCTCGGAGGCCCTCGCACCCTCAGCACTGCTCGCAAGAGCACACGACCTCCGGGCAAGAAGCCCAAGCCTGACACGGAGGCCACTACTTCAGAGCCATGAGGACTCAGGTTCGCCCGTGCCATCGACCACCCACTACCTGCCCCAGGATCCTGCGGATGGTTGGATGACTAGACCGGAGGATGACTGCAGCTTCGATCTCGCGTCAGCTAGTTTCTTTTTGGATTGTATGCGAGACACACCCCTACCACTTACCTAGATTGACGAGTAGTTGATAGTTAGTTCGATGTATTTGTTGGATGAACTTTGTTTGGACTGCGTATGTATGCAGTCACTTGCATCATGAGTTATGTACTGATTGTGGAAATTTATGATATTGTTGTTGTTGTGTTTAAAATGAGTTTATTCCACCAAGCTTACAAAACAACAAAACAACTCCCTTAATGGGATCAAGCTATAAGAACTAGTTAGAAAATTAGGATACTTACTTAATCGGCCTACACAGATGGCAAGCCGACGTAGGACATCAACCAGCAATGAAGAACCTTCGACACCTGACTTAACCACTCTGGCCGGAGTCATGGCCACCCAAACCCAGCTGCTACAAGCCATCGCGAACAACCAAGGCAATCGCGGAGGATCCAGCTTTGGAGAATTCATGAGGACCAAGCCGCCCACGTTCGCATCAGCAGACGAGCCTATGGAGGCAGAAGACTGGCTGCGTATCATCGAGAAGAAACTGACCCTTGTCCGGGTGCGCGAAGCCGACAAGGTGATCTTCGCAGTCAACCAACTAGAGGGACCCGCCGGAGACTGGTGGGATACCTATAAAGAAGCTCGGGAAGAGGACGCTGGAGAACCCACCTGGGAGGAGTTCACTGCAGCATTCCGCGAGAACTTCGTACCTGCTGCAGTGATGCGTATGAAGAAGAACGAGTTCAGAAGATTGCGCCAAGGAAACACGACGGTGCAAGAATATCTGAACCGATTCACTCAGTTGGCCCGCTATGCAGTCGGAGACCTTGTCGATGAAGAAGAGAAGATCGACAAGTTCATAGAAGGGCTGAATGATGAGCTGCGTGGACCCATGATTGGGCAAGACCATCAGAGCTTCCAGAGCCTGATCAACAAGGTTGTTAGGCTGGAAAATGATCAGAGGAGCTTAAAAAGCAAATCAGAGAATTGCAAGAAAAGGGATTCGTACGCCCCAGTTCATCACTTGGGAGAGCGAAGAGTTCCTGAAGACGGAATACCCTTATCTGTTCGAGAACCGGTAAGAAATCTCGGGACGAGATTTATTTAAGGGGGGTAGGTTTGTAACATCCTGAAAATTCGACCAATAAAACAAAACCCTAAAAATATGGATTTTCAAAAAACTTTTTTTAAATTAAATTGCATCATGCCGATTTTATTCGCATATTCTATTTGATTCGGTTTTGAAGTTCAATAATCGAGTGCGGTGAATAATTAATCGCTTATGATCCTAAAAGTAAATTGGTAGACTATATATAATTTAAAACAAAAATTAAAGGTGGATTGAAGTTTATTACAAATATATTTGAGTTGATTAAATCTAAGTGCCGTAGAATAAAAACTAACACTAATTAAAAATTCGAGTAAACAAATGAAATTATGATTTAAATTAATTTAGGGTGAATACAATAATTGGAACAACACACAAACGAATAAAAATCAATTTTACAACAATTAGAAATTGCAAAATTAAATTAAATGGAAAATGGGCTGAAAATCGGGAAAATTGGGAAATCGCACTGTTCATCGCCCGCCAACTGTTCGACCGGGTCCCCAGACCCAGCGCCCCTGCCCTCGCGCGCGCGCGTCGCCGTCGCCATGCCGTTTCGCCTCCCCATCTCGTCGCCGTCGTCCTGAGGCCGCGCCACACGGTCATCACGTCGTCGCCCCGCGCGCCGCCCCCGAGCCCGCGTCGCCGTCCCGCGCCGCACGGGCCGCTGCCGGCCGGAGCCCTAGCCGCCGCGCCCTCGTCGCCATGCCGCGCAGCCTCCCCGACCCGCGCGCCGTGCCGCCCCGCCTCCCCGTTCCATCCCATCGCCATCACCGCTGCCGTCGCATCGTCATCACCATCATCACATCGTCGCCCCGCGCGCCGCCCTCGAGCCCCGCGCATCGTTCCCCATCGCCGCGCCGCACACGTCGTCGTCACCGAGCCCGAGCCAGCCGCTGCCGTCGCATCGTCGTCACTTCACGCCGCGCCGCACGCGTTGTCGTCATCCTCGACCCGCCGCCCGACCCGCACGCTGCACGGCCTTGCCCTCCTCGAGCCGCTCGACCTCCCCGTCCCCGCACGTCGCCCTGTCGTCGTCCTGTGCCGCCGCACGCCGCCCATACCTTTTTCCCCTTTTTCTTTCCCGCGCCGCCGCCACACCACCCGCACGTCGCCTTGTTCCCCACTTGCAGCCGCGCCGCACGCATCGACCGCCCGCACGTCGCCCTCCCCCTTGCCGCCGCGCCGCACGCCCGCTGCCCCCTCACCTCGCGCCCCGCGCACCGTCGCACGTCGTCATTGACGCTGCCGCCGCCCTCCCCTTCCTTTTTTCCCCCTTCCTCCCCTATAAAATCCCGGCTTCCCTTCCCTTCTCCTCCATCCCACACCCATCCCCATCCATTTCCCAATCTTCCCCGCCCTCTTCCCCTTCTCCACCGAGCCATCACCGTGCCGCCGCGTCGCCGGATTCGAGCCGCCGCACCGAAGCCTTGAGCCGCCGTGCGCCGTCGCCTCAAGGCAAGCCCGCCGCGCATCGCCACCAACGCCGCCGCCGCCGTGGTAAGTCGCCGCATACCCCTTGCGCCGTCGCCGTCGCCGTTGTCGTCGGGTAGGTAGGGAGCGCGGGGGAGAAAGGGAGAGCCGAGGGAGAAGAGAGAAGAAAAAAAGAAGAGAGGAAGGGAGGAAGAAGCCGGGGGAGGAAAGGAAAAAGGAGAGAGAGAGAGAGAGGGAAAAAGAAGAGAAAACAGAGAGAGAGAGAGGGAGAGAAAACAGAGAGAGAGAGAGAAAGAGAGAAAAAGAAGAAAAAGAAAAAGAAAAAGAAAAGAAAAAGGAAAGAAAAAAGAAAATAAGTAAATAGGAATTAGGGATAAAATAGGAGGTTTAGAAAATTTAAAATAAATTAGAATCCAATTAGAGACTAATATTGATCATAGAATTGCAAGGTTTAAATATAATTTGTTCTCGATGAATTCTTTAAGAAATCAATTCGCGGAGATAATTTAGATATAAATTAAATGCCTAAAACAATTAGATAAAATCTTATAGATTTTTATAGGGGATAACTTCTATAATTAATCGATTCACAATGGAAGTTCGGATTTAATTAAATAAGGATTTTAGACACGTAATATATTTAATCATAAGAGTAAATTAAATCATTTAATATTTGGATTCCGTACAATATTTAACTCGCAGTATAAATTTCTAATCCGTTATTTGAATACGATGCTCGGGGTAGGTTAAATTAAGAACTTATAATAACAAATTATTTGCACCGTAAAAATAATTTAGGAGGTAAATATAAATCAAAATTGGGTTGGCCCTAATTCGCGAACGATAAAGTTAATAAAAAGAATCGATTTCCGCATTCGAGTTTTATTTGAATTTATTTGGATCTTTATTTGAATTCTGACCGAATTCAAATCAATTTCGCACGTAACTATAGAGTCCGAGGGAGTTGCTGACCCAGGTGAAGGACAAGACCCGCAAGACCCTGAGCAAGGCAAGTCATCACTATCCCTTGAGCATATTGATCCCAATTGCGAAATTATTTTGTTTACAAATAAAATTGCATGCAATAATATACATCCCACTTGTGAATAAGCCATGCCTTGATGATTGTTTGCCTATTAATTCCTTTGTAACCATGTTTACGTATGAGTCCATAGTCAATTATGACAAGTGCTTAGCAATGCTACTCTAGAACTGTGCATACTCATATTTATCAAAATGCTGAATGCTTGGGCAATTACCTTTGGGAAGGTAATTGAGAAACGGCATGTGGAGGCATGAGCGCCACAGTGCCATGATGTTGATGACATGATTTGTGAAAAGAAAAATAAAATCAAACAAATGTTTTTCGACTGGGGCGGACGGAGGATTTGGGTGGTATCCGGGAAAGGCAAGTACCGTCCCCAGTCAATTAAGGACCGAGCCATGAAGTTAAGCATGAAACGACTCCCGTACAACCGCACTTCTCGTATGGGTATAGACCTAGCGGAATAGATAGCTGAGCAGAGGCAGTATCCTTGCATAGTGGTTTCTTGATGTGTGAGGCAGGGGCTCTACGGTGGGGCAGCCATTGGTAGAACCGAGGGGCGGTGTCTACAGTGGTGTCGCCATCGGTAGGACTGCCATGTGAGAATTTAAACCTAATTAACTTAATGCATGTGTGAGTTCTTCTCCCCCGGGTGCGCCAGAACTCCTCACACTGCTAGAAAAGGACGCATAGAGTGCATGAGGATGACAAGTTCATGGAGCGGGTACTGCCAATGCGAGGTTATCGAAAAGCTTTGCCGTGACGCGTCTCATGTGTTGGGACGAGGCTCATGTGTTGGGCAGTCGCGGAGTGCGGGTAAAGTGTACATCCACTGCAGTGTGAGTAAACCCAATCTATTCGAATAGCCGTGCTCGCGGTTATTGAGCACCGGGACGTGTATTACACTTGGCTAGACTCTGAATTCTTAACTTGTGTGGGTTGGGATATTGCATGATGATTTATATGCTGTTGGAACCACCTCCCGAGAGTAGGGATGTGGATGTCCTCAGAAAACCATGACGACTCAATGGCGGGAAGCCATCCTTGGGATCACAATGGATGGTGGACAGAACCGTCGTTGTTTAATGTGAATACTGGTATTAAAACTTGATCAGTCTATGCTAGGTCTTAGGTTTGTGAAAAGAATTATAAAACTTGCTTTACGCAAAAGAGCCATAACAATCCTTCAAAATTTCCCTGTCATGTGCATTGTTGCTGTGATGACTTGTTGAGTACGGTTGGTACTCACCCTTGCTATATATATAAACTTAACCAGAAGCTGGAGATGAAGCGTCCGAAGATCCCTATGCCTATTATCAGGAGGGAGACGAAGACGATGGGGTCCAATAGGTCTTAGATACGGTCGTTGCCTGTGGCAATGGCGTGCCGCTGCCTCCATTTTTCCGCTGCCTTACCTCATTCTGATTTTGGTTGTATTCCGGACCATTCGGTCCGATGATTTAAGACAATGCCTGCGGGCTTTGATGTAATAATTCGTCTTAAGACATTCGTGTATGAGTACTCGATGCTTCAGCTATGGATTCGTGTGTACCAGACTACTTGATCCAGGGAAATGGTACTGAATACACGACTGATTCCTGTTATAAAAACGGGGGTCCACACACAACCCCGTCAGGTACTTGCGCCTTCCTGAAGCTGCGACAGAACTCCGCCCAAGTGACTTCCGTGCCTGGCGGGCGGGTGGCCATGTGATTGTCCCACCAAGCTGACGCGGGACCTTGGAGCTGGTGCGTGGCGAAAGCGACCTTCTCCTGATCGTTGCACTGCAGGAGATTCAGCTTCTTCTCTATGGCATGGAGCCAGTCATTTGCCTCCATGGGGTTGGTGGTGCTGGAGAAGGTGGGTGGCCTGACACGTAGAAATTCTGGCAACTTGGATTGAGGGGGAGGGGGACCAAACTGCTGGTGCTGTTGTTCGACGTGCTGCATCATCCTCTGGTGCATCTGCTGGTGCTGCTGCTGCATTTGCTGCATCATGGCTGCCATCATCTGAGTCTGATGTGCCATAACTTGGGCCAGTGTCGGATTCTCGGGAAGTGGTGGCGGACCATTGCCGGAATCACTGTTGGGGTGCACCCCATCAGCGCGTTCTTCGCCGTTGCTGCCCTCGCCAGTTGTGCGGCTACCGTTCCTGGTGTAGACCATCTGGAGGAAGAGCAGACGGGGAAACGGAGAAAAACAGATACTCAGCAACTAAGCTTTATTATATAGAAATTTAAACTGCAATTGTTCTGATCTGAATTGAAACACTTTAAACAGCAAGCAAAAATCCTTATTGGGACAGCCATATCATAGGCACATGATATCGACCGTCGACTAACCCCAAGCATGCAACCTAAACACACAAACTAACAAGCAGAAACTAGACAGTCGATAAACTAATGGAAAACGAGCCTAATGCTCGGAACGGCTCCTGCGGTCGGTGGAGTCGAAGGCGTCCTCCTGCTCGTCACCGGGTCCCTCTGTACGACTCCCGGAGTCTGGCAGAAACACCTCGTCGCTGCCCGGCTCTGAGCCACTGGAACTGCTGCCGCTGTGGTCGCGACTGCCACTGGGAGTAGCAGACAACCAACCCCCGTTGCCACTGGCTGGACCCCTGGCGGCTGTCGCTGGAGCGAAGGAGAGGGCGGACGCGGGAGCTGGCACCGGAGCTGCAGGAACTGCGGGAGCTGCGGGTGGAACTGGAGGAGCTGCTGACGGAGGTGGGTTCCTGGGCGCAAGCTGGATGCGCACAGGTGCAGTCGTCCTCTTGCGTGGCGTGGTGCGGATCCGGACTCCTCCTGGCGCTGGGAGACCCTTCAGCTGGGCATTCTCCCTCTTCAGGCGCGCTATCTCGTCCTTCAGAGCGACGATCCTCGTGAGCTTCCCATCGTTCAAGGCCTTGCACGCCTTGTGCAGATCGGAGTGCATCCTGTCCATCCCCCTCATCACAGCGCACATGTGACCGAAGGTGGTGTCGTTCTCGCCGGCCGTCGGACGGAAGGAACTGACATCACTGCCGCCGGCTCGACGAGGGTGGAAGCGGTACGCCGTGTTGTGGAAGACGTAGTTGTGGCGCTCCCGTAGTCTGGCCATCATCAGGTAGGCTGCCTCCTGACATGCGTGATCTGCCGTGCCTCCTGACGCCTCAACCGCCATGTTAGCGAGGCAAGTCCCCACGTAGCCATGGACCTCCAAGCGGACACGGTGTGGAAGCTCGCCACTGAGCGGCGGAATCGTCGTGTACTCTGGCGCGTTGGGGTAGCCCACCACCAGTGTCATGCGTGCCAACTCTGCCACGAAGTCATCCATGCCTTCTCCACGGTGGTTGGGTGGGTGCTCGGCCATCTAGAGAAGACAAAGGGGTAGGATCAATGCATGCTCAAATCCAAATTTAAATAAAGCAATAAAAGACTCAAATAAAGAAAGCGAGTAAGAACGAAATTTTATGCATAGATCATTTTGCATGAGAGCGAATAAATAAAACAAACTTACATAACGATAAAATAATGGGGAAATTAGATACATAATAGTAACAATAAGAGCATAAACACCTGGCAACCCATATTTCTGAGCTAGGACCTAATGCATTCCTCCCATCAAATCCCGACTGACTGACGAATAAGCCTCAAATAATTTTACTAAAACCCTAGACTGACTCGTTTTGTCAAATCCCACTCAAACGAGCGACAAGATTTTTCCCTTGAACCACAAGAACAGATCCCCAAATTTTCCCGGAAAATTCCAATTGCAAAGAACTTATGCAATGAAAAGGATTCAGAGGGCTCTTAGGTTTCCATTTGGCTTGTCCTACGGTCAAGGTCGGCTCTGATACCAACTTGTCACGCCCAGAAATTCCCGAACGGAATCCCAAGCAGAATGTGTATTAAAATCCCCGTCCAAGACCAGCCGGGGTACACAAACGACAATGTTGACATACAGATCCACGTCTTACAAACATTATAAAGGTCTTACAAAAATGCAGCGGAAAAACAAAAGAAAAACTGAAGCTAGGCCTTGACTTGAACAGCAGCGGGAACACCACTCCACAGGCATCCTCGACAGCACGGACGAAGCCTACTCCTCAGAGAAACCTCCATCTGACGCATACTCGAACTCTGAGGTTGGGGAGAAATAGAGCAAGACTGAGTACTACCCACTGTACTCAGCAAATCATACCGGAATAGGAGTATGATGCATGGATTTATCAAGGAATAGCTACACGGGTTCGTTTGCATAATACGAGCATTTATAAACAGGAGTTGAAAGAAAACAGTTGTAATAATTAATGAATGTTAAACAACCACTGTCCAACGCTATCCCACGTTGCGACAGGCCCAACCATCCACTCAAATTATCTAAAATCATTAGACCAAACTAGGGTGAAACTAATCACGGTGAATCTGGTTGACCGCCCATAACCGCGGGCACGGCTATTCGAATAGTTTTACTCTGATCAGAGGTGTACAACTGTACCCACAAGACACAGCCCCCCGACACGTTACCGTGCGCCGACATGCCACCACGACATATCGGAAAGAGGCCGTGACAGGACCCTTCGCATAACCCCCTCTAACCAAGCACACCACACCTCAGGTTTCACCCCCACTCCTCGCAAGGCAGCGGGCAGTCCCCTCTCGTGCCTAGGTGAATCCGGAAGCGACAGAGGCCGTCGCAGGGCCCGCCCCGCTCCATCACGCCCACCCTTGCCTGGATGCGTCGGCTAGAGGAAAATTACACTACAAGCCCAGCCGTTGCCCACGCTGGCTTGTGGTAAGCACGATAAATTCTTCCAGGGTTTCCCGCGAACCGGTCCTTAATTGCCATGGGTGCGACCAGCAAAACCATACACCCACAGCCCACCATGTGATTCATTTTATTTAACCAACACCAGAGCGGTGGTACTAATCCAACACCATCATATAAACCTATAGTCTAGGTTTTAAGTGAGATTTCCCCATTGTGAGCTAGTTGAACTAAGCATGGCTAAGCAATTCCTAGTCCAAACTCTAGTCATATTATAACCCAAGCTAACAAAGGAACAATGATACCAAAAATAACAGGGTTATGACAATAGGTAAACATCCCATAGTATTATTGCAAAGCGAATGCAGTATTTGAAAGAAAACATTAGATTATTTGCAATATGGGATCAACATGATCAAGTGACAAGCATGACTTGCCTTGCTCTGCTGCTGGAGGTACCTCGGCGACTATTTCGAAATATTCCGGAGCGTCGGAAGAGCCGGAATCTAGCGACATACAAGGCAAACAATGCAAACAGGCTATAAGACCACTGAAACAGGGAACAAAACCATTTTTAAGGGATTCTACACATTTTTCTTGATTTACTGAGACTAGAACGGGCTCAAACGGAGCTCGGATGAATTAGTTATGAATTTTAGAAGATTAACTGTGTTTATTACTATAAAAAAAACCTTAAATTATTTATTGCGCAATAAATCCCAGGGCTGACGTCATCAGGGCTGACGTCAGCGGAGAGAGGGGCGGCGGCGCTGACAAGCGGGGCCCGCATGTCAGTGGCGCGCGGTGTGCGGTCTACCGTGGACCGGGACCACGCGGGTGGTCCACCGCCGGCCCACGGGACCGACGGCCCAGATCGGCCGCGAGGCCGATCGGACGGTGTGCGGCGAGCGGTGCGGCTCGGCTCGGCATAAGGCCGACCGGCCGAGGCGGGGCAGCAGCGCGCGAGCGCGCGCGCGTGCTGCCGACGACGGCAGCCGGCGGCGCAAGGCGGCGGCACGAGACGGCGACCGACGGCGACGACACCAAAGCGACGGCGCACGGCCGAGACGGCGACTCGACCCAGCGCGACTAGAAGGAAGAGGGAAGGAAAAGAGGAGGAGGGCCTCACCGGGAGTTGGCCGGCGCGGGAAAAGGCGACGACGAACGGCGACGGCGACGACCGGGGAACGACGGCGACAGACGGACGGGCTCCGGAATGCCCTAAGGAAGGAAAGGAGGGGGGTTAGAGGGAGAGATGTGAACCGCGGCGACCGGAAAACACGGCCGAAGGCGGCGGTTGCGGAGATGCTCACCGTCGCGCGATGCGGGCGGGGTTCCGGCGGTAGATCCCGACGGAGGAAAGGCGGACGAGGTGGAGCTGAGCCTCGCGAACGCGACGGCGGCGACGGCGCAGTGCGGCGGCGACCCTAGCGGCGGCTATCGGCGGCCGGAGCGGCGGCGGCGACAGAGAAAAGGAGGGCGACGGCGCTAGGGCGTTAGAAGGCACGGGAGAGCTCGATGGAATGGGGAAAAAGGGAGAGGAGGTGCCGGTGATGCTTAAATAGGGGAGGAGAGGCTCGGACGGGGCCGGGAACCCCTCCGATTCCGCCGGCGACATGGAGAGGTGGAGAGAGAGAGAGGCGGGATTCGAAAACCGAATCCCGACCATCTCGGGCGCGGGCGCGAGCGGGAGAGTGGGGGGAATGGGAGCGGGCGTTGCGGCGCACGCGCGGGCGTGGCCGACGTGGCCCGGGGGAGGCGGAGTCGTGCGCGCGGCGGCGGATTCGGCGGCGGTTGCGGCGTGGGGGCGCGGCCGGAGGAAGGGGACGGGCCTGACAGGTGGGACCCACCTGTCAGCGTCCCGGAGAGAGGAGGCGCCGGCTTGGGCCGGCCCAGCGGGAGAAGGGCGCGCGCGCGGCTGCGGCTCAGCTGGGCCTCGGCCTTCGGCCGGCCCAGCGGGAGGAGGGAGAGAGAAAAAGGAATGGGCCGACGGCCCATTTAGAGGAAAAAGGAGAAAAGAAAAAGAAAGAAAAGGAAAAAGATTTTCCTGGGATTAAAATATTGCATGTGCTCAATTTTAATTGGTTAAAATTATTTCTAGGGCTCTGAAAATTCCACTAAAAATCTTGTTAGTGTATTTTGACATGTAGAACTCAAGAAAAATTCCACATGTCAATTCCGATTATTATTTGCATTAATTTAACAAGGTTAACTCTTGCTTTTCACAGGTATTTTCTTGAGACCACTTTATAAATTCCATTTTGGCTTGGGGAGAGAAACACAGGGTGTGACAGCCTCCTCGCGCCCGCGCCGGCCCATTTGGTTCGGCCGAGCCGCAATAGCCTTCGGGCCGCGCCCTAGCCGCCCGAAGGAAGTCTAAATGACATCCCTCTTTCGTTTCTTTTCCAAGGGATTTAATAAATCCTTTTCCCCCTATTCCATAAATCAATTCCTTATTCCAAAATTCCCTAAATCATTTCCTTTGATCCTGAACGTAAGTGACAGTCAATAATATTCTTGAGAATATTATTTCTATAAGTTTCATAAATCAATTTCCCCTTGTTCCACAAATATCTTCCTTCGCCCAGAAATTCCACTTAAACTTCCAAAATTCATATCTCCACAACCGCTCGTCCAATTGACTCCGTTCCACTTCCAGTATTTCCGTAAAATCGAGATCTATTTAATGGCACTATTAATTAGCCTAAATAGGATTTCTCTTTTGGTCCTTGTTTAGGTTTTTGATTGTTTGCGTATAGTCGCGGTTACCGGATTTTCGTCGATCGTGGATTTCTCGAAGATTCATGAAGCTCAGTGAAGACCTTGAGCAAGGCAAGTCACCCTTTGATCAATTGCTCCTATAATTGGAAAATCATTATTATTTTGTTTGCAACTTGCATTATTAGAATCACACACTTAACTTGCTTGGCCTCGGTTTGCCTGCCAAACCGACGGACCTACCCAGTAGTCGCACTATTTACCTGTAGGTTGTACTACCCTGATTCCTTGTCGCTCCACCCTTGTGGTACTTCGGTATCTGTGCTCTCTGAGCGCGTATACCAAATATCCCACATACACCGTTGATTGTCGAAAAATTGGGAAATGGGTTTGAGAAGCCTTGAAAACCCGACATGTGGTGTCGGTGTGTTTAAAAATAAAATGAATTGTGAAAACTCGCGATGCGGGGGTGGTGCCTGCGTGGCGCTGTCCCGTATTCGCATATAAGGACCGATTCCTGTGGGAAACTCATCAAGCATAACAAAGTGCAACCACAAGGTGGAATGGGACACCCTGGCTAAGTAACTAGTCGGTTCGGGGAAACCTCGCATGCCAATAGTTGGGAACGCCGGGGCGGGGTCGGTTGGAGCCAAACCGGGTTCCTGGTAAGGCAAGAACATGAAGCTTGCCAGATTACCGATCGAGGTGGTTAGAGTTTGATTTGTGAAAACTAAAATGGCCTATATTTATGTGAGGATTTGATCCTTCTATGTGGCATGAGGTAACCCTGAGTCGGCTTGGGAAAGGCTTTGTCGCGAACCTCTGACACCGGCCAGTGTCTGGAGTAAGTTCGTGTCTTGTGGGTAAAGTGTACCCCTCTGCAGAGGTTAACTAACTGTTCGAACAGCCGTGCCCACGGTCATGGGCGGATGTGAGGTGGTTCCCGTTGCGTAGATTTGTTTGCCTGTGCTTTGTGAAAAGTTGTTGTGGATTGGGAATCGTAACCAGAATCAGCCTGCGTGGCAGATGGATGACCTAAGTGGTCAGAAACGAATCTGTGTGATTCGGGATGTCTTCGGGCATCATAGACTAGGCTTCCCGAGTGGAAGCGAATTGTTGTGCTGCTGGGCAGCTGGACTCTGGGAGTCCGAGAAAATGAAAAAGGCTCTGGGAACCGATTAATCAAATGAAATGGCTCTGGGAGCCGAGAAGTAATGATCTGACCCGGGAGGTCGGTACATTACCAATTGAGTTGTTGAATAGCATCTCTTAAGTCGATTTGAGACGCAAGTCTCTTTTCGACCCAAACTTAACAAGAAATAAATCACTTAGTGATTTCAAAATGATTTCAAACAAAAGATTTGCAAAACAACCTTGCCTCTCTTCCAAGCTTGCATTAAACACCTAAATTCCCGTGGCTTGCTGAGTACGAAAGTACTCACCCTTGCTCTATATAAATATATATAGTTCCTCCGCCTTGAAGTGAAGACGAAGTGAAGTGAAGATTAGGGTTTCGTCCTGGTTCCCAGCCGTCGCCTGTGGTGTTGGGTGTTAGTTCGTTGGTTCCGCTGCTGCTGTTGTTGTTGGTGTTTCCTCGTCCGTGTCGTCGGTTGCATTCTCAGGTTGTTCTGAGCTGCAACCTAAGTTAAGGTAAATAAGTCCTCTATTTATTTTAAGGATTTGCAATGATTCATATTTGTCACCGTGGGTACCAGCACTATGTCCTGGGACTGGTACCAAGATCGCGGTTTCGTAGGAAGCGGTTCGCGCCGTTTTTCCTACGACATGCTCCTATCAGGTGCCGTTGTACGGCGGTGCCGGATTGGGGTGTGACATCTTCCCGAACTGAGTTCACTAGGCTCAAGCCAACGTGGTGGCACAAAGTCTTAAAACCCGGTCCAAACTTCAAAACAAGTTAATTATACCTTACAAATTTGCTATCAATCTGTCGACAGATTTTTAGTTAGATATTTGTCGATTTTTAGACCGTATGATTTGCGTGGAGATTTGTGCTAATACGGTGGATAAAAAACACATGCGTGTGCATAGCGGGGGATCGGTTCGAGGATCTCTGGTTGCCCTGTTAGCCGTATACCTAGTAGCAGTGAAAGCTAAATTGGTTGAAGTTATGTGTTAATAAACTAAAATAATATACTGTAGTTATAAATGTAAATACAGTATAGTTATAACTACAATGTTTTAGTAGATGGATTGGTAATATTATATTATGCACAAATCTAGCAAATAAACTACGGGAAGGCTAAATGGTTGTCGAATGTTTTTTGATAGCTAAATCATTCATGTTTTAATATATTCAAAACTGTTGTATTATACATTGTAGCAAAATATTTCATGAGCTGATTTGATTGTGTTTCAGTTTTTTTAAAAGATTGAAACATTTTCGATCTACTTGATGAAAGAGTGTTCGATTGGCTTCAAAATCTGTATGATGGAAGTCTAAAAAATCATGTGAATCCTATATAGACTTTTTCTCGATGTACTCGGATTTGTTTCATGTTTCAATATATTTGGAATCGTTGTTTTATAAGTTGTAGCAAAATATTTCATGGGGTGATTTGATTGTGTTTTAGCTTTTTTAAAAGATTGAAACATTTTCAATCTACTTGGTAAAACACAGCATGATGGAAGCCTAAAAATCATGCGAATCCCATATAGACAGCCCCAATAAACTATGCAATATATCTACTAGATATCACTATAAAATTATAGTCCTATATAACTAAAATTATATTTGTAAATTCAGTTGATATGATATGTAAGTGCACTGTAATTTTGATAGAAATGTTATGTAAGTAAATATGTATTTTTAATTTTCTTTTATAGTCCATTGGATATATAAATCTAATAGTAAAAAAAATCTGGCTGATTTTTTTTAGAAATCACCCAACAAATGTTTGTTGGGTGGCAACAAGAGATCCTCGAATCGATCCCCCGCTATGCACACGCATATGTTTTTTATCCACCGTATTAGTACAAATCTCCACGCAAATCATACCGTCTAAAAATCAACAAATATCTAACTAAAAATATGTCGTCAGATTGATAGCAAATTCAAAGTGAAAGGCTTGGTTCAGGGCGGAACTTTGGTCAATAAATCAGGTCCAAAGTGAAATTTCCTCTAAAACAAATAATCAAACGGCATCATTCGCTAAAAACCGGAGGTTAGTAGTCTCCAGCTAAGACTGGATTAGTTGCATGACCGGTTGACTTCATCGTTGCCTTTAAATATGTGGGTACTGGGTAGGTTAGTTTTGGACTAATTAAGAATCAGGCAAGCAAGCACGTACGTACGTACGCAGACAATTTAAGGTTCACCGGATTTAAGCAAGAAGCGACCGGCCGGCGGTAGATCGCCGTCGATCGACCATAGTCGGAGTTTCTCGATCTTCTTCTTCTCTGCGCGCGAGGCGGACAAGCAGCTTAGTTTGTGCAGGCTGCAGGCTGAGGCAGCCATGGAAGCTGCTCGTCGTGTTCGCTCCTCCGAGCTACGAGCGGCCATAGTCGTAGCGGTCCTTCTCCTGCTGCTGCTGCTCCAGCTGCATGCTATTGCTGCCTCAGCCGATACTAACACCAGTTCTTCAGGAGGATATGGTTATGGTAACATGTCAGGGGGATATGGTGAGTATTTAATTACCAACGATATCAATATATCCGCCGCATCCGATTTAATTTGCTATAGATTTGTCGTGTGATTTTTTCTCTCAGATTTATCGTTTTTTAGGCCATTCGATGTGTGCCAAGATTCGTGCGCATATATTGGGCTGGGAACCCGCATAGGATTTAGGCTCTGTTTGATTCAGCTTAGAATTATTATAATCTAGCTTATTAGGAGTAAGCTGAAACAAACAAGTAGATTATTATAGCATATTATTATATTATATAAGCCAGATTATTATAATCTAATAAGCTGCTCAAAAGGAGCTTTTTGCAGATTATTGAGTGGCTAAAGACCCACTACCCCTACATACTTGAGAAAAATTACCCACCTATGCCATCAACCGAACATATAGCTGAGGGTATTATAGACTTTAGCCTTTCAAACCCAATAATCCATGCCTTCAATAATCCAGACAAACAAACAACTCACAGCTTATTTTATATCAGCTTATTATAATCCAGCTTATAGCAATCTAGCTTAATAATCTAGATTATAATAATCATAAGCTAAAACAAACAGGGTCTTAGTTAGGTCGCATATAACAGCGTCGAGCGGTTAGAGTCGCCTTTTTTTCTGCGCTCTGAAAATTCGACACGAGCGTTGTTCTCTCTCCTCTCTCTCATTTGAAACTAAAATAAAAAATAAAATACAAAATTACAGTTCTATAAAACTAAAATTACATTTATAAATTCAATTGATATAGCATGTAAGTGTACTGTAATTTTGATAACAATGATGTGTAAATAAATATGTATTTTTTATTTTTCTTTAAAATGTAAAATTACAGTCCTATATAACTAAAATTATATTTGTAAATTCAGTTGATATGGCATGTAAGTGCACTGTAATTTTGATAAAAAAAATATTGTGTAAGTACATATGTATTTTTTTTATTTTCTTTTGTAGTCCGTTAGGTGTAAATCTAAGGGTAGAAAAAATCTGGGTGATTTCTTCTTAGAAATAATCCGATAAATGGATAGATAGTCCTACGTGGGATAGTTGTTTGGATGGAGTAAAGGAAAAACGTAAGAATCTTTAAGGAAAAAATGGGTGCACGGTAAGAAAGCATTACATATGCTAGTGACGTGAATAACATTAATGAAATCAACATTGTCCTTTGTGCTTTGATTAGTTGCTTGATAGCCTGATTTGCCTCGTTCCCACGTGAGGAAAGAGATAAAAGAGGTCAGTGAGGATATTTTTTTGTCCTATAGTCTTTCCCTTGTATCGCTGATGTAGGAAATTTTCCTAAGCTTTTTCCGTGACCCGATTCCTAATATCCGAGTGAAGCTAAAGTGACTCAATCCATAGGAATTAGATTCCTTCATTTTTCCCATGTTTTTACTCCGTTCCAAATGAGCCCTTACTAACTTCATTTCTCTTCGAAATAAGACAATCAAGGTAGACATGATGATCTTTCCCTATCATATTGGAGGCTTAGCTCCTAGCTATAAGTACCCATATTAATCCTAACAGAAAATCTAGACAATGGTATCCCGTTGGAACGGGATACCCTTCTATGAGATAGTATCTGATACCTGATACCTGTTGTGGTACTAGCTGCATGGTATCCGATACCTGTTACCCGGTACCTGTGATACCTAGGACCTGATACCTGTGATACTCGTGCAAAATAATAGTTAATATATCTATCCTGTTGCAACGGGATCCCGTTTTGCAGCAGCCCTATCTAATCCTATTTGTGTAAAAAAGATTTTTAAAAAATCATATTAATTAAGAAAAAAATTAAAAAAAATCCCAACTATCCAATATATTTAGTTGGTAGTATATCCTACAAATAGAAATCAATCTCTTTAATCAGTGTAGTATACAAAGGTCATTAATTAAGATATTGAGTTACATTCAAATTCTACATGAATCTTTAGCAGTATACACCGCGATATTTTTTCCAAAGGATAAAACAAACAAACCACCATACAAACATATACATTTAGATATTGTTGTCTAAGTTTGTTACAGAAGCTATTGATATAAACAGTACAGATTGAAATCCCGAATATCTTAACAGAATAAACATTCTAAAGAAAATCAAAACCCCAAGATACATATGCCGCCAAAGGTTATTGAAGTCGACGTAGTCTAAATAAAACATGTTACACACACGAATGGATGGGTTAATTGATAATTAAGTTGACATAATAGTACCTTAACCATCAGCATATACAGATGACATTATTTGGAATTCATAGGGCCCGAATCATACTAATATGCTAATTTGTGGCTATTATATTCTATAAATGTCCTCGCGTTAATGTCTTCTCTTAGTAGATGATGTCTCGCGCTTTACCGCGGGATATATGTTAGATAATGG
Source organism: Oryza glumipatula (assembly GCA_000576495.2). Classification (NCBI taxonomy): domain Eukaryota; kingdom Viridiplantae; phylum Streptophyta; class Magnoliopsida; order Poales; family Poaceae; genus Oryza; species Oryza glumipatula. The sequence continues at coordinate 5,998,756 of CM002516.2, read as the reverse complement.
AGAAATAATGAAATAATTTGGATTGAAATATTATGAAAATAATTTGAGAATGATGATCTAGTATGTGTATGTTTAGTTTTAGAATGAAGTAAATTGTAGATATAATTATTGTATGCTTGCATATTGAGCTTTGTATGCTAATGGGTTGATGTGGCATACATGCTTGCATGTAGGTTTTAGGAGTGCTAATAATTACTATGCTTGCATGTTGAGCTTTAGGTGTTCAGTGGACATTAGCTTTATAGAAAGAAGATATTAGAAAGCTAAGAATACTGACGTTAATTCAAAACTATTAAGGGCCTGTTCACTTTGCTGCCAAAAAAAACCTTACCAAATTTTGGCATTGCCAAAATTTTGGCAACTATGCCAAAATTTTGGTAACTTGCCAAAATTTTGGCAGGATTTCTTATATAGTTACCAAAATTTGGCAGCAAACTAAATGTAGCCATTTTTTGGCAACTTTACCAAAATTTGGTAAGGTTGAAAATGGCACCAAAGTGAACAGGCCCTAAAATTCCTATTTTAGATATAAAAGAAAGAGTGAATTACGATTTGGGCCACATTTTATTACATAAGTTTCACTTTGAACCACCCTTAAACATATCTTTTCACTGTGAACCGGATAAATTTGCCATTGTTGTGATTTGGACCACCACGAATGATTTTTTTAAGTACAATCAACGACCTTAAACACATCAGCTATAGTATACGGCCGAACTCCTTTATATATGGTTCATATGTTTGCCGAAAGGGAAGTTAGACATGACGAGAAAAGTTGTTCATGGTCCAATCCACAACAATGGTAAATTTACCCGGTCCAAATTGAAAAGATAGATTTAAGGGTAGTCTAAATTAAAACTTGGGTAATAAAAGGTAGACCAAAGTGCAATTTACTCTAAAAGAAAATACCTGTCAAGTTTATATTAGCTTTCTAGTACGGATTTTAACTTGTAACATTTTGCAGGTAGTGGGTGCGGGCATCCTGATTCAGTGTCTCTGATACCAAGAAAGGCTCAACACCCTAAGCTAGCTGCACACACCGGCTAGTTCAGTCAGTTGTAATAAAAATAAAACCTAAATAAGTGATGGAACTATGAACTACCGATCGATATGAATGAATTATATATATGTGGATGAGAATAAGGAAAACTGCATAAGGCCGGCGTGCGTATTTCTCGATGATGTAGCACCCATGCATGTGTACTCGATCATGCTTTTAGTTAATGAAAAATCCTATGGTAGCTAGGTAGGGGGCCTTACCCTCCCGTCTATCCTAAGAAATAAACATTATGCATGACTCGTTCAACATATATGTGTGTTCTTTTGTCCTGAATAGCTTAGTAGATGACTAAATTAATGATTTGTGATAATTATTTAAGGATACTAATGAACGAATTAACTATAAGGTTGAAAAATAGATTTTAAACAGTCTTATAAGAGATTCAGATACAGAAATTTTGTAATTTTTGCCGGGTCGGCGAAGGAGATTCAGTAACAGATGATTACTCTGTCAAGGTCCTCACCAGGGCAAAGAAGTTGATCACAATGAAATCGCCATGAATGCTTTGCCTAGTTACCCAAAACATCTCCGACGGCTGATAAGCACTCTTAACTCCTTACAGAATTACAGTGCTCCATGTGAATCATCTGTTTCCTCTGAGAAAAAGGAGCAAGTAATGCTCATCATTTGATCGAAGAGAATCACCTACGAAAAATACTTGCGTGATAAAACATACTTGCAAAGAAAATTGCTACCATAAAAAAAATTTTTAACGAATTGGCGAGTCACCAATTTCATTAAATAAAGGAGGAGTAAACATTACATAGGCCTAAGCCAAGAAAGAAAAAGCAAAGGCCTTTGGCCCTAGCTGACTATAGGACCAGCCAACTTCTCAGGTTTTTCGCGCCCGCCAAAGCCCAAGTTTTGGCCTCTTCTTTGATTTTGGCCATCAGGCTGATCGCCAATAGCTCATTTTGCTGGAAGGTTCTGCGATTTCTTTTGTTCCAGATCTCTCATGCCACAAGCAATGTAAGGGTGCGGAGAGCCTTCAAGGTAACACCTCTTAAGGTCGTGGTATTTTCCCACCATTCATGCACCGTCCGCGCTTGCTGTCATTGATTGGGGTTTGACGCATGCATGTATCCATAATTACAGTCTGCTAGTGTGTTGACAAATGACAAGCTCTGCATCAAATTCACAATTTCTGAAATCCGAACATGCGAAGCAAGTGACCCGGGTCCTTTTGGATCCAAGCTAGGTGGAACATAAGGTGATGACTTTAATATGATTGCGATGTCGGATGTTTTTCAAGGCTTCACACTCTGCAATAAAGCTTGTTGGTCCTCCGTGACTATTGAGATTGAAGACCTTAATAGCTACTAGATCAACCTCAAACTCCAGGGTGCCCTTTTAAACATCTCCAAAGGATCCTGAACCACTGAACCAACAAGTTTTCAGAAGAGAACCCTTTTGTTGCTTTCACAATATCTTTGTATGAAATTATCTTCGTATCCATGTTAATATCTGTCAATATTTGATTTCTCCTCTTCTTTTCAGCAGATAGTGAGTAAACATATCAGTGAAATTACAACAACAATTGCAGCAATTGGAACCACTATCATTAAATAATGGACTTATACTTTGTTCTTATTGTGTCTAAATGCAGAACAATGAGGAAGCCCTAACTCTGGGGTTGGACCGTCCCTTGGTAGGCCCCCACCCTAACGGCCCAATAAGAAATACCCAAGCCCGCAGCAGCTGCAGCACCGTTCGCTCCGAGCGCGGCTGCGCGGGGGAAAAAGTACACCGAAGGTCCCTCAACTTGTCGTCGGAATTAAAAAACGTCCTCAAACCGCAAAACCGAATATCGCGGGTCCCTTAACTATACAAAACCGGTCACAATAGGTCCCTCGGCGGTTTTGATCCCGGTTTTGTCCTACGTGGCTGCTGAGTCAGCGTGGGACCTACGTGGGCCCCACATGTCAGGATGCCACGTCAACGCCTTTCTCTTTCCCCTCTTCTCTCACTTCTCTACGCTGCGCAGGCTAGCCGATGGGAGGGGAGGAGGCCGGTGGGGCGCGGTCCCGCGGCGCCGCCCGCGGCGTGCTCCGCGAGGTGGGCCGCGACGGCGTCGTCGTCGTCGCCGGCCGCGCCGTCTCCGGCCAGTTCGCCACCGCTGGTGCAGACCTTTCCTCTGGCGCTGCGGCGTCGACGGCGGGAGGCGGGTGTACGTGAGGAGGCCGGTGGGGCAAGGCACCACATCATTGCAGCCGGCAAGCCACCGTCCGACGCCGACCACCGCCACCCCGCCGCCGCCGTCGGCCCCACCACCTCCACGAATCTCCCGGCGAACGGGTGGTACTCCACAAGCGCCTCCCTCGCCGGCTCGCCACCACCGCCGCCGTTTTCGTTGCCGGCCTCGAACACGTGCAGCGACTGCACCAGGTGGCGCCCCGCCACGCGGTCGAGCACCGACAGCGGCAGCGTCTCCGCCGGCGTCGGCGACGACGGCGCCACCAGCGACCTGCTCGTCCTCGTCACCGTGAATCCCATATATACTGTGATAATCTCGCTAGCTTAGCTAGCTTAGTTTTTGTATGTGAATTGAATGTGTGTGTGTGTGTGTGGAGATGCAAGAGCCAGTGCCATGTGTATATATAGGCTAGCTAGCTCGAGCTATATATCTTTAGTTAATTAAGCTAAGCTATGCTCGTCCTCGCCAATGTGGTTCCTCCATTGAACAACGGGATCAATGCTGAGCCTGAGAACCTCGCTTCTGGGTGTTCACCATGGTAACAAATCGGTTTGCTTGCCCAGTGGCGGCGGTCCTGCACTCCTGCCTCGCCCCACCGGTGACAGGCCTCCTCACGTACACCCGCCTACCCGCCGCCGACGCTGCCGCCGCTGCGGCGCCAGAGGACGGGTCCGCGTCCTCGCCAGCAGTGGCGAACTGGCCGGAGACGGCGCGGCCGGCGACGACGACGACGCCGTCGCGGCCCACCTCGCGGAGCGCGCGGCGGGCGGCGCCGCGGGACCGCGCCCCACCGGCCTCCTCCCCTCCCGTCGGCTAGCCTGCGCAGCATAGAGAAGTGAGAGAGAGAGAAGGGAGAGAAGAGGGGAAAGAGAAAGCCGTTGACGTGGCATCTAACATGTGGGGCCCACGTGGGTCCCATGCTGACTCAGCAGTGAGGACGTTTTTTATCCCGACGACAAATTGAGGGACCTTGGGTGTACTTTTTCCGTGCGCGGGAGACAGCGCGCTCCGAGCGTGGGAAAACGAACCCAGGCCCACTGCTGCCCGAGGTTCCGCGCACAGGAGGGAGCAGAGCGACGTGGACGCAAGGAGAATCCGTCCCCTCGAGGGGACCACCTATACATTCGTCGATAAATTTTCTCCTAAAAATTTGACAGATATAATTATAGTACAATCGTAGTGTAATTACACTGTAGCTTATATTTACATGAGAAACGATTTTTAGATCCGGTTTACAACCCCGAATTTGCTATATATTTGTCGACAAATTTTCCACCAAAAATTTAACAGATGTAATTACAGTACAATCGTAGTGTAATTACACTGTAACTTGCATGTAACTACACTGTAACTATAATGTAACATGTATATAACTTTCAAAAATCTCTCCATAACATTTATTTTGGTAAAATGGAGGTTGTGAGAACAAATCCTTTCACATATGTGTGTGATGTGATTTTTTTCTTCCTCACCAGAACAAATTTTGTAATAGATCTAACGATTCAAAATTACGTGAAACTTATATACAAGTTACACTGTAGTTACATGCAAGTTACAGTGTAATCACATACAAGTTACAGTGTAATTACACTACGATTGTAGATTACATCTGTCAAATTTTTAGAAGAAAATTTGTCGACAAATATATAGGTGGTCCCAACCTCTTTACTACCGGTTGTAGCAACCCAGTTAGCAAGTGAAAATCACATGTGGGATGTGAGAATCGAAGTCAAGATCTCTCACCTCAACCCTCATGCGCATAACCATCCCACCTACTACACACAATTGACTTGAATAGATATGCTTTCCTTTTGAACTAACCCTTGAGACATTTTTACTACCGGTTGGTAACATAAATCCAAACTAAAGCGATCTTTAGTCTGGGTTGGTGTTAGCAACCGGTACTAAAGATACATTTTTAGTACTGGTTGGTAATACCAACTGGGACTAAAGATGTTTATAGGGATTTGGATTTTTAGAACCGATATTAAAGATACTTTAGTACCGGATTTTAATCTAACCGAGATATTTTTGATTTTGGGTATCACGTCGAAGATCAATTCTCAAAGAAAGATAGTTTGAGTATTTTTTTTCCGGCCATTTTCGTCCTTAAAGATGCATTTGCGCGTGGCGGCCGAAACAGCTGTGTATAGTACGTACTGCACAGTTGCTGCCTCCGATCGAGGGGCCGACGACGTCGTCGTCGTCGATAGCTAGCGCAGCCTGTATTAATTAGCCGCGGCCAATGGGAGGCCGGCCGACGAGCATGGGGGAGAGAGGAAAGCTTGTATTCGCCGCGTGCTCGTGCTACTGGCATCGAGACGATAAGAACCTATCAGGAAGAAAGAGACAAATAAGGAAAACTACAGGATCGACGTCGTACGACTGTCGATCGACTCTCAGGTACTCCCTCCGTGTATTTTAATATATGACGCCATTAACTTTTTTATAAACGTTTGACATTCCGTCTTATTTAAAAAAATTATATAATTATTATTTATTTTATTGTGACTTGATTTATCATCAAATATTCTTTAAGTATGACATAAGTATTTTTATATTTACATAAAAATTTGAATAAGACAAATGGTCAAATGGTTAAAAAGTTAATGGCGTCATACATTAAAATACAGAGGGAATACGTTTTTTTCTGCAAGATCGACTTGGAATGAAACACCTAGCGTCGTTACATACACGAGTATACAACGTGCTGTTCGTTCATTGGTAAAACATACAGCTCGATTCAAAAACCAGTGACTAAGGGGGTGTTTGAAAGAGAGGGACTTAGTTTTTGGAAAGTCCCTCACTCCCAAACACCCCCTAAATAAGAAGCAGGATTCGACAGTACAAGCTATAGCTAAGCTAGCTAGAAGAAGCAACAAACTGTCTCATTTCCAATGTGATAGCTTGCATCCATGGTACGTGGTACTCCTTATAAAATATAAGCATGTCTAGGATTAAAAATAACATAAACAATTTCTGAAACATTGATTCTGATACATAGAAATACATACATTTTAGAATCTAAGCAGTTCAAATTTCAAATTTTGATCACTATGGTAACTAGAAAGGAGATTCTGTCTCCACCTTAATATTTAATAAATAAACTAGGTAGAAATCTTATATTTTAAAATAGAGTAACCACCAACCGGTCATTCATTTTTGATATTACCACCACTACTACAAAACATCAAATAGGTATCGGCACTATAGGTGCCGGAAGTGTTAAAACCGGCACCTATATATAGGCCTTTTCCCATTTCCGCGGGTTGAAATCGTAAAAAAACAGCACCTTTAATCAATTATAAGTGCCGGTTCTAAATAAGAACCGACACCTATTCTATAGGTGTCGGTTTGACACCCACATAAATCGAGCCGAGCCGGCAATCAGATGAGCCGACCGGTGGGCCCCACCACAACAAGGCGATGAGGACATAAGGTTCGATCTCGCTCTCTTCTCTCTGTCTCCCTCCCTTCTCTCTCTCTCTCTCTCCCGTTGCTGGCGGCTGGCCAGTGGAGGCGGCAGCAGCGACCGCGCCCTCCGATCCCCTCCGCCAGATCCGGCGGGAGGGGAAGCGGCGGTGGGGTCGGCGGTAGGCGGGGCGGCGTCAGCGGTGGGCGGGGGCAGCAAGCTCATTGGGGGTAAGTGGCAACAGGCGGAGGGCTCGCCGGCGAGAGGCGGTGATCTACCGCAGGGAGGAGCCCTCCCCTCCGCTAGATCTGGCGGGAAGGGTGGCGGCGATCGGCGGGCTCGCCGACGGGAGACGGCGCGACGGGAGGTGGCGCGATGGCTCGAAGATGACCAACCATGCGATGGCGATGATGGTGGATCTAAAGAGGTGTGATTCTTTTTTTTATTGCATAAATTTGAGTGCCAAAATTTATGTTGTGGGATGAAAGGGCAGTGATATGTGGATGAATCCATCTGTGGATGGATGATGATATTCTTGTTTGTTCTGTTCATTCTTGTTCTTGTTGTGGTGTGGATGGATGCGGATGTGTGAGGAGGAACTGCTTGGCTCAATCGAGCCGACGCATCGAGCCGGTTTTTTTATTCGTCGAACCTAAAAGTGCCGGACCGGCGTCTATTTGATTTTCAAATCAGTGCCGTCTCTCTGGTGTCGGTTGAGAAAACCGGCACCTAAAAAGGTTTCCTAACCGGCACCCATTTATGTTTCGTAGTAGTGCCCTCGCCGGCGAGCTAGCTAGCCTGGCAAGTGGCAACGAGATAATGTGTACCAGCTGAAGCTCACCGGCCAAAGCGCAACCTCGCCGTAATCCGAATCTACAGTTTAATTAATTAATTTGCTCGTTATATCTATGTTTCACATTATAAGTTATTTTGGATTTAAATAAATTCATATATAGATTCATATATGTGTTTATATATTATCCAAATTCATATGTATGTTAGCGAATCTAGATAAGTACTAGAAAAACCAAAATGTCTTATAATATAGAAATGAGAGAGACCTATATACTATCTCTAGTTTCTAAGCTAGCTGGCCAGCTACCTAATCTCTTCATATCAAAATATTATTTTTTAGTATTCAAAATTTATTGTAAAATATATGTAGCGCCCGTTCCGTCGTGGCGCCTAGCGGGAAAATTAATTCTTAAAAACCCTAATTGCGAAATCCGCTTCCTTGATTGTTGTCAGTCTCCGTGCCAATTCCCGATCTCGATCCCCGATCCGCCGTCGAATTCAAATTCCGAATCCAATCCCATCCAATTCAAATCCTCCGCAAAAGTCTATATTGCCTCCCTAAGCTCGTGGGCCGGCCTCTCTCCTCTCGGCCCACTTCTCTCTCTCTCTCTCTCTCTCTCCCTTCTCCCGAGTCCCACTCCCTCTCCCCCTCGCGCCGCCCCAGCGCCCGCGCGTGCGCGTGCGCGAGCGCGAGAGCCGCGCCGCGCACCGCCTCTCCCCGCGCCGCGCACCGCCTTCGCTGCCGCTTCCCGCGCCGCCCGTTCGAAATCCGCGCGCGCGCGCCGTGGTGGCCGACCGGCCAGTCGCCGCCGCCGTCAGCGCCTGCCGCCGTGTCGCCGCTCCGCTCCAAGAACCGCCGCCGTCATCGCCGTCGTCATCCCCTCGGCCCCGCCACTCCGCGCCCGCGTCCAAGACACGGAGGCCGAGCCCTCCGCGTCGCCCCCTCTCTTTCCCCCTCCTTTTCCCGAAGAAGAAAGGGGCGAGCCCCCTTTTTCTCTCCTCTTTTTCTTTTTCCCTTCCCCGCCGGCGTCACCTCCCTGCCGCCGTCCTGGCCGCGACCGCCGAGCGCCGTCCCATCCCCTTTGACCGCCCTAAGTCGGTTCCCCTCTCGAACCGACATTACCGCCCATTTAACCGAGCACCTCCTCCTCCGTTTTTCTCCCTCGTTCCACCGCGCCATTGCCACCTTCTGTCTCGCCTCCGTCGCCGTCGCGTGTGCCGGGAAGCCGTGCGCGTCCGTGGACGCGGAAGGGGACTCCGGGCGCCCCCTCTCCTTCCCCTTCCCCGGCCCGAGGCCGGAGAGAATCCTCCCGCGCCGTCGGCCTTCGTCTCGGCGCCCTCCACCGCACGGTAGTGTTCCCCTCCGTTCTCCCTCCTCCCTCCATCTCCTTCCCTTAGATTTTGGTAGAAGCTCGAGTAGCCTCCCCGTAGCTAGCTGGCGCCGCCCCGAGCCTTGCCGTTGCTCGCCGCGTGCTCGCCGCCGTCGCCGCCCGAGCTCGGAGGAGCCTCTCGTCGCCGGCCTTCCTCGGCGTGTCTCCGCCCAATCCGGCGCAAGGGAAGGCTTCCCGTAGTCGCGTAGATGCTCCCACCGCCGGGGATTAGCCCCTCGTGCCGCCGTCGCCGTTCCCCTCTTCTCTCGCCGCCGTCGGTCGTCGCCACAATCCGTCGCCGTCGAGCCCCCTCCGGCGAATCCGAGCCGTTGGCTCGTCTCCTCTCGTCTCGGTCGACCTCCCGGTGTGCTCGCTGTCGCTTGCATCGCCGCGAATCGTCCCGTCGCTCGCCGCCGCCGCCCGCCGTCCGTTTCGGCCGGCGTCGTCGTCTTCCTCGTGCCAGCCCGCGTGGCAGCCACGTCGGCGCCACCTCAGCCGCGACCGGGTCGAGCAGACCCCGGTCCGCCGCTCCCCGTGCGCGCGGTCCACCGCGAGCCGTGAGGCTGCGCGTGGGCCCGCCGCATCCGCGTCCGCCGCGAGCCGCGCGCGTGCGCCACGTCTCCCCTCCAAACCCTAGCCGCGCCGCGTGCACCTAGCTCACGGTGAGCCGAGTCACCGACAAGCGGGTCCCACCCGGGACCGCGCGTGGTGAACCCAGCCCACCGGCGCTCTCTCTCTCCTCCGCCCGCCCGCGCGCCTTTGGGCCGCCTCTTGGGCCGGCCGGCCCATTTAGCTCGGCCGAGCCGCCCAATTCCTCTCGGGCCGCGCCCTAGCCGCCCGAGAAGTCTAGTTTCCCTCCCTCCTTCCTTTTTTTTTCTTTTCCTTTTTAAAAGGATTTAATTAAATCCTTTTTCCTTTAGACCAAAAATCCGATAATCTTAGAAATTCAATATCTTCTCGACCGTGCATCCGATTGACTCCGTTCAACTTCCAAAATTCTCCTAATCTCGAGATCTATCTAATGGCACGCTTAGAGGTCAATAATAGGGCTTTATTTTCGCTGTTTGTTGAGTTGTCCCGTTCCGCGTGTAGTTTCGGAGCCCGAAGACCCGCAGTGCGAGGATTTCGAAGATCAAGCTCAAGATCTCGAGCAAGGCAAGTCACCTTTGATCATCTTGCACCTATAATTTAAATCTAAGTATTTCTTTTCCGCAAATATTGCATGGTTAGGACTCACACAAGTATTTGGCCGTGATTTACGGGATAGCCCGTCGGCCCCAATCCTACATTGCTGCAATTACCCTCCGTGAATTGTTGAATACCTAAAACTCCTTTGTCGACTGTTGTGCTTCGATGTGTGGGCCCTCGGGCACGCGCATCGGAACACATCCCCCCCCCCAAATTTAAAATATCCAATGTTGGGTAAAACTTGGGTTTTACGAAAGACTTGGAAAACCCGACACCTGGGTCGGTGTTTGCGAACTAAATGAATTTCTAAAATCGCGGACCAGGGAACGTACCGGAGTACGGTTCCCTGCTCTTGCAATTAAGGACCGATTCCTTGGAATTTCATCCAAACATAAGACAAGTGCAACCACATGGGTGGAATGGGACACCCCTGGCTGAGTAAATTGCTAATCAGGGGAGCCTTGATGCCGAGAGGCATGTGGATTCTTCGGGGTGGTGTCGGGGAGGACCCCCGGGCTTCCTGGCACAGCATGGTCTGGGACCTAACCTGTTGTCGGTCTGGGACCACCCTCGTCGGCATATGACGAACCTGTGTCTGCTCTCGAAATGCCTTGTCATGAAAGCCTTTAGGTCACCAGACGTGGCCGTTATACACGGGCTGGATGATTCGGGTTAGTAATGTCGTGTGGGTAAAGTGTACCCCCTCTGCAGAGGATTAACAAACTGTTCGAACAGCCGTGCCCACGGTCATGGGCGGATGTGAGGTGATTCCTAGCGTAGTTTTGTTTGACTACTGCTTTGTGAAAAAGCTGATGTGGTTTGGTTTCGATGTTTGGAAACCTGTGGCTGATGGGATCAGCCGGGCCCGGTTGGCCGTTTAAAAAGCTGTTGGCCGGTTGGCCGTTTAAAAAGCTGTTGGCCGGTTGGCCGTTTAAAAAAAGCTGTTGGCCGGTTGGCCGTTTAAAAGCTGTTGGCCGGTTGGCCGTTTAAAAAAGCTGTTGGCCGATTGGCCGTTTAAAAGCTGTTGGCCGGATGCCAACCCTGTTTGTTTTAAAGACTGATACATTGCACATACTCCGACTGGACGAGACGCACTGTCTCATCCGTGTCGTTTGAGAAGCACTCACCTAGATGATTTCCAAAAAGAAGTTTAAATAAAATCAATTGCGAAAACAACAGCCTTTCCTATGAAGCCTGCATTAAACACTTAATTTCCCATGGCTTGCTGAGTACTCCTGTACTCACCCTTGCTCTATATAAATAATCCCCCCCCCCCAGTTGCTGAAGAAGGTGATGTGGATCCCGCTGACGAGGAGTTCTTCCAGGAGCAAGTTGGCTTCGATGAGTTTTAGGGTTTCGGCCTAGCCCCCAAGTCGCGCCTGTGATGTTTGGTCCAAATCTTGGCTTCCGCTTCCCTCTTTTGTAATGCAGTTGTGAGCTCGGGGTCTGTCCGTAGCCCAACATGACTGTAATCCTACTCTATAATAAAGAGACCTCTGTTGCTGTGATATTCTGTCTTCCTGTGATACCAGCACTGTTTCCTGGGACTTGTATCGATTAACAGGTTAATTTGGAGCGTCACGGGCTAGTTCCGCTCGGGGCTAGTTCGGGGCGTGACAAGAGATGGTATCAGAGCACAGGCTTGGCCCTAGGACGAAACCCGACGCTTAGGACGACCCTAAGGATACTAAGTTCAAAATTATTTGCGAAAAGCTAAGGCTTCTTTTGCTTTCCTTTATTTTCAGTAGTTTGTTGCTAAAATGGTTACTGATCTTTTCTCCCTCTTTCAAAATTGTAGATGGCTGTGAACGCCAGCTTCAGTTCCCACGGTTTTGGTGAGGGTCACCACGTCGCTCAGCTTCGTGACCTCGCCCGCTTCCTTGGCTTCTCGTGTCCCGAGTACACGGGGTACTCCGTGGACCGTGTCCCCCCTCGCTGTGAGCTCTCTGTGTACCTTTACCCTCGTGGAGGTATACACGGAGCCGGCCTTCGCCCACACCACTTCACTGTGGCCAGGCCCACTCTCCAGATCGCGTACCAGGACCTCTCCTGGACTGCGCTTCGTCGCCTGGCCCACGACTACGGTCACCGCCTCGGGGGTTCTGCTTTCCGGCAGCTCCCACGCCTTCCTTCCGGCCGCACGGACGCCAGGTACCCCTGTCCGTACAGCGAGTCTCAGCCAGTGCTGACTCGCATGGTTGAGCTTTCAGAGGCTCAGGCCACTCAGCACGTCCTACTCCTTGAGGCTTACCGCTCCCTTGCCCGCCGCTACGCAGCTCTGGAGGCCCGTCTAGCCGAGGAGGGTGTCACCTCAGTTGACACTGTCTCTTGGGACTCAGGCCGCCTCTGCCACGCCAGCCACCTGTCTTCCCACAGCTCTCGCGGCTCTGCCCGCACTCCCAGTGGCCCGCGCTCCCCCAGCTCGCGTGCGCCGTACTCACCAGTGTACTCCCCCTACCCACACCCAGTTAGCCCCTCCTACACTCCAGGACACACTCCCGTCGCTTCCTCCCGCCGTGGCCCACGCTTTATCCGCACTGCGCGGAAGCGTGTTGTTGGTTCTTCCACTGTGTTCCGCTTTGACCACCCAGCTCCCCCACCGCCAGCAGCCCGTGCTGCTGCCGGCCCTCGACAGGTACCGCCGGTCCCTTCGCGCCAGCCGATCGACGTCTCTTCGACGGAGGAGCAGACTACAGGAGGCAGTCAGGCAGACGAGGAGTAGAGGAGGCAGCCGTCAGCAGCCGTCCGTGAGATAGGCCCTTTTGTTCCGCCGCCAACTCTTTTGGAGTCGTGGCGAGGTAGTGCGTGCGTGTGTTTGATGTGGGTGTTGTTTGGTAGTCTGGTTCTCCTAGGAGGTGTGCGTACAGTCAAGCTCGGCGTAGCTCTGTGACTTGTCCACACCCGTTGTATCAGGTGTCTTTATGATTTGAGAAAACCCAGTTTATGCCTAGTGTGTGCTATCTAGTTGTTATTTATTTTGCTTCTTGCCTCCCTTAAGTGCTCATCTGATTCTTACCCCGCCCTCTTCTGGGAGTTTAGATGGCTAGTCGCCCCCGTCGCGCTACCCGTGCACCAGCCCGCCTCGGTTTTGAGGAAAGAAGAGCAGAGCCAGAAGCAAATCGTGAATCAGACAATGAGCAGTCTCACCACAGCAGCCGTTCACACCATACAGCTTCCCGCAATGCAGAAGTCGAGCAACTCCATCGCAGCAATCGCTCGCATCGCACAGCTTCCCGTACTGCAGAAGTGGAACAGTCTCACCGCTCTCACCACACCGCCAGTCACCATTCTGGAGAAGAACGCATTCCTTCCCCACCTCATGTTGAGAATAACATGCAACATTTGATGGCAGTTCAGACGCAGATCTTGCAAGGATTAGCCACAGCCATAGCCGGCTTTCAGCATAATGCGCATGGAAATGGCCATCCCCACTTGGGTAACAATAGGCCCAAGCTAACAGACTTTCTGAGGTCTCGTCCGCCAGAATTCACTCAGACCGTCGAGCCCGTTGAGGCTGATGATTGGCTGAAAGATGTTGAACGCAAACTCAACTTAGTGCAGTGCACTTCTGTTGAGAAGACGCACTACGCCTCTCACCAGCTAAGAGGACCTGCTGCAGATTGGTGGGAGAATTATTGTAATGCACACCCAGAACCCACTAACATTGCTTGGGATGAGTTTGCTACGGCCTTCCGAGCGGCTCATGTGCCCGAAAGCGCCATTGATATGAAGAAAGAGGAATTTAGCAAGCTTAAGCAAGGCAATAGTAGCGTTAATGAATACCTAAGTCAGTTCAATAAGTTGGCTCGGTATGCTCCTGAGGAAGTGGACACGGACAAGAAGAAGATCAGGAAGTTCTTGAAAGGAGTCGCAGTGGGAATGAGACTCCAGTTACTCGCCCATGATTTCCCCACCTTTCAGCATATGATCAACAAGGCACTACTACTTGAGGATGCCAGAAAGGAGGCCGCCGAAGAGTATAAGAAACGCAAGTCAAACCATCAGGGCAATTCCTCCCGAGGCGCACCTCGCCCTCGCTTTGGACAACCCATGCAATATCACCAGTCGGTCACTCAGGTTAACCGCCAGCCCGGCTATGCCCCTCGACAACAGGTGAACCGACCAGCACCTCAGCCGCAGCAACATGCCCCAAGTGGCAACACCGCGCCGAACAGTGCTACCTCCTTCAAGTCGCCGTCAGGACAGTCAGCAGTCCAGTGTTTCAGGTGCAAACAGATGGGTCACTATGTCAGACAGTGCCCTCAGAATCCCCCCAGCACCAACTCAGGACATGCTAATGGCAGCACTGCCAGAACCCCTGCTCCAGCAGCAGCTCAAACTCGTCCTAGCTCTCAGGCGAGTGGACAAGGTTCTCGTGCTTCCAACCACTTTGGTCGAGGCCGAGTGAACCACATTCAAGCTAAGACCGCTCAGGATGCTCCAGACGTCGTGATGGGTATGTTCCCTGTCAACTCCGTACCCGCAATAGTTCTGTTTGATTCAGGAGCTTCCCATTCTTTCATATCGCAAGCTTTTGTGAAAAGAAATGGTTGGAAAACCCAAAATTTGAGAATACCAATGATAGTACATTCCCCTGGAAGGGATATAAGGGCAACTAAAATATGCCCGGAAGTTAACCTTAGAATTGAGGAAGTTGACTTCCTAGCCAAACCGATAGTCCTAGACTCGCAAAGCTTGGACATCATCCTAGGGATGGATTGGTTGGCTAAGCACAAAGGACAGATAGATTGTGCCGAGAGGTCCATCACTTTGCAAGGACCTGGAGGAAAGCAAGTTCGCTTTACCCCTAACACCCCTACCGCAAGTCGGTCTATCCTAACCAGTTTGCAAGCCATTCCCTTGGAATCAGTGCCCATAGTCTGTGAATACCCCGACGTATTTCCAGAAGAATTAACGGGAATGCCACCAGACCGAGAAATTGAGTTTGCCATAGAACTAGCACCAGGCACCGCACCAATTGCGAAAAGACCCTACCGAATGGCAGCTAATGAACTAGCAGAAGTCAAAAGGCAGATCGAAGAATTAGAGAGTAAAGGTTATGTGCGACCTAGCTCATCCCCTTGGGGAGCCCCAGTACTTCTGGTTAAGAAAAAGGATGGCTCTGAGAGAATGGTAATTGACTATAGAGCCCTGAATGAAGTAACTATAAAGAACAAGTACCCGTTGCCACGGATTGACGATCTGTTCGATCAACTCAAAGGAGCAAAGGTTTTCTCTAAAATCGACTTAAGATCAGGTTACCACCAGTTGAAAATCAGACCTGAAGACATTCCCAAGACCGCCTTCTCAACGCGTTACGGTCTGTATGAGTTCACAGTGATGTCCTTCGGACTCACCAATACTCCAGCATTCTTCATGAACCTGATGAACAAGATCTTCATGGAATACCTGGACCAGTTTGTTGTGGTATTTATCGATGACATCTTGATATACTCCAAGAGTGAGGAAGAACATGCTGAACACCTAAGACTGATAATGGAAAAGCTCAGGGATCATCGACTATTCGCTAAGTTCTCGAAATGCGAATTCTGGTTGGACCGAGTAGCATTCCTTGGACATGTGATCTCCTCTAACGGTGTTGAAGTGGACCCTAGCAAGGTTGAAGCCGTACTTGCTTGGAATCCGCCCAAGAATGTGTCAGAGATCCGCAGTTTCCTTGGCCTAGCCGGTTATTATCGAAGATTCATCGAAGGATTCTCTAAGCTAGCAAGACCTATGACCGAGCT
This sequence comes from Oryza glumipatula, assembly GCA_000576495.2. Classification (NCBI taxonomy): domain Eukaryota; kingdom Viridiplantae; phylum Streptophyta; class Magnoliopsida; order Poales; family Poaceae; genus Oryza; species Oryza glumipatula. The sequence continues at coordinate 5,982,990 of CM002516.2, read as the reverse complement.
ATTGAAGAAGGAAAAGAAGTTTGAATGGTCAGCAGCATGTGAAGACAGTTTCCAAGAAATGAAGAAAAGGTTGACCACCGCCCCAGTCCTCACCCTGCCAGATATCCGAAGGGATTTCGAAATCTTCTGTGATGCATCAAGACAAGGCTTAGGATGTGTCCTAATGCAAGAACGAAAGGTCGTGGCCTATGCATCCAGGCAGCTTAGGCCTCATGAAGTCAACTATCCCACCCATGATCTCGAATTGGCAGCCGTGATTCATGCTCTCAAGATCTGGAGGCACTATTTAATCGGGAACAGATGTGAAGTATACACCGATCACAAAAGCCTTAAGTACATCTTCACTCAGACCGAGTTAAATATGAGACAGAGAAGATGGCTGGAACTAATCAAGGATTACGATCTAGGAATTCATTACCATCCCGGTAAAGCTAATGTGGTCGCTGATGCGCTAAGTCGCAAGACCTATTGCAATGCAGCTCAAATATGGCCTGACCAAGATCGCCTGTGCAAAGAATTGGAGAAGTTAAGGCTGACCATGGTACAGTCAGGTGTCCCCGCCAGCTTGACAGTGCAACCTACCCTAGAATCACAAATCCGGGAAGCTCAGAAGGATGATGAAGGGATAAAAGAATTAATAGAAAGAATACAGGAGAAGAAGGACACTAGTTTCTCCATAGACGATCAGGGCACAGTTTGGTGCGGATCACGCATCTGTGTACCGGCCAAGAAGGAGTTAAGAGACCTCATTTTAAAAGAAGCTCATGAATCCGCCTACTCCATTCATCCAGGAAGTACGAAGATGTACCAGGATATCAAAGCCTACTTCTGGTGGGCTGGAATGAAGCGAGATGTTGCAGAATACGTAGCCCTTTGTGACATTTGCCAAAGAGTCAAGGCAGAGCATCAAAGGCCAGCCGGACTGCTGCAACCGCTACCGATTCCTGAGTGGAAATGGGAAGAAATCGGGATGGATTTCATCACCGGTTTGCCAAGAACCCCTAGCGGGTACGACTCCATCTGGGTAATCGTGGATCGACTCATGAAATCAGCTCATTTCGTGCCAGTGAAAACCACCTTTGATGGAAAGAAACTGGCAGAACTCTACATGACCCATGTCGTATGTAGATTTGGCTGTCCCAAGAAGATCGTGTCAGATCGAGGCACTCAGTTCACATCAAGGTTCTGGAAGCAGTTGCATGAGGCTCTCGGAACCGATCTAAATTTTAGTACAGCTTACCATCCGCAGACCGATGGTCAGACTGAAAGAGTAAATCAAATCCTAGAAGACATGCTTCGTGCGTGTGCTCTGGATTTTGAAGGTACTTGGGACCGTTGTTTGCCGTATGCTGAGTTCTCGTACAACAACAGTTATCAGGCCAGCATTCAGATGTCGCCAAATGAGGCAATGTTCGGAAGAAAATGCCGCACTCCCTTGTGCTGGAATGAGGTTGGCGAAGCACTGGTGTTCGGACCTGACATACTTAAGGCAGCAGAAGAACAAGTTAAGCTGATCCGAGAACGTTTAAAGACAGCTCAGAACCGTCAGAAGAACTACGCTGACAATCGAAGGCGTGACCTTGAGTTCGAAGTAGGGGATCATGTGTACCTGCGGGTATCACCCCTCCGTGGTATGAGGAGGTTTGGGATGTCCGGCAAGTTAGCTCCCCGCTACATCGGCCCCTACCTCATAACCGCCAGACGTGGCGAGGTGGCTTATCAGCTTGAGTTACCTGAAGGTCTCGCAGATGTGCACAACGTGTTTCACGTGTCGCAGTTAAAGAAGTGTCTGCGTATTCCAGAAGAACAAGTTCCCCTGGGCAATATCGAGCTGGAAAAGAATCTGACCTACAAGGAAAGACCGATCAGGGTTCTTGAAGAGGCAGAACGTCAGACTAGAAGGAAGACCATCAAGTTCTACAAGGTCCAATGGAGCAACCATTCTGAAGATGAGGCAACCTGGGAACGAGAAGATCATCTCCGCGCCGAGTTTCCGGAGCTGCTCCCTTAGGTGCTGAATCTCGGGGTCGAGATTCTTGTTAGGGGGGTTGGTCTGTAGCGCCCGTTCCGTCGTGGCGCCTAGCGGGAAAATTAATTCTTAAAAACCCTAATTGCGAAATCCGCTTCCTTGATTGTTGTCAGTCTCCGTGCCAATTCCCGATCTCGATCCCCGATCCGCCGTCGAATTCAAATTCCGAATCCAATCCCATCCAATTCAAATCCTCCGCAAAAGTCTATATTGCCTCCCTAAGCTCGTGGGCCGGCCTCTCTCCTCTCGGCCCACTTCTCTCTCTCTCTCTCTCTCTCTCCCTTCTCCCGAGTCCCACTCCCTCTCCCCCTCGCGCCGCCCCAGCGCCCGCGCGTGCGCGTGCGCGAGCGCGAGAGCCGCGCCGCGCACCGCCTCTCCCCGCGCCGCGCACCGCCTTCGCTGCCGCTTCCCGCGCCGCCCGTTCGAAATCCGCGCGCGCGCGCCGTGGTGGCCGACCGGCCAGTCGCCGCCGCCGTCAGCGCCTGCCGCCGTGTCGCCGCTCCGCTCCAAGAACCACCGCCGTCATCGCCGTCGTCATCCCCTCGGCCCCGCCACTCCGCGCCCGCGTCCAAGACACGGAGGCCGAGCCCTCCGCGTCGCCCCCTCTCTTTCCCCCTCCTTTTCCCGAAGAAGAAAGGGGCGAGCCCCCTTTTTCTCTCCTCTTTTTCTTTTTCCCTTCCCCGCCGGCGTCACCTCCCTGCCGCCGTCCTGGCCGCGACCGCCAAGCGCCGTCCCATCCCCTTTGACCGCCCTAAGTCGGTTCCCCTCTCGAACCGACATTACCGCCCATTTAACCGAGCACCTCCTCCTCCGTTTTTCTCCCTCGTTCCACCGCGCCATTGCCACCTTTTGTCTCGCCTCCGTCGCCGTCGCGTGTGCCGGGAAGCCGTGCGCGTCCGTGGACGCAGAAGGGGACTCCGGGCGCCCCCTCTCCTTCCCCTTCCCCGGCCCGAGGCCGGAGAGAATCCTCCCGCGCCGTCGGCCTTCGTCTCGGCGCCCTCCACCGCACGGTAGTGTTCCCCTCCGTTCTCCCTCCTCCCTCCATCTCCTTCCCTTAGATTTTGGTAGAAGCTCGAGTAGCCTCCCCGTAGCTAGCTGGCGCCGCCCCGAGCCTTGCCGTTGCTCGCCGCGTGCTCGCCGCCGTCGCCGCCCGAGCTCGGAGGAGCCTCTCGTCGCCGGCCTTCCTCGGTGTGTCTCCGCCCAATCCGGCGCAAGGGAAGGCTTCCCGTAGTCGCGTAGATGCTCCCACCGCCGGGGATTAGCCCCTCGTGCCGCCGTCGCCGTTCCCCTCTTCTCTCGCCGCCGTCGGTCGTCGCCGCAATCCGTCGCCGTCGAGCCCCCTCCGGCGAATCCGAGCCGTTGGCTCGTCTCCTCTCGTCTCGGTCGACCTCCCGGTGTGCTCGCTGTCGCTTGCATCGCCGCGAATCGTCCCGTCGCTCGCCGCCGCCGCCCGCCGTCCGTTTCGGCCGGCGTCGTCGTCTTCCTCGTGCCAGCCCGCGTGGCAGCCACGTCGGCGCCACGTCGGCGCCACCTCAGCCGCGACCGGGTCGAGCAGACCCCGGTCCGCCGCTCCCCGTGCGCGCGGTCCACCGCGAGCCGTGAGGCTGCGCGTGGGCCCGCCGCATCCGCGTCCGCCGCGAGCCGCGCGCGTGCGCCACGTCTCCCCTCCAAACCCTAGCCGCGCCGCGTGCACCTAGCTCACGGTGAGCCGAGTCACCGACAAGCGGGTCCCACCCGGGACCGCGCGTGGTGAACCCGGCCCACCGGCGCTCTCTCTCTCCTCCGCCCGCCCGCGCGCCTTTGGGCCGCCTCTTGGGCCGGCCGGCCCATTTAGCTCGGCCGAGCCGCCCAATTCCTCTCGGGCCGCGCCCTAGCCGCCCGAGAAGTCTAGTTTCCCTCCCTCCTTCCTTTTTTTTTCTTTTCCTTTTTAAAAGGATTTAATTAAATCCTTTTTCCTTTAGACCAAAAATCCGATAATCTTAGAAATTCAATATCTTCTCGACCGTGCATCCGATTGACTCCGTTCAACTTCCAAAATTCTCCTAATCTCGAGATCTATCTAATGGCACGCTTAGAGGTCAATAATAGGGCTTTATTTTCGCTGTTTGTTGAGTTGTCCCGTTCCGCGTGTAGTTTCGGAGCCCGAAGACCCGCAGTGCGAGGATTTCGAAGATCAAGCTCAAGATCTCGAGCAAGGCAAGTCACCTTTGATCATCTTGCACCTATAATTTAAATCTAAGTATTTCTTTTCCGCAAATATTGCATGGTTAGGACTCACACAAGTATTTGGCCGTGATTTACGGGATAGCCCATCGGCCCCAATCCTACATTGCTGCAATTACCCTCCGTGAATTGTTGAATACCTAAAACTCCTTTGTCGACTGTTGTGCTTCGATGTGTGGGCCCTCGGGCACGCGCATCGGAACACATCCCCCCCCCCCAAATTTAAAATATCCAATGTTGGGTAAAACTTGGGTTTTACGAAAGACTTGGAAAACCCGACACCTGGGTCGGTGTTTGCGAACTAAATGAATTTCTAAAATCGCGGACCAGGGAACGTACCGGAGTACGGTTCCCTGCTCTTGCAATTAAGGACCGATTCCTTGGAATTTCATCCAAACATAAGACAAGTGCAACCACATGGGTGGAATGGGACACCCCTGGCTGAGTAAATTGCTAATCAGGGGAGCCTTGATGCCGAGAGGCATGTGGATTCTTCGGGGTGGTGTCGGGGAGGACCCCCGGGCTTCCTGGCACAGCATGGTCTGGGACCTAACCTGTTGTCGGTCTGGGACCCCCCTCGTCGGCATATGGCGAACCTGTGTCTGCTCTCGAAATGCCTTGTCATGAAAGCCTTTAGGTCACCAGACGTGGCCGTTATACACGGGCTGGATGATTCGGGTTAGTAATGTCGTGTGGGTAAAGTGTACCCCCTCTGCAGAGGATTAACAAACTGTTCGAACAGCCGTGCCCACGGTCATGGGCGGATGTGAGGTGATTCCTAGCGTAGTTTTGTTTGACTACTGCTTTGTGAAAAAGCTGATGTGGTTTGGTTTCGATGTTTGGAAACCTGTGGCTGATGGGATCAGCCGGGCCCGGTTGGCCGTTTAAAAAGCTGTTGGCCGGTTGGCCGTTTAAAAAGCTGTTGGCCGGTTGGCCGTTTAAAAAAAGCTGTTGGCCGGTTGGCCGTTTAAAAGCTGTTGGCCGGTTGGCCGTTTAAAAAAGCTGTTGGCCGATTGGCCGTTTAAAAGCTGTTGGCCGGATGCCAACCCTGTTTGTTTTAAAGACTGATACATTGCACATACTCCGACTGGACGAGACGCACTGTCTCATCCGTGTCGTTTGAGAAGCACTCACCTAGATGATTTCCAAAAAGAAGTT